>JANAVB010012198.1:18928319-19528319 GCA_029216955.1 Iris pallida
TATTATCCAGTTAAAGGAAGACCTATTTAAGGAGAGAAAGAGTCTCTAGTGTGCACATGTCAGATTAGAATCACTCACATCTGACTATACTAGATTATATGACACTTCCAAAAAGTTGGAAATTAGTTTAGGAAAATGGCCTGAAGTTGCTGCTTCCTATTCTAACACGTGTCAATTACCGAATCATCGGAACACGACTGTCAGACCAAACCATACCAAAACTATGCCCAAGAAGACTAATAGGCATGCATTCTTCTATACTAGAAAACTAAAACCTACCAATCATGCACCTCAAACTACTTTCAACACTTAACATGCTAAATGTCATTATTGTGGCCTTATTGGTCATATATCTTCTGTATGTAGAATCAGAAAGTTAGTAGATTTAAATATTTATGCATGGATACTAAAAACTAACCAGTCAGGACCCTACAAGAAATGGGTACCAAGAGTTTTATCTACAAATTATTTTGTAGGTGGGACGCCATTCACATGCTAGGAGCAAATAGATCCTCGACAGCGGTTGCTCACGGCACATGACCGGTGACGCTTCATTATTGCAACACTGTCGAAGAGGAATAAAGAAGGATACGTCTCCTTCGATAATAATTTAAGAGGGTACATAATCGGTATCGGTGACATTGGTAAGGCTTCGTATCCAGTGATTAAAGATGTTTGTCTAGTTACCGAGTTAAAACATAATCTGCTTAGCATAAGCCATTTAGCTGATCACGGTTTTGGTATTAACTTTGTAAAAGATAAATGTACTATAATTGATAGTTCAACTAGTAGTATTATATTTTAAGGTATTAGGAAAGACAATATATATGTTTTATATTTGTTGGAAGATTCTAACAAAGCAGGTAGATGTTTAATGGCTAAAAGCGTTGAGAGTCAACTATGGCATATGAGACTCGGTCATGCAAATATGGATACAATTTCAAGACTATCTACAAATAAGTTGGTATGCGGCTTACCGAATATTTCTTTCAAGAAGGATACGGTATGTAGTAAATGTGAAAAGAACAAAGCTACCAAATTTGCATTCAAATCCAATAACGCTGTAAGTACCACTAGACCTTTACAATTGTTGCTTATGGACTTATTTGGACCAAGTAGAATTGCTAGTCTAGGTGGTAAGTTATATGCATTTGTGATTGTAGATGATTTTTCTATATATACATGGGTTTATTTTCTTGCACGCAAGAACGATGCATTATCAGAATTCATCACCTTTTGCAAGAAAGTACAGAATAAAAAAGGGTTCATGATTACTCACATTCGTAGTGATCATGGCGGCAAATTTGAGAATGCAGAATTTAAGCAATTTTGTGACACACACGGTTATCTGCATGAATTCTCTTGCCCTAGGACTCTACAACAAAATGGAGTTGTGGAACGTAAGAACAGAACTCTATCTGAAATGGCTAAAGTAATGTTAAACCAATTTAGTCTACCTAGATACTTATAGGCTGAAGTTGTAAATACAGCATGCTACATTCTCAATAGGGTTCTGATTCGACCTATATCGAAGAAGACCCCCTATGAACTATGGTTTGATAGAACACCAAATGTTTCATATTTCAAAATCTTTGGTTGTAAATGTTTTATTCTTAATACTAAAGATAATTTGAGTAAATTTGATGAAAAGGCCGATGAAGGCATATTTTTAGGTTATGCAACAAAGAGCAAATGATACAGAGTCTTCAACAAAAGAACTATGATCATCGAAGAATCTATCAATGTCAAGTTTGATGAGCTAAATCAACACTTAGACGATGATGACAATGAAGACATAATCACACCAAGTACAGCTACTGCACAACCTTCACACAAAGATACAGAACCATCACATCAGGCATCAGATGAACCTCCAAGCAAAGAAGCCGAAACTAGCAATCTTGAGACTACACCAAAAGAGATAAGATTCTTGGCTAATCATCCAATGGACTTGGTAATTGGTGAGATTACCAAGGGTGTAAGTACTTGTTCCTCAAATAAAGATATAGCTTCTTGTGTTGCTTTTGTCTCGCAGTTTGAACCCAAATATATTGATGAAGCATATAGTGATAATTTTTGGTTAGATGCTATACAAGAGGAATTAAACCAATTCGAATGGAATCAAGTTTGATAATTTGTTCCCAAGCACATTGATCATCCGATCATTGGCACCCGATGGGTATTTCGAAACAAATTGAACGAGAATGGTTTAGTGACTCGTAATAAGGCTCGACACGTAGCTCAAAGATACAATCAAGAAGAAGGTATCGGCTACGATGAGACTTATGCCCCAGTTGCTAGATTAGAATCCATTCGCATGTTATGTGCATTTGCATGTTTTCATAATTTTAAGTTATTTCAAATGGATGTCAAAAGCGCATTTTTAAATAGTTTTATAAAAGAAGAAGTTTATATAGCTCAACCTTTCGGTTTTACTAATTTAAAATTTCCTGAATATGTTTTCAAGTTAAAGAAAGTCTTATACGGTTTGAAACAAGCCCCTCGTGCTTGGTACGATCATCTAAGATCTTTTCTACTTGATAACGGTTTTTCAAAGGGAAAGGTTGACTCTACTTTGTTTATAAAATCTTTGAATAATAATATTCTTTTGATTCAAGTCTATGTAGATGATATTATTTTTGGATCTACTGATGAATCTCTTTGTTAAGAATTTTCAAAGTGTATGCAGAATGAGTTTGAGATGAGCATGATGGGAGAGCTGAAATTCTTTCTTGAACTGCAAATCAAACAAACCAACAATGGGACGTTCATAAATCAAGCAAAGTACACAAAGGATCTATTAAAGAAGTTCGACATGGAAGCAGTCAAGCCACTTAGCACTCCAATGGCGACTTCAACCAAGCTTGATATTGATGAACAAGGCAAACCTGTTGACATACGTAAGTATCGATGTATGATCGGTAGCTTGCTGTATTTAACTGCTAGTCGACCAGACATTATGTTTAGTGTTTGCTTATGTGCACACTTTCAAGCTAATCCTAAGGAATCTCATTTGTGCGCAGTTAAGCGTATCTTCCGATACCTTAAAGGTACTTCTTCTGTCGGCTTATGGTATCCCAAAACCACGTCTTTTGACCTGACCGGTTATTCTTTGTTGATTTTATCGGATGCAAAGTATATAGAAAAAGCACTAGCGGCACATGTCATTTCCTAGAAAAAGCTTTAGTCTCTTCGTTTAGTAAGAAGCAAAATTCTGTTGCATTATCAACAACCGAGGCTGAGTATATCGCCGCAGGACGTTGTTGTGCACAAATTTTGTGGATGAAACAAACTTTAGAAGACTATGGATTGCATTTTACACATATACCCATTTTCTGTGACAATACTAGTTCTATTAATTTGACTAAGAATCCAGTATGTGACTCTCGTACTAAACATATCGAGATTCGACATCACTTTCTTAGAGATCATCAACAAAATGGAGAGATAGACCTTGTATACATAGACACACAGAATCAATTAGCTGACATACTCACAAAACCTCTAGCGGAAGATCGTTTCAAATATTTACGTCGAGAATTAGAAATTTTAGATATCAATAATATTAATTAATTTTGTTTTATTAATTAATTTATTCAATACTCAAAAACTATTTTTGAGACAAGCCTAAAAAGAGTCTGTATGTCACCACGACTACGGTCGAAGCGAAGCGGTACTTAAGAGTTCTCCGGTGAACCTCTATTAGCTGGGACAGTACTCCTGCAGCTAATCTTAGATAGATGCTGAGTAAAGAATATTAATTTATAAAATAATATTAATTATATTATTTTGAGATTCAGAATTACTAAACTCTGAATTAAACATTTGAAACGAATTCATGAAAAAGAAGTGGCCCATTGTTATATATATATATATATATATATATATATATATATATATATATATATATATATAGCCAGGCAACCCTTGGCGAATACAGCCCGAGTTCGGTCCGAATTCGGCTAGAGTTCGGCTGGATATATATATGTACCTGCCAGAACCCGAGGCCCCCATCTTCTTCATTCTTCCAAACTACATCAAACAGCAGCAGCAGCGCCCCAAAACCCTAGCTCTTCTCCACCTTTGTTCTTCCAATCCGCATGGAGATCTTCGTCCAAACTTTGGATTCGTGTGGAGAATTTTGTCCTCTACAACATATCCAATTCTCGGAAGGTATAATTCCTTCGCTCCTCCACTTTCAAATTATTAGGGTTTCTAGATTTTTGGGATAGAATGCCTACGGGATTCAATCCTTTCAAGAGGAAGAAGACCAATGCCAGTGAATAGGCATCATCTTCGGATTCATATACAGATTCCCTCTTTTCTCCGGTCCAATCGGATGACGGTGCATCGGACGAGTTTTACTTTAAAAGTCCCGACCAAGCCCTATTATGGTATGCCGATTTTATTATGCGTACTATTTATACCGGATCTCCGATCAAGTAGACTGTCTTTCCCGACCACCGTCCTTACTTTGAGGTATTAGGGTTACAATACTTTGTTTCTTTACAATTCCCTATAGCTACTAATGCCATTAGATTATTTTACTGTAATTTCATGTTAGAAACTTTTACCGCGAGAACACGTGTCGGAGGGATATATATCGAGTTTACTGATGAAACGTTAGCAGAAATCCTTGGTATTCCAAACGAAGGTGCCCCGCTCGATGACATCACTAATTTTGATTTCCCTGATGGTACGACTCTCATTAGTTTTAAGAATGAGCTTTGTGCGCCCGCAAGTGCTCGTCCTGAAAAGTTCAAGGCCAATAACTTGAACTTGTTTAACTACGAATTACATCGCATCATCTATTCCACTTTACTTCAAAAATCCACTTCGAAAGATGATGTTACTGCACTTGAGCTCTCTGCTCTATATCACATTCTTAAGGGGATTCCTTTTTCTGTCCCTAAGACTATCATTCAGATGATGGGTAGATGTCGCGGAAGAGACCGCAACCTCTCTTATACGATGATCATCCCACGCATTTTTCAGAGATTTGACATTGATCTATCCACTTGTACTGTTGACCCTGAGCCTAAGTTCCTTAAACTCTCTCGTCGCAGTATTGCCACTGTTTCTCCACCTACTGTACCTGCTCCTCCTGCACTTACTCCCACAGCATCTGGTCCTCCTCAGTCCTATCCTATGACATTTGAGGGTATTCATCAGCACTTATCAGATCTGCAGTCATTCTATGTTGACACTTCCAGGGAATGTGAGTTCCGTGACGTGACTCAGTTCCAGGCCATTGCCAACTCCTTCGCCGATCTGAGATTTGCGCAGACGGGTCACTCCGCTAGCTCTCTACCTCGAGACCCTTTTATTTTTGGCTACCGCATTGATGATGAGGTAGTCCACTCTCTGTTCCAGCCAGGGAACGCTTACGATTGGTATCGTACTTCTGGTGCCACTCCTCATACTTCTGGAGCTGGTACTTCTGGAGCTGGTCCATCTGGACATGTTGGCGCTGCAGTCGATGACGATGATAATGAGGATGATGATTTTTGAGATGTTATTCTTTTTGAGACTGATATTTTGTCTTTTGTTTACTTGGAAATGCTCCGACATTCCAAGATATTATCAGCACTCTTTATTTTAGTTATTATCTGTGACTCATCATGGACATGTTTTTTAGTATGCCTCAGTTTGGCATATGTTTCACTTAGTTTATTATTTCAGCATTTTATTTGTTTCAGCTTTATTATAGCATTATTACTCTTTATGCTTCCATATAAACTGCCTGTGACGAATACCATGTATGTGTTGTTTATACAATGTCTTTTTTAACTGTCTATACCATGCCTGTGATGAATGTTTTATATATATATTTCTTGTGATTCTTCGCTGTTTGTTACTTATACATTTATTGCGGGAGAGCTTTCTCTTTTACAATTATTTTGCTAAGTGACAACGGGGGAGAAATAGGATCCAACATCTTCATGAATGCAGGTTATGAACAATTTTTGTCTTTTCTGGTCATACACATTTTTTGAATTGATCCATACTTAGATGTTATATCGGCAAGGTTTGTCAATTATCAAAATGGGGAAGTTTGTTGGCCCATTGGTCATGGTCAAACCTAATTTTAATAATTGATCAAACTCTTTCTCGATATAAATGCAAGGCATTCAGATGTTTACCTACGACGTTTTGGACATTGCTCAAAGATGGATATCTACGATGTTCAAGACTGAAGCTGTTTGCCACTCCAATTGTATTTCTGTCAAAGCAATGTAATTTTTTATTTTATTGAGTCTAGGAATACATTGTACACCAAGTCGTACTGGCAAACAGGCTGTCCGGAATCGTTTTCCAAAATCACCCTATCCTTTTAAAAATGACCTATATTTTTGAAAAACACCTATTTCACAAAAAGCTTCTGAAGGACTTTTCAAAAAGCCAAAACAATTTTTCTCAAAATTAACTGGCAGAACTCGGCCAGAGTTCGGCCAGAGTTCGTCCAAGTTGAACGTTATGTAAACGTTTGATTTTGAACTTGGTCACCCTTCAGTTGCGGTTTGTTACAAAGAGCTCTGTCAGAGTTCTGCCTGAATTCTGTCAGAATTCTGACTTTGGAAAAACTATAAATAGAGAAGGATTTCGATCATTTCAAATCACAAATTCACTTTCAATCTCTTCTCTTCTAAAGCTTACATTTTCTCCAAAGAGTTATCAAAAGCTTACATTTTCAAATCCCAAGCCAGTTACAATCCTCTAGTCGATTTGTCAGTGCGGTATGGTCTAGAAGTTTTAGAGCGATTGTAATCAGAGGCTTGATTGAAGAAATAACTCTTCACAATTGAAGTTGGTCGAGTTCTTCGTATGAAAGCTCGCGTCTGTAGAAGTTGCAATGACTTTATATGAAAACTTGCGTAATTTTCCAATAGTGGATTTAACTGAAAGCTAGATTTCTTCCGACTGGACTAGTCCTCACAAGAGAAAAACCAATATAAATCTCGGTGTTTGCGTTTACCTTCTGATCACTTTTTCATTACTGTCATTTACTTTGTGATTATTTTTATATCTGTGATCTAACTTCTAACGAGATTTTTAATTAACAATATTCCGCTGTCTACTCTATTCACCCCCCTCTAGAGTATTCTGCTTTACAATTTCGTTCCTACACTAACCACCAATAAAACCTAGTTTTTAGATTGAATTCTAGTCTTTTATTTGCAGTTTAATTCCTGTCCCATGTCGAAAAAAAATCAGTTTTCAAACTACAAATCTCAAAAACTTTTATCGATACGGCATTCGCCCCGACGAACAGGGCGACGTGGTTGCAAACCTAAAGCACCTAAAGGTGCGTATCGATTTCACGGACGTGTGGGATTCGACGAAACTCAATTTTGTTGTGTGTGTACAACAAAATCGGGGCGTATCCCGTATCAGCTCTTTGCAAACTATCTCAAAACTTCGTGCACGTTCTTCAACTCGAGACGAAACTTGTGCCACTGGACTCGTGTTATTTTTTTTGGTCCTATGAGCCAAGTTTTGTCCGATTTTGAGAAGGTCGACCGTAATACTGTTTTTGGCGGGCCTGCGACCCGATCCAACGGGCGAATTTTTGCACGGCTCACAGGAATGCAACTTTGGACATACAGTTGAGTTCATATCTCCAAACCGAACCCATAGACATATAATATGATGACTTTCGAGATCGTAGGTACTAGCACACTTTTCGGTGCAAAGCGGGTCTAACGACGGACATCGTTTTGATCCAAAATTATGAATTTGCCCTTGTGTTCGGTATTAGACTTATGGGTAAGTGATTTTAGATATTTATTTTGTAGCAAAAACGTTCGTGATGTTTATTTCAGCATCCAAGGACGTTTACGGGAGTTGACTTTTCATTGCTCTCGATTTTGACGATCTAAGTGACCAGACTTCGCTATTTCTGCACACCACCTCCAGGAAAGATACCTTGCCACCATATACTGTCAACGATTGCTATTTTATTTTGTTATTTTATTCATCTTATTTATATACTACATGTTTCTATTACAGTGAGCATCCAAGTCATACTTGGGTGTGTGCGACTACATTAGTCATTTCATGGCTTTTGTTTATTTTTATGCATAAAGACTTAGTACTAGAGGACCACCTCATTATTGTAAGACATTGGTATATCTCCTTTGGCCGTGACACTCATATTCCATAAATTGTGAGTCCCATATAGTATTCGAACTTACGTATTCGGCTGGTTACCGATACGTATAGGCCGTATGTTAGATTATAACTGCCAATAGAATTGCATGCTAGAAGACCTATAAGAAATTAGTATAAACATGTTGTGGATACAACATAGATAGGAGCTTTAGACAGGGAGGACATATACTATATGCTTGGGCAATGTCATGTCGAGTCGTATCGGATAGTATTGGGCTTTCTAGTGACCCATTTGAGCACTAACCATGTATTTGCTAGTGGCTCTCTGGAGTCTACCCGTATTATGTGCTAGCGACTCGCTTAAGTGCTACCCCTATAGTCGTGGTTAGTTATAGTCAGTTGGTTTTCCCTTGCATGGAGTGTTATTCTAAAATGCATTACATATAGTCATGGTCAGTTATAGTAAGTTGGTTTGCCCTTGCGTGGTATAAAAGAGTCAAAAGATATAGCCGGATGGAAATAGATCCACTACCAAACAACTCTGGAAATAGTCTGAGATAACAGGAGTCCGACGTCCTAAAACATAATAAAAGGAAAATAAAAGATGTCCACTACAATATAGCAAGTCATTACTAATAAACTATATCTCGGCAAGTGACACCTCATCAGATGTAAAAGATGGATCCAGTGTAGAACCGTACTCCTGGGAAAAGTCCTGGTCGTCTAAGCCTGGAGAGATCACTAGGTCCTCAGCGGGACGTAACAAGATACGTAAAACTATGCCATATAAACAGTCACGCCCTGATTTCGTCGAATCGATAGTCATCCCCTGAGCGTGATGCCGTGCAAACCTAATTTGCGATCGCACAAGGCATAGTCATAAGGCAATCCGAGACACGAGATATAAGAGAGTACGCAGACAAATTGAATCACACAATAAGTAAAGGAACTTGATTCTTTATTGATAATGAACATCATTTACAGACTCTGGTACAAGACTCATTGGCGCGCAGGCTACAACATGACTCGATTACAAAAGAGTGCCGATGAGATAGTCGTTCCATACATTGCACACATCCCTCAATATACACAAGTACTCTAGTGACCTGGATGGGAGGGATGCTGAGTCATCTTCCTTGGACTGTCGAGAGCCTTCAAAAGGGGAGTCGCACAGAGAGAGTCTTCGACGCACGGCCGAAGCTTCAAAAGTCACGAACGTCGCCGAGCTAGTTGGCGCGTCCTTCCTGGTTCGCGGGACCTACAAAGAGCGAGGATCAGCATAAAACACATGTACTGGCGAATGGCTAATTAAAATCTAAGCTCTGTATTTGATTCAAGAAGTTTCGTAAACATGTTAGCTAGCTATTTCAATGATCTTTCTAACCATCCTGCTCGATTTGCATGTTAACATGTTTTGAGGCAAGCATATGAAATTGTGTAACATTAAGCAACTATCACATTTTATCCTGTGTCCCGTGCACTTGTTAAGCAGTGAAGAAGGGGTGTGAAGGCCACTGGCAAAGTCAAGCCATCTCGAACTATAGCTGAGTTAGACGGCGACCCTTTCGCGTCGAGTAGCGGGCCCTGTGCGAAAGTTCCCACATAACTTACGCCGATGAAGGGCTGGCGCTTGCTATACACTCGTTCCTCCCGGGCTAAATCGGTCCCTTGGCCTAGGTAACCGTTCGAGGAAACTACACCTTGTCGATAAGTTGTCCAATGATCGTTTTCCTTTGAACTTAGTTGATTTACTCATTTAGCCGTATCGTTGCGATAAACGTTAATCGATTCATTCATTATTTTGCATAGATCAAGTATTTCTTTGATTCTACACTATTATGACAAGCATTCATTTTACTTCACATATTGAGCTTTGAAGTAGAGGGACGAGGCGAAGGAGGTCAGCCACTCGCCTTAGGCTTGCTTCAAGCGAGCGACCGGTTGGCTGTGCTGTCGTCGCCTACGCGATCACCTGCAATCTCATAAGCAACTGATTAGAACACTGTGTATTTCAAGGAATTTCGATATGAATGCGAGCTAAAAAATGCGTCACGAAAATGCATTGAAAACATTCACGAAAAGCGCATTCACGAAAACGAAAGCCAAAGCCAAATCAAGTGCGGCATGAAAACCAGAGCAACAGGAAGTCTCTTCCGACTCAGCCGCAGAGCCAATCCTCGAGACGCAACCCGCTGAATATGGGACTTGGTTCCGAAGAAGCCATTCCATAACGTGGAATGGATCTTAATTCAACCATTCCCGTTCGATCGACTCGGCCGATTCTGACCTATCGGTCCCGACCGAATCAATAGAGACAGTGTTCCTCTCTCGCGCACCCCGTAGACGGAGACAGGGCACGATGTAGGGACGGGGCACTACACCATAACCAACTAATAAAAAGTTTTGTCCTCGAAACTTAAAGATACAACCTACCTCTATGAGAATAACGAAGGAAATTTCTCCTTCATTTCTGATTCAAGCTCCCACGTCGACTCTTCGACCGAATGGTTCCTCCAGAGGATGCGGACGAGAGGGATCGCTCGATTTTGCAGCAGCTTATCCTTGCGTTCTATGATTTAAACTGGCACTTCGATGTAGGATAAGTCGGACTTTAGCTCCAGCTGGCCAAAATCTACCACGTTGCTCGGGTCGTGCACATACTTTCGCAGTTGAGAGACATGGAAGACATTGTGTACACCTTCAAGCGCCGACGGTATGGCAATTTTATAGGCCACTGGGGCGACCCGCTCGAGTATTTCGAACGGCCCAACGAATCTCGGACTCAATTTTCCCTTCGCGCAGAACCGAGTAACTTCCCGCATGGGCGACACTTTGAGAAATACGTGATCGCCTACTTGAAACTCGAGGGGGCGACGATGAACGTCCGTATAGCTTTTCTGACGACTCTGTGCGGTCTTTAAATATTCCCGAATTAGCCGAATCTTCTGTACGGTCTGTTCAACCAGTTCCGGACTGAGAATTTGCCGCTCTCCAACTTCGTCTCAACAAATAGGTGATCGATACTTGTGCCCGTACAAGGCTTCATACGATGCCATTTGAATGCTGGATTGATAGCTATTGTTGTATGCAAATTCGGCCAGCGGTAGATGATTGTCCCAGTTTGATTTGAAGTCAATTGCGCAGAGTCGTAGCATGTCTTCGAGAATCTGATTGACGTGCTCCGTTTGGCCGTCGGTCTGAGGATGGTAAGATGAGCTGAACTGCAACTTGGTACCCAGCGCCGACTGAAGGCTACTCCAGAATCGCGACATCAACCGTGAATCCCGATCAGAGACGATGGATACTGGAACTCCGTGCAGCCGTACTATCTCATCAAGATATATCTGCGCCAAGCGATCAACGCTCCAAGTAACTTTGATAGCAATAAAATGCGCTGACTTGGTTAATCGATCGACGATGATCCAGATAGCATCATTTCCCCGCGGCGTCTTCGGCAGACCAACAACGAAATCCATGCACACGTGCTGTCACTTCCATTCTGGAATCGCCAGATTCTGTATCTCCCCGCCCGGTCTCTGGTGCTCAGCTTTCACCTGCTGACAGGTCATGCATTGCGACACGAAGATTGCCATATCTCTTTTCATTTCGTGCCACAAGAAGTTTGTACGGAGGTCCTTGTACATCTTCGTGCTACCGGGATACAAAGTGTATTTCGTATAGTGCGCCTCCGACATCATCACCTTTCTGAGTTCTGAATCGTCCGTAACGTATAGCCTACCCTTCAATCGAAGCACGCCGGTTTCGTCTTCCGCAAAGTCGGTCGTCCTGCCCGTCGAGATTAGCTCTCGCACTTTCTTCAGGTGTGGATCATCCGTCTAAGCAGTCTTGATCTTACCAAGCAAGCTCGGCTCTAACTGCAACTTTGCCAACTGCACATTTCGGAATCTGACTTGGAGCTCGATGTCCATCTCTTCTAGGTCGCATAGCAGTCGGGGGTCGATGGATAATGAGGTAATGTACTTCCGACTTAAAGCGTCCGCCACAACATTTTCCTTTCCCGACGTATAGTCGATAGTCAAGTCGTAATCTTTGATTAGTTCCAGCCAACGCCTTTGCCGCAAGTTCAGTTCCTTCTACGTGAATAGATACTTGAGGCTCTTGTAATCGGTATAGATCGTGCATGCCATGCCATAGAGATAGTGGTGCCACAATTTTAACGCGAACACAATCGCCGCTAACTCCAGGTCATGCGTGGGATAGTTCTTCTCGTGCGGCTTTAGCTGTCGAAAAGCTAAAGATATCACCTTATTCCGCTGCATCAACACACACCCCAAGCCCTGACCAGATGCGTCGCTGAATATCTGGAAATCCTTAGTCCCTTGTGGAAGTACGAGTATCGGTGCTGAGACGAGCCTTAGCTTCAACTCTTGGAATGCAGCTTCGCAGTCGTCCGACCATTCAAATGCGACTCCTTTCTGGGTGAGGCGAGTCAAAGGCGATGCGATCTTCGTGAAGTCTTTCACGAAGCGTCTGTAGTATCCCACTAAGCCAAGGAAACTTCGAATCTCGCCGACGGACGCTGGCCGTTTCCAATCGACAACGGCTTCAACTTTCTTTGGGTCGACCGCAATGCCTTCAGCAGAAATGATGTGTCCAAGGAATGCGACGCTGCTAAGCCAAAATTCATATTTGCTTCGCTTCGCGTATAGTTGATTTTCTTGAAGGGTCTGAAGCACGGTCCGCAAATGCTCAGTGTGTTGTTGCCTATTCTTCGAGTAGACGAGTATATCGTCGATAAAGACTACTACGAACTTGTTGAAGAATGGTCGGAACACCCGATTCATTAAATCCATGAAAGCGGCAGGGGCATTCGTTAGGCCGAACGGCATTACCAGGAACTCGTAATGGCCGTATCGAGTGCGGAAGGCAGACTTTGGCACATCGTTCGGCTTGATCTTGAGTTGATGGTAACCAAAACGCAGATCAATTTTAGAGAACATCGTGGCTCCTTGAAGCTGATCAAACAGATCGTCTATGCAGGGCAGGGGGTATTTGTTTCGGACGGTGCCTTTGTTCAGCTCGCGATAGTCGATACAAAGATGCATAGAGCCATCCTTCTTCTTGACAAACAGTACGGGCGCTCCCCAGGGTGAGACGCTGGGTCGGATAAATCCCTTGTCGAGCAATTCCTGTAACTGCACTTTGAGTTCTTTAAGCTCTGTAGGGGCCATTCTGTACGAGGCTTTCGAGATCGGTCGAGTGTCAGAGAAGGTATCGATAGTGAACTCAATCTCTCGATCGGGCAGCATGCCGGGCAGCTCGATCGGGAACACATCGGGGAATTCTGCCACAACGTCGGTCTGACCCGCATTTGCACCATTCTGTCGCATGTCTCGAACGAAAGCTAGATAGACTTCGCACCCAGAATGTAGCATCCGTCGAGCAGATATTGCGGAGATCACCATGGAGGTCGGCGATGCCTCACCACACGAGTAGCAGAATTCAGGCACTCCAAGTATGCGGAATGTGACCTTCTTTTCAGCGCAGTCTATGGTTGCATTGCACGGACCGAGCCAATCCATCCCTAGAATGATATCGTAGTCCTTAATATTTAGAACTATCGTATCGAGACTGACCTTTTGACCACCTATACGGATGATTCTTTCATCGCAGACTAAATTCGCAGCTAGTGGCATGCCCGACGGGATGTTAATAGTGAGCTCAAGACCCAGCGGTGTCAGGGGAAATTTGTGCTCGGTGGTAAAGTCTGCCGATATGAAATTATACGTGGCACCTGAATCAAACAATACACGAGCAGGTTCATTATTGAATTACAGTATACCTGTCACGACTGTGTCAGATGCGAATGCTTCGTCTCGGGTCATCGCGTAGACGCGACCCTGAGCATTAGGGCGACGGTCTTGGCCATTCTGTTGTGCGGTCGGTGGAGCCCGAGGTGCTTGGCCTCGGTTTTGATGGTGTTGTCGTGGGCGCTGGTTTGACTTCTCCGGGAAGTCGCATACGATATGGTCAGCTCGGCCGCACCCGAGGTACGTACCGTTCTTCAATTGGCACTCGCTGATCAAGTGCCCCTCTTTCTGGCAGAAAGTGCAAACTACTCGATCCTTCGTCTGGTTGCCGCCTCCGTTGGAGCGATTTTGACGCTTGTGTGCATTGTTGCCTCCCGCATTACTACCGGCGCTGGTTATGTCACGCTCCGATTCCGTCGAATCGATAGTCGTCCCCCGGGCGTGATGCCGTACGAACCTAATTTGCGATCGCACAAGGCATAGTCATAAGGCAATCCGAGACACGAGATCTAAGAGAGTACACAGACAAATTGAATCACACAATAAGTAAAGGAACTTGATTCTTTATTGATAATGAACATCATTTACAGACTCCCGTACAAGACTCATTGCTGCGCGGGCTACAACATGACTCGATTACAAAAGAGTGCCGATGAGATAGTTATTCCATATATTGCACACATCCCTCAATATACACAAGTACTCCAGTGACCTGGATTGTAGGGACGTTGAGTCATCTTCCTTGGACTGTCGAGAGCCTTCAAAAGGGGAGTCGCAGAGAGAGAGTCTTCGACGCACTACCGAAGCTTCAAAAGTCACGAACGTCGTCGAGCTAGTTGGCGCATCCTTCCTGGTTCGCGGGACCTGCAAGGAGCGAGGATCAGCATAAAACACATGTACTGGCGAATGGCTAATTAAAATCCAAGCTCTGCATTTGATTCAAGAAGTTTCGTAAACATGTTTGCTAGCTATTTCAATGATATTTCTAACCATCCTGCTCGATTTGCATGTTAACATATTTTGAGGCAAGCATATGAAATTGTGTAACATTAAGCAACTATCACATTTTATCCCGTGTCTCGTGCACTTTTTAAGCAGTGAAGAAGGGGTGTGAAGGCCACTGGCAATGTCAAGCCATCTCGGACTATAGCTGAGTTAGACGACGACCCTTTTGCGTCGGATAGCGAGCCCTGTGCAAAAGCTCCCGCATAACGCGCACCGATAAAGGGCTGGCGCTTGCTATACACTCGTTCCTCCCGGGCCGAATCGGTCCCTTGGCCTAGGTAACCGTTCGAGGAAACTACACCTTGTCGACAAGTTGTCCAATGATCGTTTTCCTTTGAACTTAGTTGATTTACTCATTTAGCCGTATCATTGCGATAAACGTTAATCGATTCATTCATTGTTTTGCATAGACCAAGTATTTCTTTGATTCTACACTATTATGACAAGCATATATTTTACTTCACATATTGAGCTTTGAAGTAGAGGGACGAGGCAAAGGAGGTCAGCCACTCGCCTTAGGCTTGCTTCAAGTGAACGACCGGTTGGCTGCACTATCGTCGCCTACGCGATCACCTGCAATCGCATAAGCAACTGATTAGAACACTGTGTATTTCATGGAATTTCGATATGAATACGAGCTCAAAAATGCGTCACGAAAACCCATCAAAAATATTCACGAAAAGCGCATTCACGGAAACGAAAGCCAAAGCCAAATCAAGTGCGGCATGAAAACCAGAGCAACGGGAGGTCTCTCTCGACTCAGCCGCAGAGCCAATCCTTGAGGCGCAACCCGCTGAATATGGGACTTGGTTCCGAAGAAGCCATTCCATAACGTGGAATGGATCTTAATTCAACCGTTCCCGTTCGATCGACTCGGCCGATTCTGAAATATCGGTCCCGATCGAATCGATAGCGACAGTGTTCCTTTCTCGCGCACCCCGTGGACGAAGACGGGACACGATGTAGGGATGGGGCACTACAAAAACTGAATATAAACTTCTCAGATATAATCCGGATCACAACATGGTCCAGTACTTTATTAGTGATGTAGTGAACCACATCTTCAACCAAACAAGGATAATACGTGGCACACTATTCCATGATAAAATACTGTTCTATGCCCTGACTAGGTATAGGGTCATCTAACCATTCTATGTGTAATGCATTTTAGAGTAACACACCATGCAAGGGCAAACCTACTGACTATAACTGACAACGACTACACGGGTAGCACTCAAGCGAGTCGCTAGAACAGAATAACTACACGGGTGCATTTTAGAATAACTATACGGGTAGATAGTGACTCTCTTGAGCTCTACCCGTGTTCTGTGCTAGCGACTCGCTTGAGTGCTACCCGTGTAGTCGTGGTCAGTTATAGTCAGTTGGTTTACCTTTGCATGGAGTGTTATTCTAAAATGCATTACACATAGAATGGTTAGATGACCCTATACCTAGTCAGGGCATGGAACAGTATTTTATCATGGAATAGTGTGCCATGCATTATCCTTGTTTGGTTGTAGGTGTGTTTTACTACTTCAGTACTAAAGTACTGGACCATGTTGTGATCCGAATTATATCTGAGCAGTTTATATTCAGTTTATATGGCATAGTTTTCTGTATTTTGTTACGTCCCGCTGAGGACCTGGTGATCTCTCCATGCTTAGATGACCAGGACTTTTTCCAGGAGTACGGTTCTACACTGGATCCATCTTTTACATCTGATGAGGTATCACTTTGCCGAGATCTAGTTTATTAGTCATGACTTGCTACATTGTAGTGGACATCTTTTATTTTCCTTTTATTATGTTTTAGGACGTCGGACTCCTGTTATCACAAACTATTTCCAGAGCTGTTTGGTAGTGGATCTATTTCCATCCGGCTATATCTTTTGACTCTTTTATATTCCATCTGGACTATTGCTATTCTCTTGTGTTCTGTGGATGAGATGTAGTTATTCTGTGATTGGCCTGTGATTATATTTTATACAGCTTATGTATATATACGAGGATTCCATATATTGGAGTATTTTTCATATGTATGCAGTTGACATGTTCCGTATGCCTAGTCCTGCGTATATTGGAGTATTATACAGCTTATGTATATATACAATAATAATAATATATTAATATTTAAGGGCTTATACCCCATCTTGAACTACATGTAGGCTCAAACCCAATGTAATGTTTATTTAAAAAGGAAGTATTAACATAAATATGTATATATAATTCCCAATAATTACTAATAACATTAATAATAATAATATAATAATAATAATAATAATAATAATAATAATAATAATAGTAGTAGTAGTAGTAGTACCATAAATAAATATATCTACAGAAATATTATCAACAGAGAAAAATATAGTAATATTATAATACAAAACTATACTGGTTCTCTTCTATTGGAAGAGTGTACTTTAATAATAAAGTTAACTCAATATAAATAGATATATTTATGGCCGAAAACATATTAGAAAGAATCAAAAGCACATAATTAACCAAAAATATTATTCTTGAAAATTATGCTTAGTAATACCCCTGGCCTAAGGCCCAGGGTCCAATACAAAACTATCATCCTTCTGTTCCTAATCCTTTATTCCAAATAGGGAGAGGGAAAATCATTAGAGAGAAAAGAGACTGTAGAAATAAGGACGATGAAAGGAAAAGAGAGTGAGAGTAAGTGAGAGAGAATGAGAGAAATAGTAAGAAAATGGGTCGTTACCTCGGTCGGCCAGTGCTGACGCTCCGAGGTCAAGCAAAGGTACTGGAGTGGCATGGCACGGCAGAGCACAGCGGCACAGTGGACGCCGCACTTGATTGGGAGGATCGATAGAGCGGATCTGGAGAGGTCAGCTCTGCCAACACGACAGGCAGGTTACGGCAGCGCAGGGCTTGGGCGGAATGGTCACGACGTGGAGGTCCTCGAGTGCGGGGATGTGGTGGTGCTTGACAAGTGGTCGGGGTATGGGATCTGGTGACGACGACATTGATCGCAGTGGTGAGCGATCGAATTTTGATAGGGTCGTCGAGGTTGAGGAACGACGGAGTCGCGGTAGAGCCCGGGGATGGGGCGATGGTGATGGCCGAACATGGGAATAAGGTCTAGTAAAAGATGGGGCGATGATGATGATAGGGAGATGGTGATAGAACTGGGGATTCCCAGGACCCTTCCTTTGGTGTGCGTATTGATCGATATAAAGATAAACAGATCTAATACGTGTTCTAACCCTTCATAGGCGGAAACTAGGGTTCACGAATTATACCTGTGGCGGAAAGGAGACAAGTAATTCCTAGCAATCTCGAGCGTACGACCCCAAGATCTTCTGCACGTATTTCTTCCTCGAGTTGGACATCGTGTGGGCGACGATCTCCCAACCTTTTCTTCTCCTTGGCAGCACTCTCTTTTTCTCCTTACGTGAATCACAAATTTAGAGAAAATTTCAGATTTCTGATCAGTAATCTGGCGGCCAAAGACTAGAGGATATATATAGGCTACGGCAGGGACCATGAGGAGAAATTAGGGTTAGGCCTCCTAACGGATCCGGATATCCCGTGTTCAGCCCGAACACACAATCCAGGCCCATTAACAATAGCTCGATCCACTAATGAGCTATTGTTTCACTACCTCCCTAATCCCAAATTATGTTTGTGGGCTCCTTTTATTATATGCTCGTTTGGCTCCCATGTTAAGATATCGTATGTCCGTCGATCAATTAAGTTACCGACAACTATATTGATTCGACATCTTTTATCCTTAAGTAGTACCGCTCAACTTTATTTGTCATGTCGGATATAATCCACCTGCAGGGTTTATATGACAATCCTTATGAGCTCCTTAAGAGGACATCATCAACCCGATGTATCGGGACATGGATTCCATTTATAATCAACAGCCCATCATACATACAATGTTATTACCCAATTCATAGAGGTTGTTGATCCATAATGAATCTCACTCTTTTATGAGTCAAAGTAATGCACATTGCATATACATGTCCGTTATTATATCCGGATTAAGAGTACAAGCATCCATAATAACAGAGGCGTTTGTTCTCTTATGTAGTCAGTACAAAGAGAAGAACCTCAAGTGGTCCTGTTCAACACACACAAAGTGTACTAGTATAAACCTATAGTCAAGATAGACTAATACCAGATTACACTACAACCTTTCCAATAGATTGTCCAAGTCCATCTAGGTTGTGAACTATTTATATACTCCATAGAAAACTGATAATATGATCTTCTGTGTGACACCACACACCATATTATCTACAATATAGAATATCAGACATTTGCATTAACACTTGCAACAAATATAATATGCAAACATTTGGCCATATGATTCTCATTCAAAATTTAAGAAAATAAGGTTACTACTAAAGTGATGCTTTTAGTATATAATCCTAACAATCTCCCTCTTATACTCAAGCATTGCTTTTCAGTATACTGTTACAAATCTCCCACTTATACTTAAAGCCATGCTGCTACACATCTGACTCCCATTCCCTCAACATGACTGTCAAAAGCCTTAGCTGGTAAGCTCTTTGTAAAGGGATCAGCTAGGTTGTCGGCTGATGCTATCTTGATCACAGCAACTTTTCCTTTCTTTACAAAATCTCGTATCAGGTGGTACTTGCGCTCAATGTGTTTGCCTGTCTTATGGGCTCGTGGTTCCTTCGAGTTTGCAACTGCACCACTATTATCACAATAAAGTATAATAGACTTAGGCAAACTAGGTACCACATCCAAGTCCAACAGAAAATTTCTAAGCCAAACCGCTTCTTTGGCTGCCTCAGAGTCTGCCACATACTCGTCTTCCATGGTGGAATCAGCAATACATTTTTGCTTGATACTCCTCCACACAATGGCTCCACCTCCCAAAGTAAACACATAACCTGAGGTAGATTTCCTGGAATCCCTATTTGACTGAAAATCTGAGTCTGTATACCCTAAGGGAACTAAACTATCTGCCTGGTAAACTAGCATATACTCTTTAGTCCTTTTCAGGTACTTCAAAATATGCTTTACGGTAGTCCAGTGCTCTTGTCCTGGGTTAGACTGATATCTGCTGACCATGCCTACGGCAAAGCAGATGTCTAGTCTCGTACATAGCATTGCATACATTAAGCTTCCTACTGCTGTAGCATAAGGAACTGCCTTTATGTTCTCTATCTCCTTAGGTGTCCTCGGACACTGCTCCTTTGATAGAGCAATTCCATGTCTAAAAGGTAAGAAACCTTTCTTAGAATTTTGTATACTGAAACGAATTAGTACTGTATCGATATAGGAAGCTTGGGATAAGCCCAACATCCTTTTCTTGCGATCTCGTAGGACTTTGATCCCAAGGATGTGGCCTACTTCTCCCAACCTTCATAACAAACTGTTTGGATAACCATACCTTTACATCAGATAATACCTTCACATTGTTTCCAATGAGCAAGATGTCATCCACATAAAGTACTAGGAACACCACCACGTTTCCGTCATACTTTCTGTATACACATGATTCATCCTGACATTGATCAAATCCATAGGATTTTATCACCTGATCAAAACAGATGTTCCAAGATCTGGAAGCTTGCTTAAGTCCATAAATGGACTTTTTGAGCTTACAAACAAGATGCTCCTGGCCCTTTTTAATGAACCCGTCTGGTTGCTTCATATAGATGTCTTCCTCAAGACTTCCATTAAGGAAAGCTGTCTTGACATCCATTTGCCAAATCTCATAATCGAGATGAGATGCAATAGATAAAAGAATCCGAATAGACTTAAGCATGGCTACAGAAGAAAAGGTTTCCTCATAATCGATACCCTCTCTTTGAGTAAAACCTTCTGCTACAAGCCGAGCTTTAAAGGTTTCAACCTTACCATCTGATCCTTTTTTTCTCTTATAGACCCACTTGCATCCAATGGATTTTACACCAACGGGTGGTTCTACAAGCTCCCAGACCTGATTAGAATCCATAGATTCTATTTCAGATATTATTGCTTTTTGCCAAGACTCTGCATCTTTATCTTGGAGTGCTTCATTATAGGTACAGGGAGCATAATCTTGTTCCTCAGGGACGAAGTCTGACGACTCTCCCAAGAACATATATCTATCAGGTTGTATTACAACCCTCCCACTACGACGAGGCACTATCGGTTGTGGTGTAACATTTGTGACACGTTGTGCAGTTATTTGTGGTTCATCCTCTTGTACTGTTGGTACTGAAGTACTTGGTGTCTCACGTCTCAGTTCTTCTAGAACAACTCTACTTGTGGGTTTATGGTTCATCACATAGTCTTCCTCTAAGAATCGGGCATTGGTGCTAACAATGACCTTCTGATCCTTAGGACTATAAAATAAACCTCCTTTCGTTCCTCTTGGATAGCCTACAAACAAGCTTACTTCTGTACGAGATTCCAACTTATCTGCTTTCCCATTCAGCACATGTGCTGGACTACCCGAAATGCGAACATGTTTCAGACTAGGCTTACCCCCAATCCACAGCTCTGTGGGAGTAAGAGGTACTGACTTAGAAGGAACCAAGTTCAAAATATAAGCTGCAGTCTCTAAGGCATATCCCTAAAACAAATCTGGCAAATCCGAATAACTCATCATTGATCTAACCATCTCCATAAGAGTTCTATTCCTTCTTTCGGCTACACCATTCTGTTGGGGCATTCCAGGTGCAGTCAATTGGGATACAATCCCAGCCTCTGATAAATAATCTATAAACTCTCCAAAGAGGTACTCGCCACCACGATCTGATCGTAATGACTTGATACATTTTCCATGGCGTTTCTCCGTTTCAGCCTTGTACTTTTTAAATTTCTCAAAGCACTCAGACTTACGGCACATCAAATAAATGTATCCATACCTTGAATAATCGTCAATAAATGTGACAAAATATTCAAAGCCACCTCTAGCTTGGATAGTCATGGGTCCACACAAATCAGAATGAACCCATTCCAACACATCTTTGGCCCTATACCCCTTTACCGTAAAAGGCCTTTTGGTCATTTTACCTTCCAAGCAGGATTCACAGACTGGTAGTGCCTCCACTTTCAATGAACTCAAAGGTCCATCTTCAACCAGTCTTTGAATCCTTCTTAGGTTAATATGCCCCAATCGTAAGTGCCAAAGATATGTTTGGTTCATACAAGAAGGTTCTTTTCTCTTATTTAAGTTAGATGACATATTATTCATTTCCATAAGTTGCATTGTGGGCGAAATAGGATTAATGACATACAAATTATCAACCAATGCACCAGAACAGATAAAATGTTTATTCTTTCTAATAACAATATTGCCATTAAAATAAACTGAATATCCATCCTTAACTAACATAGAAACAGAAACTAAATTCCTTCTAAGTGAAGATACATAAAGATAATCTCTCAATGTCAAAGACTTATTTCTACCAAAAGATAAAGTAACATCTCCTAATGCAACGACCGATACTTTTGTAGCATCATCCATGAACAAGCATATCTCTCCATCACTGAGCCGTCTGGTTTCCTGGAACTCCTGTAATGTATTGCAGACATGATTAGTGGCTCCTGTATCTACACACCAGGTGCCGATAGATAACACCGCTAAACATGTTTCAACTACTAGTAAATGAGATATACCTTCTTTGTTCCCTTGTTTGAGAAGTGGACAATCAGTCTTCCAATGTCCTGACCCTTTGCACTTGAAACATTTGCCTTTCGGCTTTTTCACCGCGCCTTGAGGTCCCATGCCCTTCTTTGCTGAGTTTGCCTGTTTCTGAATGTTATTCTTCTTCTTACCGCCTTTTGGCTTAGACGTAGAAGCCTTTTCAGAAACAAAAACATGACCACTCTGCCTAAAGAGAGATTCAGCATCCTGTAGCTCTTTTGCAAGTTCTGCCAAACTATACAACATTTTGTTCATGTTGTAATTAAGGCAGAAATTGTCAAAACTTTTAGGCAGAGTCCCGAGAATGATATCGACCTGGGTTTCCCCATTAATTTCAGCTCCAAGGATCTCCATCTCATTCAGATGTCCCATTATCTTTAGAACATGATCCCTTACTGGTGTGCCCTCAACCATTTTTGTATTCATCAAACATTTTATAGCAAACTGCCTAGCTGCTCTACTCTGATGTCCGAAGAGTTCCTTGAGGTTGTACATCATGTCATAAGCTGTGGCCATGGCCTGATGCTGATGTTGCAGTACATTTGACATAGATGCCAGAATGTAACACCGTGCCATCTCATCTGCCTTTTTCCACTTCTTATAAGCCTCTTTGACCTCTTCATCAGAGTTAGCATCAGGCTTAGGTGGACATTCCTCAACAAGTATATATTTGTACTCCTCAGCAGTCAGAACAATGTCCAAATTACGTTTTCAGTCAATATAATTAGGTCCAGTAAGTTTGTTTTCTTTAAGAATCACCATAAGTGGGTTGAAAGAACCCATTTTTGAAATCCTGAGAATCACATAAATAAAATTATGTTGGGTAAAAAAAACTTTTTGAATTAACTAAATATTGATTCCCTCAAAACAATAATAAGAAATTCACCAACACCTTGAACACCATGAATTTAGCATGCCACGATAGTGTGGACGTATACAAATTCAACTTTGTTCAAGTAGATTTTTCTTATTAATTTTACTATCATGTCAATATAACTTTATGACAAATAAAATTAATATGCTGGTCTTGCTCTGGTCATACAAATAATAGCAGTGACTTCGATGGAGAGGATATCATTATTTGTATCTAAGTGTATACCATTACTTAATACTAAGTCCATTACCTTGTAATGAGTTCCTTCAGATGGAGAAGTGAACACATAATAGGTAACTTTCTGCAATTATCTCTAAGGAAGTTTGTACTGGTGATCCATAATTATACTCATCCGATATGGAGGAAAGCACTAAAGCCAACACGCAAGTATAATTACATCACGTACAAACCAGTAATGGAGACCATAGGATTTATACTAAATAAAAATCCTCTTCCACTTAGTTATTTAACAATAAGGGTTTTTCTACTAGTTGATATTATGTCCATGTTGTCCATTATTAATGTAGGCTTGGTTTTTCAAAAAAAAAACAACCACACAATAATAAACATGAATAATTAGAAAAAGCAAAATGACAAAAATAAGAGAAAATATCCAACTATTATGGTCATCTTTGCTGCTCCGTTCTCAACTATCCGAATCCAAAATCTGGCGCTACGCATATCTATACGGCGTTAGAAACAGCCACCACCGCCATCACGATTGATCAAAAATAATTAAAATTACATCAATCCTATGCCTTCCGAAGGAGTTCACACATAATCTAGATTGAAAAATTAAATTAATAAGCACGATCAACCCTCGTGATTTTAATTACATCCACAGCAACAACAACATCCACGACTTGTTCGTGGTTTAAACAACACAATAAAAAAACATGCATTGGACCATAATAGTTGGATCTAAGATGCCTGCAAAACTGAGTTAGAACAGATCTACATCTACCGACTATTACATAGTGCAAGTTTTATTGGACAACATGGACGTATCAATCAATACGTAGATCCAAAGTGGCTCTGATACCAATTGATGGAACTAGGGATTCCCAGAACCCTTCCTATTATATACTAAAAGATGGGGCCTGGTCAGTTGGTGGTGGCCGGACTCCGACGAGGTCAGGACGGATGAAAAGGAAAATAGTGGTAGTGTTGGTGATGCAAACGGCTGAGGCCAGGGCAGGCGGTTTGCTATGTGCCAGTGCTGGCTGGAGGTGCCTCAGCAAGTGTTACGCCCTGGTTCCGTAGAATCGATCGTCCTCGCTAAGCCATGATGCCGCACGATCCTAGGTTGCGCTCGCCCAAGGCGGGTTCCATAACGGCCGATTACAACAGTTTGTGATGGGGTCGTCGCACAAAAGTCCCAATTAGGGAAATTGAATAACACAAAGACATGTAGAAAATGATACTCTTTATTGATATTAAAAATAAGTTTATAAGGGCGCAAAGCCAATAATACAATCACTCAAGCTCACAATCTTTCTGAATATAATCATTCAACTATCTCTCTTCTCTCAATTACAATCACTCATGCCCGAAGGCTTACAACTTGTGGATGCTTCAGAAGACGAGAAGGCGATGTCCATACATTATGTCTCGTATATGTAAAGACTTCAACATGGTTGCACGCCTTGAAACGCTAAGGAGCTTTATGCCTCAGCGCGTCCAAGCGAGCTCCGCCTCGAACGAATAAGTACCTGTTACCTGCGCATGAAAACTGGTGCATTGTCAGTATACAACCTTAGTGATGAGTGAACCCCTCACCTGTAACACCCTATCATGTTCAGTTCAACCGTAGGAATCGAAACGCAATGACGTTCGGACTTATCCATGCAACGGCTTGCTCGAAGTCCCGCTCGGTCAAGACAAATCCTCGCTCAGGTTGGTGGCTTCAGTGAACTTGCCTCTGCTTGGCCTTCACACTAATAAAATAGAATTTTTATTGCACTGTATAGGCTTAATAATAAATGAGATGAACCCACATAGCTAAGAAAATAATCCCGTTATTTTGAGTCGGTCGGTAAAACTTGGAATTATTGAGTTGTTGCCTATATATCATTCCATGATTGGCTTTCAAAGTTGGCACCGGGCTTTCACCACACAAATTGGATTGGGCAAGTTATGCCAGGAGCTATCGACTTGATGTCATAGCAGGCATGTCCCTATGATCCCACTTCTTTGCATAACAAATACGTCCCTCGATCTCATTGTAGATCTTATGGAAGATGACATGGTTATGGTACTCAAAAAACACGATTATTCAAGTTGAGCACGTGCGCAGTCGTACGGTTCCACGGCTTGGTATAGCCACGCGTTTCCACGGTCTTAAGGCTCATCATATAGAATATGACTTGGGTGACAGTGTCGCATAAAACACAATTGGTTTAAGGAACGAACCACGATTGGTTCAATGGAAAGTATGCCACGGTCTATGGCACATATGGAACACGTTTTACTCAAGTTAAGTAAGAAGGCAATGCAGTAGTCGTTCCCAAGGTTTCAAAGAATTGAAAGTTCATATAACTTTTTATCGCCAAGGCCGTCCCTCGTTTGGGAGTCTCCAACGAAGTATGGAAAGTACATATGTTGAGCATAATATACAAAGGGTTTGAGTTGAACCACAAATTAGGCCATGCATTTATGTGAGTCTAGATGTTCTCATAGGTGCGTGATTATGGACAACTTGTACACAAGGGCGATGTTTCTTCGAATGACAACCTGGGGCCACATAACCGATCTAGCCATGGATGAAACACGGTATAGCTGATGCTCGGTAGGTAACCAGGAATTCGATGGACTTTCATTGGGGCTAGCTACCTACATTGATCGACCCACCATCTTCCTAGCTATGTCCATGATGGCTTGTTAATAACAGTGACCTTTCATATACATAAGTGGTGTACTGAGCGACAATCTGCATGCACGGTGTCGGTTGAGTCACAAAAAGTATAACTATAACACTGATGAGTCAAGGTATGTATGCGCAGTTTGCAACACAACACTTATGAAGCCGAAGACTTGGCTATACGTAAAGACACGTGCTTCGGTACGAGATGTGGCGTCATATTTGGAGTCATTGATACTAAAGTTTTATAAGTTTGGATTGAGTCATTTTGATTTTAAGTCAGGAATGACCGTAAGGCAAAGTTTGGTTAAGTCATATTGATTTGTGAGGCACGACCTCGATGTTGAAGCACAAATAGAGTTTATAGCACGACCATGTTGTTGCGTCTCAGAGTATGAGCCAAAAGGCAAGCATAAGTCGATACGTTGATGTTGTGGGCAAGATAATATTCTAGAGGCACAATAATAAGTAAGTTATTGGTGCGAGGGATAGTGATGGGCTAGAGACACAAAATAGGCCAGGAGTCTTATGTCCTGAAACTGATCCTAAGGAAAGATTAGAAAGACAATCAAACGAATGTTTTATGGTCACTAAATGAACATGTTAGTTTTGTATGGATGGGCGAGGGGCTCTTTACGATTATGGTTGTCTACTGACTACGCAACAGTTATCATGCACAGGTTACAGGTACTTGCTCGTCAAGGCGGAGCTCGCTTGGACATGCTGAGGCATGGAGTTCCTTGTCACTTTTGAGATGTGCGTCCACATTGAAGACTTTACCTCTACGGGATATAATGTATGGACATCACCTTCTGAAGCATCTGCAAAGTTGTAAGCCTTCGAGCATGAGAAATTATAATTGAGAGAAGAGAGAGAGACAGAGAGAAAGAGATAAGTGTTTGTATCAAGAGAGAAAGTAAGCTTGAGTGACTTGTAATCTTGGCTTCAATATCAATAAAAAGTATCATTTTGTACATATCTTTGTGTTATTCAATTTCTCTGCTTGTGACTTCTAGGCGACAACCCCGTCACAAGCTGTTGAAATCGGCCGTTATGGAACCTGTCTTGCGTGAGCGCAACCTACCCTCGTGCGGCATCACACCCTAGTGAGGACGATCAGTTCTTCGGAACCGGGACGTGACATAAAGGTACCAGAGCACGACTTTACATCCTTGGACTTTTGATTGAATTCTTTAACTTTGATGTCTTCATGCTTAATGTTGTTTTCGCTATCAATGTTGTTGGTGCGCTCTCTCTCAATGTTCTGGCGGGATGTTCTATATAATAAGTCTATATATTTTATAAAATCTCAAGAAGCAAAAAAAATTGGTTGAACAAAGATGGTCTCATATAAGGCACGGTTGACTAAGTCGAGTTGGGCATATACACCAAGAATTGCGTCGACGTTGGCAAGTTGTGTACGTGATTCAATTGTATCAGACAAGAATGAGTTAGACTTGATTCATAAAATGTTGGGTAATTAACGATAGAAGTGTTATTGAATGATGATATCGTCGATGCGATATTGATGAATCGTACTTGGTATTTTGAGGAATGATTCGAACGGTGATTCAAAGTGATCGGTTATGATTCGAACAAATATTTAGAGGATTTGTCGAAGTGACTTCATCCCTGAGTGGTGTATATGATGGCCTTGGAGATGTCAATCGAATTGAGGATCGGGGTGCCAGTAGGTCTATCAACAAGCGTCACGATATGCAAAGCCTTAGATTCAATGTCATTGAGTAAGTTATAATCTTGAAGTTTTGGATGAATTGATTCGAACGAATGAGAAACGACGCGCATCGGACTGGGATTGCGCCGAGTATGAGATACAAAAATGATTAAGTAGATAGATTGAATCGAAGAAATGTTAACATACAACGAATGGATGACTCAATCGAGGAATCAATATGGAACATATATGAAAATGTTGATACAGAACTAAACGGAATAGAATTTTGAATTTGACTAAGGAAAGATAGCATGATGGAAAGATAACGTGTATGGGAATGTTTGATTTTGAAGTTACGAAAATGACTCTAAGGGTTTGGATAAAAATAGCTCGATGACTTGAGTTGATATAGAACGATATGACTAAGAAATTTGTTACGCAAAGACTAAGATAGATGATAACAAAAGTGATTTTGAGTTTGACGAATTGATCATATAGCTAGTTCAAGGGATGCTGATCGAATTGATCTTGAACGTAGAGGAGATTATTGTATATCCAGTTCGGATAATAGCATCAGTTGCATGACTCGGAGTTTGTTGCAAAGGAAGATCGCTAGGTTATGTATATCATCGATGGTATTGAGGCATATCAAAGGTCAATATGCGATAACTCGGGGGTACTCTGATTCGAGGAATAATGATCATGTAAAATATTCTTGTTCAGATGGATGCTATACTTAGTATTTTGATAGTAATTAATATTTGGATTACTTGATTAGATGAACTTGAAGTATACGTGAATAAATGATAGCCGGACTATGTGAAACGAAAATGTCGACAGTGTTGATGATCATTGATGTGAGAATTATATGACTCGGAGAATTACTATAGGCGACGTTACGATTATGCGATGAGATAGATGCACAAAATTGATGATTAGTAGGTTTAAAAATTTAAGTAATGTTAAGATGGATGATCGTGAAATAATTTATCTTAGGAACGACTTTGCTGAATGACTCAGACCCCTGGACTAAACGTTGTGAATGCGAATAGGAGAAAATCTATGCTCGAATTTAGAAATCGAAGAGACGTGAGCTTGGGTAGGAAGTTGTACTACCAAGAAGTTGTACTATCGACTATGGTTTGACCTTAGAATTGGGGGATGGGGGTGTTTTGATATTGTTGTTTGGGAAAGGTGATCCCAACACTGACTTTGATTATAGCTTAGTGAACACAGACTAGCGATTAGGCAGACATCCCTGTGCGGAGAGATAGACTTGTTACGATCGACCTTAATGAGAGTCGCCTAAGTAGATTACAAAGACGTGGTAGCTAGTTAGAAGTGTTCTTAAAAATTCTTGAGGATTGATAGGATTGGATATTGGGATTGGTGGATAGAAGGATTCAATTTGTGGGGACACCACTCAAGACGCTTGACTAAAATGTATATTTTTTGGGAATGCCTTAAATATGTGCACAATCCAACCCGAATGCTAATAGAGGATTCTCTATCATGAGACTTGGTTGAAATGCATATATTTTGGGAAAGCCTTAAATATGTGCAAGATCCAACTAAGTGACACGTTGAATTCAAGTAAGACTAAAGGAACGAAGCAGTATCGAGGATTTTGAAATGATGTGTTTTAAAGAAAATATTGATGACAGTACGATCGTTGGATTTACAATAAACTTGATTGTTGATTAATTGGGTTCGAGGTAAATAAGTCAAATTTTTTTAGGCTGGATACTCAGGAGGATTATGTTGATGTCATACGAGAGTGATCAAAAGAACCAGTGTGTATTGATTGTAGCGAATCGAAATTAATGAATTCAGAGATGGTGAAATCGGTAGGCGAAATACTTGAATACGGATACATAAGAATATCAATTGTGGCATTGATGCAAGTCAGGTTTCGGTTGGCTAAGGTGGGATAACACTGGGTTTCGACTAGGAGACGGCGAATAAATGACTTGATTCAGAAATTTGTTGTAGATATTGCTCAGGTGCTTTGCCCTAGAACTGTCGTCCATGTGTACGACGAGAATAAGTTACCCCAAGTTTGAGATATACTTGTTCCATGTGAAAAATAGCTAAGGCGCGAGCGTGGCTTGGACTGAAGAAACGCATAGGCGGAGTGTGTGCACGAATTATTGGATATTGAATCAAGTGATACGTCGATGCGTGTGTACTCAATAAGTTTCGAGGATGAAACTTTTTCTGAGTGGTATACTATGTAATACCCCGTCCCACTCAGTTCCACCGGAGGAATCGAAATACAATAGCATTTGGACTTAGGTATGCAACGACTTGCTTGAAGTCCCGCTCGGTCAAGGCAAATCCTCGTTCATTGGATATTACTTGAAGTCCCGCTCACACTAATAAATTAGAATTTTATTTGCACGACATAGGCTTGATCATGAAAGAGATGACCCCACATAGCTAAGGGAATAATCCCATTGTCTTGAGTCGGTCGGTATAGAACTTGGAATTATTGAGTTGTTGCCTAGATATTATTCCACGATTGGCTTTCAAAGTTGGCACTTGGTCTTTGACCGCACGAATTGGGTTAGGCAAGTTACACCACGAGCTATCGACTTGATGTCATAGCATGCACATCCCTACGATCCTACTGCTTTGAATAACAAATACGTCCCACAGTCTCACTATAAGTCTTATGGAAGATGGTACGGTTATGGCACTCAAAGAACACGATTGTTCAAGTTGATCACGTGCGCGGTCCTACAGCTTGGTATAGCCAATCATTTTTACGGTCTCAATGCTTGTTATATAGAATATGACTTGGGCGGCAGTGTCACATGGAACACAATTGGTTTAAGGCACGAACCACAGTTGGTTCAATTAGAAGTATGCCTTGTCCATGGCACATACAAAACATATTTTGTTCTAATTAAATAGGAAGGCTATGCAGTAGTCGTTCCCTGGGCTTCAAAGAATGAAAAGTTTATGCGACCATTTGTCGTCGAGACGGTCCTTCATTAGGGAGTCTCCAACAAAGTATGGAAAGTACGGATGATGAGCATGATATGCAAAGGGTTTGAGTCATGCCACAAATTAGGCCATGCGTTACGTGAGTCTAGATGTTCTCATAAGTGCGTAGTCATGGACAACTTGTGTACAAGGGCGATGTTTCTTCTGACAATAACCTGGGGCCGCAGGACTGATCCGGCCATAGAAGAAACACGATATAGTTGATGATGGGTAGGCAACCAGGAATTCGATGGGCTTTTATTAGGGCTAGCTACATGCATTGGTCGACCCACTATCTTTCTAGCTATGTCCACGATGGCTTATTAATGCTAACAACCTATCATATAGGTAAGTGGTGTACTGAGCGGCAATCCGTATACACAGTTCGATTGAGTCCCAAAGAGTATAACCATGACACTGATGAGTCAAAGTATGTGTGTACAGTTTGCAACACAACTCTTATGAAGCCTAAGATTTGGCTATAAGTAAATACACATGCTTCGACACGAGATGTGGTGTCGTGTTTGGAGTTATTGATACTAAAGTTTTATAATTTTGGATTGAGTCATTTCGATTTTAAGTCATGAAGGCCGTAAGGCAAAGTTTTTTAATTCATATTGAGTTGTGAGGCACGACCTTGACGTTGAAGCACGAACATAGTTATGGTATGACCATGTAATTGTGTCTCAGAGTATGAGCTCAAAGACAAGCACGAGTAAATAAGTTGATGTTGTTGGCACGACAATGGTCTAGAGGCAAAAGGCTAAGTAAGTTATCGGTGCAAGGCATGTTGATGGTCTAGAGACACAAAATATGACATGAGTCTATGTCCTAAAACTGAAAATAAGGCAAGATTAGAAAAACAATCGAAGGAATATGTTGCACTCACAATGAAAGTATTGGTTTTTTTATGGATAGACGAGGGGCTCACTCACCTGTATGGTTGTATGCTGACCACCCAACATTTTTTATGTGCAGGTTACAAGTACTTGCTCATCGAGGCGGAGGTCGCTTGGACGCGCTGACGTATGGACTTCCTTAGCATTTTTGAGGCGTGCGGCTGCATTGAAGACTTTACCTATACGGGACATAATGTATGGATATCACCTTCTGAAACATCCGTAAAGTTGTAAGCCTTGGGCATGAGCGATTGTAAATAAGAGAAGAGAGAGAGAGAGAGCTGAGTGTTTGTATCAAGATAGAAAGTGAGCTAGTGTGACTTGTAATCTTAGCTTCGCACCCTTGTAATCTTGTTTTCAATATCAATAAAGAGTATCATTTTGTTTATGTCTTTGTGTTTTTCAATTTCTCTGCTTGGGACTTCTGTGACGACCTCGTCGTAAGATATTGAAATCGACCGTTATAGAACCTGCCTTGCACAAGTGCAACCTAGGCTCGCACGATAATACGCCCTAGCGAGGACGATCGGTTCTTCGAAATCAGGGCGTAATATCGCCCACCCACACAAAACACATTCATTTAGTGACTACAACTATTCTTTTGATTGTCTTTCTATTCTTGTCTTATGATCGATTTGATTACTTAGACTCTTGGCCTATTCATGTTGCAACCAACATGATCATACTATCAACTTTCTTCAGACCGTGATACCAAACCTATTTGTGAAAACATTAGGGCTGTGCCGTAAGATCCATTTATATAACAATTTCGAGGCCATGCCTCACGACATAGTGAAACCCATTCATACCTGTCTTACGGTTTTTCCAATTCAACATACAACTGACTCAAACCACACTCGTAAACTTGTGTTATTAACTCAAACAAACCATGCCACATCTCATGACGAAGTACGTGTCTCTGATGTAGCTAAATTTTAGTTTCCATAATTATGTTACAAACTGTGCAAACATTTCTTTGACTCACTCGTGCCGTGCTTATACTTCATGTGACTCAACCGACACCGTGCATACGGATTTTCGCTCAGCACACCGACTCATCTATATGAAGGGTCACTGGCAATTCAAGCCATCGGATATGGCTTGGATAGACGGCGATCGACCAATACGGGTAACTAGTCCCACTGCAAGCCCCGAATCTCCGATGCGGATCCAACTGAGCCACCACTTCCTCCTAGGCCGAGATGATCCTGGTACCATGGTGATTCATTCTAGTAAGTATCTACCTTGTGCACAAGTTGTCTATGACCACGCACCTATGATGACATCTAGACTCAACATAAATGCATGGCTTACCGATGATACTGCTCAAACCTTTGCTCATCATCTCTTCTTTCCATAATCAATACAAATCCTGAGTCAAGGACTGCCTTAGCAACTACCGGTCACATGAATTTTCTATCTTTAAAACCTAGAAAATGGCTACTACATAGCCTTCTTACTTGACTTGAACAAGACGTGTTCCATCTATGCCATAGACCGTAGCATACATTATATGGCAAATTGTGGATTCATGAGACATATTACTTGAATCAGCCATATACCGTGCCTTAACCCAATATGTTCCTGCGGTACTGCCGCCCGAGTCATATTCTATATGACGAGCCTTGAGACCGTGGGAATGTATGGCTATACCAAGCCATGGAACTGTGGTACCGTACACATGCTTAACTTGAACAATCATGTTCTTTGACTGCCATAACAGTGCCATCTTCCATAAGACCTGACAGTGAGACAGTAGGACGTATTTGCTATGCAAAGAAGTAGGATCGTAGGGACGTGCCTACTATGACATCAAGTCAATAGCTCGTAGCGTAGCTTCCCTAACCCAATTCTTGTGGTCAAAGACCAAGTGCCAACTTTCAAAGCCAATCGTGGAATGATATCTAGGCAACAACTTCTTTTTTATTATCATGCCTATTCAGTATAATAAAAACTTCTTTTTATTAGTGTAAAGGCCAAGCTGGGACAAGTTCATTAATGTCACCCACCTGAGAGAGGAGTTACCTCGGTCGAACGGGACTTTGAGTAAGCCATTGCATGGCTTTGTCCAAATGACGTTGCATTTTGATTTCTTCGGTTGAACTGTACGGGACGAGGGATTACATAATACACCACTCAGAAAAAGTTTCATCCTCAAAACTTACTGAGTACACACTCATCGATTGCTTGATTCAACATTCAATGGTTCTCGCACATGCTCCTCCTATGTGTTTCTTCAATCCAAGCCATGCTCACACCATATTTATTTTTCCTATCAAACAACTATATCTCAAACTTGGGGTAACTTATACTCGTCGTGAACACACAAAAGTTAGTTCTAGGGCAATCCACCCAAGCGGTATCCTTAACAAATTTTTGAATCAAAATTTCATCAATTCATTCATTCGTCGTCTCCTAGTCGAAACCCAGTGTTATCCCTCCTTAACCAATCTCCGAAACATGACTTTCACCAATACCTAAATCAATATTCGTACATATCCATATTCAAGTATTTCGCCTACCAATTTTATTATTGTACGAATTCATGAATTTTGATTCGCTACAATCGATACACAATGGTTCTTTCGATCACTCTCATATGATGTCAACATAATCATCTCGAGTATCCAGTCTAAGCAAATTCGACTTGTTTACTTCAAACCTGATCATTTGTCATTCAAGTTTATTTCAAATCTAACGATCGCACTACTATCAGTATTTTCTTTAAAATACACAATTAATTTCAAAATCTTCTATACATTTCCGTTCCTTTAGTCTTACTTGAATTCAACGTATCACTTAGTTTGATCGTACACATATTTAAGGCGTCCCCGAAATATATGTATTTCAACCAAGCCTCATTTTAGAGAATCCGACATTCCCATTCAAGTCGGATCATGCACATATTTAAGGCATCCCCGAGATATATGCATTTTAGCCAAGCTTCATGAGTGGTGTCTCCACATAGTTGAATCATTCTATCCACCAATACCAATATCCAATCCTATTAATCCTCAAGATTTTTAAGAACACTTCGTAACCTCTTATTAGGGTCGATCGCACAATTTTTGTCTCTCCGCACAGGGACGTCTGCCTAACCGCTAGGCTATCTTCATTAGGCTAAAGTCAAAGTCAGTGTTGGGATCACTATTCCCAAACAAAAATATCAAAACACTCACCCCCAATTATAAGGTCAAACCATAGTCGATAGTACAGGGTCTTCCTATCCAAGCTCGTATCACTCCGGTTTTTAAACTTCGAGCATATATTTCTTCTATACGCATTCGCAACATTCAGTCCAGGGGTCCGAGTCATTCAACAAAGCCATTCCTAGGGTAAATCATTTCACGATCATCCTCGATCACAAGATGGTTCAACAACACAAACTCGTAACTTTCAAACTTGCAAGCCTCAATTCGTTCAATAAACCTATCGGTCCAAATTTGTGTATGTCGACTGCAAAATCCCAAAGTCATAATCCATCGATCACAAGTTGCATTATAGATTTTCATAAAATCAGTTATGATTCATCCATCGTAACATCACTCAAAATTTCAAACCTACTAATCATAAATCTCCTGCATCTATCTCATCGCACAATCATAAGATCGCTTACTATAATTTCCCGAGTTATATAATTCTCACATCACTGATCATCAACTCTGTCAATATTTTTGTTTCGCATAGTTCAACTATCATTTATTCACATATACTTCAAGTTCATCTAATCAAGTAATCCAAACATTCACTGCTAGCAAAATCCCAAGTAGGGTATCCATCTGAATGATAATATTTTATATGATTATTATTCCTCGAATCAGAGTACCCCCGAGTTATCGCATATTGATATTTGATATGCCATAATACCATCGATGATATACAAAAAATGACGATCTTCCTTTGCAACGAACTCCGAGTCGTGCAATTGATGCTATCATCTGAACTAGATATACCAAAATATCTTCGACATTCAAGATCAAATTCGATCATTATCCCTCGAACTAGTTACTTGATCAATTCGTTCAAACCCAAATTCATGTACATTCATCTGTTTATCTTAAGTCATAGAACAACATATTTCCTCAAATCGCATTGTTCTATGCTAACTCAAGTCATCGAGCAACATCTATCCAAAATTCTTAGAGTCATTCTCGTATATTCAAATTATTTATATGCACTTGACTTCCAATCGTGCTAACTTTTTGTTTACGATTTATATCGATTCCTCGACTAAGTCATCCATTCGTTACACCTTAACTTTTCCTTGATTTAATCTATCAACTCTTTCCATCAACATTTCATAACTGACACAATCCGAAATCGCTATGTGTTGCCTTCTTGTTTGTCTAATCCAAATCTTGCATGAGATATCTATAATCATAACTAACTCTGTCATACTCGTTTCTAAGGCTTTGTACTACTCGTGTCGCTTGCTGATAGACCCATCGGCACCTCGATCCTCAGTCGATCAATATCCCAAGGCTATCCTATACACCACTCAGGGATAAAGTTACTCGATGAATCCTCGAAATGATTATTCGAATCACGATCGATCACTTTGAATCTTTTCGAACCATTCCTCAAATTTCAAGCACATTCCTTCTATATTTCATCGATGATAACGTCAAACGATAGCACGTCTATCGCTAACTATCCAACATTTTCTGAATCAAGTCTAACTTATTATTGTCTGACACAATTGAATCTTGTACATAACTTGTCAATGTCGACGCACATCTTGGTGTATATGCCCAGCTAGACTTAGCCAACCATGCCTTATGTGAAACCATCTTTGTTCAACCAAATTTCCTTCGTTGTGTAGGAAATATTGTGTGGTGATGATGGCGTGTAGTAGAATGGAAGGCTAGGATTAATGTAGGAAATACATTATTCTTCGAGATTTAAATCCAAAGGATTATCCAATAAATATTAAAAATGGGTTGACTAGGTATTTAATATTTTGTAGGAGAATTAGGGCGTGGGTGTCCATGAGGGGGTAACATGAAGTTTGGGTTAGGTTCGGTTGAGCCGGGTCGGGTCAAAATCGGACATGGAGCAATAATTGAATTTAAATAGGTATTTATGATCATGGGTAAATAAGTAGAATGTGGGGGCTCAAATAAATGGGACACAAGTGTCATGCGGGTAGTAGGCTTCGTGTGGGCCCATGTCCATATTTTGGGTCGACTAGGTTGGATCGATGTCAGGTCCCGAAATTAAATTGGAACTCAGGTCACATTCTACGGTGGATAATTAATTGGCCTTAATGACCCAAAAGTTGTGCGAAGCAAATAAAATACAAGATGGTGTTTCTGAGTGGGACACGAAGGTCATGGGTGTAGGACGTCTCGAGTAGATCTTGCATAAGAAGTTGGTTTTGAGAAAATGTCTAGCCTTGTGCTCCTAAATTAAAAGTCACGGTAATGTGCATATGATGATAAAAGTAGGAAAATCAATTAATAATTATTTAATGATCAAATGGTCTAAATTGATCTGAAGTTGTGTGAAGCAAAAAGAGTACAAAGGAACAAGTTTGGATGGGACATTATATATCAACATGAAGGTAATCTTGTCTACCACATACTGATGAAGAGAGTTTTCAGAGATTGGCATCTCTGACACTTCAGAAGTCGAAGTCACGGTAAAGAGCATTAAATCAAATAATAATCAAATAATAATATCTACCGCAAATAATTGATTTATAAAATTAAAAAAAAGCCCTAAATTTAGGGGGCTTACATCCTACCCACCTTATAAAAATTTCATCCTCGAAATTAATATCATCTAATAGGTCAAGCTAAAACATGCAACGGCTATGGCTACAGTACCCAATCTGCTACTCTTGTGATCATCTATGTTGTTTCTCTCTACAGGTATTTTGGTTCAGGTTCAACAAACTTATTTCATTTAAAACTATATCATTTTACCCTTTAGAATCTAAGCACAAGATTCTAGTCCTTAATTTATAGTCATAAAATATAATATTCTTTACTCCATCTAAGATACCTTAAAACCAATCTATACTATCAAACTAATCATTCTTAATGGTTTCTAAGTCCACTATAGTCAGTCACTCATATCTTTCCTATAAGCTTAACCAAATAAATCCGTAGGAAAAATATACTCATCACAATCACACATTAACACATTATAGTTACACTTCATAGTCAGTTAACAAGGTTTGGCTATTTCAGTCATCAAAATAGAAGGTAACAAGGTCCTAAGACAGGGTCTAACAATCCATATCAATATTCAGACAAGGTAAGGGTCAAGCAAGATATGAAAGATTGTCAAAATATTTTTAAGAATAGTACGAGGCCAAACGAGATGCATAGGACGTAGTCGAAGTAAAACTCAAGAACCATATACCTCCGTAATTATGTCACATGAAGTTACTATCACGCTAGTGTGCATCTGGCTGCAATTAACTTCCTTGTTCCATAATACGACGGATGGCTGCAGTGCACAACTGCCACGCCAGATAATATAGGTTCCTGAACTTAACTTGGCCAAATTCGTAAAATATTTCTAAACAATTTTTGCAAAATAAAGGAGAAGATGTTAGTCAAAATGCTTAGGGAGTGGTCCAAGTAGAATTCGAAAGACATATTTAACCATGATACTGTTATCTGAAGTCATACCTCGCCTGTATTTCTCTGGATACAACTTCTGATTCCGTAATACAAGGATAAATATACTTTTCGAACCTTTCCTGAATGAACCCATGGGGCACTTTCAACAATTATCGGGAAGGACAAGAAGAATTACCCAAGAGATTATCGAAGATGAGTTTAGTCAAATCATAGGAAAGATGGAACACAAATAATCATGTTGAAAAAATCCTACTTGTAGCTGTAGATAGACAGAGTTAACCAAGACAGAGAAGAATGATGATAAGAATTTGTTCTTGCTCATCCGGTCATAACAAAGTGATCCACTTTAAGATATAATCTTATAACCATATACGTCTTCCTCAAATTATGTTGCCAGAATTTTTACCACGCCAGTAAGCATAGCTGCAATAAACGATAGAGTCCATAACTAAGGTATACACCCTAAAATCATGTCATCTAGAATTCTTACCACGCCAACCGGTATGGCTGCAAGAAAATCTAAATTCCATAACTAGGATAAGCATATCTAAAATCAGGCTCTACGTCCTTGTCATGCTAGCTTGTATGGCTGTGATAAATTCTAAACTCCATAAATAAAGCAGACATTTACCTTATCAGGATATACCTTAATTCAATCCACAAAATTTATCTCGATGCAAGATTAAAGTCAACAACGAACATCAGGAATCAAAATCAATAATAATTTAAGGAAGTATAAATGGAGGCAAGCGGGAACAGATTCAAGAGTTTTTGAAATAAGATTCTCAGGGGTTATCCCTGGAATCTATCAAGAGTTCCTAACTGTGATTGAGCAACTCCTATCATAACCTAGATCCTATATCCTAATAGCAGGATCGTAGCAGTGCTCTGTGTCAAGCACTACTACGAAATCGCACTAGTTACGACTCTGACCTGCATGGGCCACCACTAAAAATGTGTCACGACCCGCACCCTATAGTAAGGGCACGAGAAGTGGGTACGTCCAGCCTACGCCGTAGTGTCGGCGGTAGAACGCTGTCCTAGGTCATTCATCTAACAATATATAAGGTACCTGTACAGTATATACAATCTGAATGGAGGTGAAATAGCAAATACAGTCTCAATCACATCTAAGGTAGAATACGATAAAAAGATAGATAGATATGAAATGAAATGAAATAAAATCACAGAGATACAACCAGATAGATTTCTAAGTGTCTAAGATAACACAAATCCAGAAACATCCCAAATCTTAAATACCGTAATCCAGAGAATAAATACAACTGAAAATGACTAATCAAAACTAATGGTGTCTCATCCACTGCTAATGGATCCTGCTGGAGATCCAGGGGTAATGTCTCATCAAACTCTATCTTGGCCATACCCGTAAAAGGTAGAGCACTCAGCTAACATGTACTCTATAAACATCAACGGTTATCCTGTCAGAAAAAATAAGCAAGTACAAACACTAACAGCAGTTCCATATGAATTGACAAATTCTATAAGAGACAGTATAATGAAATACAAGACAAAGATATGGGAAGACTTGGGACCTATTCGGAAGCCGAGTTACAACCCTTAAACCAAACAAGGACTGGGGTTGTAACCCTTCTCCCGAACAGAACTTAGCCTCCAATCAAGGTATAGCATAAGAGTGTGTAGAACATATGAAATACAAGACAAATCAACAGGAAATATATAACAGGATGTGAGTACTGAAAGGACGACAATATATAGGATGACTTGGAAACTATTCAGAAACTAAGTTACAACCCGTAAACCAAACAAGGACCAGGGTTGTAACCCTTTTCCTGAACAGAACTTAGCCTCCTATGATAAATAAATATAAAATGTGCCTTAAATTATTAGAGCGTTATGTGATCTACTTGGGAAAGTTACAGGACAGGCTATCCACTTGGCCCGACAATCACATGAAAATTACTGGAAAGGGTCATGCCGGCCAACCTGGATAACAAGCACATGAATAAGATCTCGCTACACCCTACGTGAGGTGAGAGTGGCACAAGCACATGAATATAGTGACAGGGTGGCTTTGATCACATAGTCTCTAATAATTCCCCATCCCCGAATAGTATAATGGATCTAGATATGACACGTCATGACACGGGATTCCATAAGAGGGTAGCAAGTCCCCTTAGGAATCGGTGACTATACAAGTACAGGGAACAAGACAGGAAATGTACCAATATACCAAGAAAATCTGGGAACAACATCTCATGTCATGATCCAACATATACTAGTCCGTGAACTATCGTGTCTGGAAATTAAGTAAGACACTACAACTGAATCGAATATAGCAGATATCAAGACAATAAAAACTATTAGTGAATGTACTCGCCTACGATCCTGAGCTGTCAAATGGGGTCGATGCTCAGAGTGATGCCACAAACCTAAAGATGAGATATATATAAGCTAATTAGGGTTCAACAGTGTTAGGCAGGATTATATAGTATAAGCTATGTAATCTAGGTCAATCTCAGTCAAACTAAGTCAAACTATGTCACACTGAGTCACACTAGGTCAAACTAGGTCAAACTGGATCAAAGGTTGACTTACAGTTGACTTTTGATCAACTGGTCAACTTTGGGTCAAACTAGGCTAATGCTGACTAACAGTTGACTTTTGGTCACTTGTCAACTCTTGGTCAAGTTCTAGACATTTCTAGGCCAAGTGTTGACTGATAGTTGACTTTTGGTCAAAGCAGTCAAACTTGGTCAACCGAGGTCAAAACTAGCCTAAGCATACTATTCCTAAACATTACCAACCAAGATACTATATATCTTGGTCAAACAGGATAAACTCTAATTTAAGAATTAAAATATCAAGTTGTACATTGTTATTTGTACATCGAAACCTACGATACGCAAATTAAGATAAGATAATCAACGGTAAAGTTAATAATCTTATCACAGTAATTCACATGATCATCTTGCCAATTTCAGCGATGTGAGTTCACTGGAATCGACTGATCTCAGTTTTATTGTACTAATTCCAAAATACGAACTTAATAAGAATTAATTATAATAAAAGGTAATACACAGAGAAACATATACAAACATAGACGAATGATGAAACAAATATTACCAACGTGTTCAAAATGGTCAAATCAGCTATGATAGCCTATCCATTAGTCCAACTTGGACACAGGGGTAAAAAGGTAATTTTGGGTCAAAACGGTGTCCGTGTCGGACCGGCTTTGCACCGAAAAATGTGCAAGAATACTAGTCCACTAAACCTAACAAATTATATGTCCACGAATCCAGAATGACGATACGAACCCAACGGTATATCCAGAATTGGATTCCGTTGACCCGATCTCAAATTGGTACGTTGACCAGGATATTAAAATTTCGATTTGTACAAAAAAGCATGTCAGAGCCAATGTCCTCAAAACTCAGCAAATTATATGTCAACGAGTCCAGAATGACGATACGAACTCAACGGTTTATCCAGAATTGGATTTTGATGAGCCGATCTCAAAATAATCCGTTGACCCGAATATTGGTATCCGATATGTACCAAAATGCGTGTCGGGACCAATGTCTACTAAAACCTAGCAAATTATATGTCAACGAGTCTAGAATGATGATACGAACTCAACAGTATATCCGGAACTAGATTCCGATGAGCCGACATCAAAAAGTTCCGTTAACTCGGACTATTGGGCCCACTTTGCACCGAAATACGTGCCAGGGACCACATCCTCCAAATCTAACAAAATTATATGAAAACGTGCCAGAGCGATGCCACGAGTCTACTGGTGGTGTCAGAAATTGAATTTGGAGTCCCGGGTTCAAGAATGGAATTTAACAAGTTGAAAATTACGAATTCGGACGACCAACTTTGGCGTCGAATTCAACCAATCAAACGTGCTCAAATAAAATGAAACTGGAGGGGTAGGAAGAGGGTTTTACCAGCTATGCATAGGAACCAGAGGCATGCCAACGGAGCTGCGATGGAGGAGATACGAACCGACGAAGTTGCCTCCACAAAATTGTCCAAAAATAACATAATTTAAAGCGTCAACTTTGTGGCCGGTTTTGATGTATCAAACGATAAAATTAACAGACAAAAATTGAGGGGTGTGAAGAGCTATAAATCGAGATTGAGAAGGTGCAAAGAAATTGTCAATCCAACGGTCAGATTTTCTAAAAAAATGCGTGCAATGTTGCTGTTTCGAAACGAACTTCTGACTTCGTTTTTGAGCACGCGCCGACTGGATCCCGTGCCAAACGCACGAATCAGGCGTTTCTCGTGCCAGAGACGCGGGGACTCACCACGGGGGCCTGCCCGGGGGTGCGCCCGGCTATGGGGGGGCCGTCGACGGCGGCAGCGACTGCGGCGACGCGCGGTTGGCCTGCAGTGGCTGCTGCCGTACCGCTACTGCTGCTGCGGTTGTGCAGCTGCTGTTGCTACTGATGTTCGCGTGCTGCGCTAGCCTAGCGCAGCGGCGGCGGCGGCGGCGGCGGCGGCGATGGAGCCCGGCCTGATTGGGCACGGCGGTGGTGGTGGTGGAACTCAGTGGTGGCGACAAAGTGGTGGTGAAGGGCTGGTGGTGATGGTGTGAAATGGTGATGGTGAAATGGTGTAGTGTGATGAAGAGAATGATGATGATAAAAAAGAGGAGAAGAGGAAGGATGCTGGGGGCTCGACTATGGGTTGTCGGCCATGGGAGATGTGGGAAGCTCGGTTGAATGGGGCTGTTGTGAGGATGAAAGTTGGAGAGAGAATTAGTTGTGTGTGTGTGTGAGTAATTAAAGGGAGAAGAGAGAGATAGTTGTGTGTGTGTGAGTAATTAAAGGGAGGAAAGAGAGAGATATTATCTATGTAGAATTTAGGGTCGACCACATAGGGTTGGGGGGGTTTGTAAGTTGTGTAGGAAATATTGTGTGGTGATGATGGTGTGTAGTAGAATGGAAGGCTAGGATTAATGTAGGAAATACATTATTCTTAGGGATTTAAATCAAGGGGTTATCCAATAAATATTAAAAATGGGTAGACTAGGTATTTAATATTTTGTAGGAGAATTAGGGTGTGGGTGTCCATGAGGGGGTAACATGAAGTTTGGATTGGGTTCGGTTGAGCCGGGTTGGGTCAAAATCGAACATGGTGCAATAATTAAATTTAAATAGGTATTTATGATCATGAGTAAATAAGTAGCATGTGGGGGCTCAAATAAATGGGACACAAGTGTCATGCGGGTAGTAGGCTTCGTGTGGGCCATGTCCATATTTTGGGTCAACTAGGTTGGATCGATGTCAGATCCCGAAATTAAATTGGAAGTCAGGTCACATTCTATGGTGGATAATTAATTGGCCTTAATTGACCCAAAAGTTGTACGAAACAAATGAAGCACAAGATGGTGTGTCTGAGTGGGACACGAAGGTCATGGGTGTAGGGCATCTCGAGTAAATCATGCATGAGAAGTTGGTTTCGAGAAAATGTCTAGCCTTGTGCTCCTAAATTAAAAGTCACGGTAACGTGCATATGATGATCAAAGATAAAAGTGGAAAAATCAATTAATAATTATTTAATGATCAAATGGTCTAAATTGACCCGATGTTGTATGAAGCAAAAAGAGTACAAGGGAACAAGTTTAGATGGGACATAATATATCAACATGAAGGTAATCTTGTCTACCACTCACTGATGAAGAGAGTTTCCAGAGATTGGCATCTCTGGCGCTCTAGAAGTCGAAGTCATGGTAAAGAGCATTAAATCAAATAATAATCAAATAATTATATCTATTGCAAATAATTGATTCATAAAATTGAAAAAAATAAGCCCTAAATTCAGGGGGCTTACACAATTCAAGCCATCTTGGACATCGCTTGATAGAAAGCGATCGACCAGTGCGGGTAGTTAGCCCCACTACAAGCCCTGAATCTCCTCTGTGGTTCCATGTGAGCCACGGCTTCCTCCTAGGTCGATATTATCCTGGTGTCCCGAGGATTCATTTGAGGAAGTATGTACCTTGTGCACAAGTTCTCCATGACACATAAACCTATGACGATATCTAGACTCAATATAAATACATGGCCTACTGATGATAATGCTTAAACCTTTGTTCCTCATCTCTTCTTTCCATAATCAATACAAATCCCGAGTCAGGGACTACCTCGGCGACTACCGGTCGCATGAATTTTCCATCTTTAAAACCTAGGAAACGAACTGCATAGTCTTCCTACTTGACTTGAACAAGACGTGTTTCATCCATGCCATAGACCGTAGCATACTGTATATAAGAAATCGTGGAATCGTAAGACATATTTCTTGAATCAGCTATGTACTGTGCCTTAACCTAACTATGTTTCGTGCAATACTGTCGCCCAAGTCATATTCTATATGACGAGCATTGAGACCATAGGAACGTGTGGCTATACCAAGCCATGGAACCGTGGGACCGCACATGTGCTCAATTGAACAATCGTATCCTTTGGGTGTCATAACCGTGGCATCTTCCATAAGACCTGATAGTGAGACCGTAGGATGTATTTGTTATGCAAATCAGTGGGATCGTGGGACACGCTTGCTATGACATCAAGTTAATAGCTCATGGCGTAACTTGCCTAACCCAATTCATGTGGTCAAAGACCCAGTGCCAACTTTGAAAACCAATCATAGAATGATATCTAGGTAACAACTCAATAATGCTAAGTTCTATACCGACAGATTCAAGACAATGGGATTATTCCCTTAGCTGGGTGGGTTCATCTCTTTTATTATCAAGCTTGTTCAATGTAATAAAAACTTCCTTTTATTAGTGTGAAGGTCAAGCTGAGGCAAGTTCATCGAAGCCACCCACCTGAGCGAGGAGTTGCCTTGGACGAGCATAGTTCGAGTAAGCAATTGCATGGCTAAGTCCAAATGTCGTTTGGTTTTGATTCCTCTAGTTAAATTGAGCAGGACGGGGCATTACATAATACACCACTCAAAAAAAGTTTTGTCCTTAAAAATTGCTGAGTACATACGCATCGACTTATCATTTGATTCAAGATGTAATGATTTTCGCACACACTCCTCCTATGCGTTTCATCAATCCGAGCCACACTCGCACCTTAGTTATTTTTCCCATCGAACAACTATATCTCAAACTTGGGGTAACTTATACTCGTCGCGACACAGACAACTTAGTTCTAGGGCAAACCACCCAAGTGGTATCCTTAATAAATTTCTGAACCAAAATTTCATTATGTCATTCATTCGTCGACTCCTAATAGAAAAATCCAAAATATAACATCCATTTGAACAATAATTTTTTACATGATCATCATTCCTTGAATCAGAGTACCCCCGAGTTATCGTACATTGATCTTGGATACATCTTAATACCATCCATGTTATACATAATCTGACGATCTTTCTTTGTAATGAACTCCGATCATGCAATTGATGCTATCATCTGAACTGGATATACTAGAATCTCCTCGACATTCAAGGTCAAATTTGATCATTATTCCTTGAACTAGTTACATGATCAATTCGTTCAAACCCAAAGTTACGTATGTTTATCTATCTATCTTAAGTCATCGAGCAACATATTTTCTAAAATCGTATCGTTCTATGCTAACTCAAGTCATCGAGCAAGATCGACCCAAATCTTTGGAGTCATTCTCGTATATTCGAATCATTTATATGCACGCTAACTTCCAATCATGCTAACTTTTCGTTTATAATTCATATCAATTCCTCGACTGAGTCATCCATTCGTTATACCTTAACTTTTCCTTGATTCAGTCTATCTACTCTTTTCGTCAATAGTTCATAACCGACGCAATTCGAAAATGTTATGCATCGCCTTCTTGTTCGTCTAACACAAATCTTGTATGAGATATCTATAATAATGACTAACTCTATCATACTTATTTATATGTCTTTGCATTACTCGTGTCGCTCGCTGATAGACCCATGGGCACCTCGATCCTCAGTCGATCAACATCCCCAAGGCTATCCCATACACCGCTCAAGGTTGAAGTTACTCGATGAATCCTCAAAATAATTATTTGAATCACGATCGATCACTTTGAATAAACCATTTCTCAAATTTTAAGCACGTTCCTTCTATATCGTATCGACGATATCATCGTTCGATAGAACCTCTATCACTAGCTACCCAACATTTTATTAATCAAGTCTAACTCATTCATGTCTAACACAATTAAATTCTGCACGCAACTTGCCAACGCCGACACACTTTTTGGTGTATATGCCCAGCCCGAGTTAGCCAACCTTGCCTTACGTGAAACCATCTTTGTTCAACCAAATTTCCTTCATGCAATTTTTATAAAATATATAGACTTATTGTATGGAATATTCCACGAAACATTGAGAGAAAGCGCACCAATAACATCAAGAACTAAGGCAACATCAGAGTTAAAGAATTCAATCGAAAGTCCTAGGATATAAAGCAGTGTTCTGATACGATTAAGTCATGCCCCGGATCTGCAGAATCGATCATCCTCGCTAAGGCGTTATGCCGTACGAGCATAGGTGGCGCTTGCTGAAGGCGGGTTCCATAACGGTCGGTTACAGCAGTTTGCGACGGGATAGTCGTACAGAAATTTCAAGCAGAGAAGTTGAATAACACAAATACATGTACAAAATGATACTCTTTATTGATATTAAAAATAAGATTACAAGGGCGCGAAGCCAAGTTTACAATCACTCAAGCTTACAATGAATACAATCACTCAGCTCGCCCTCTTCTCTTAATTACAATCACTTATGCCCAAAGGCTTACAACTTGCAGATGCTTCAGAAGGAGAGAAGGTGATGTTCATACATTATATCCTGTATATTTGAATACTTCAACGCGGTCGTACACCTCAAAATGCTAAGGATCTTCATTCTTCACCACATCCAAGCGAGCTTCACCTTGAACGAGAAAGTATCTGTTATCTGTGCATGAAAGCTGGTGGATTGTCAGTACACAACCGTACTGGTGAGTGAGCCTCTTGCCCACCCATACAAAACCAATACGTTTATTTAGTGAGGGCAACTGTTCTTTTGATTGTCTTTCTATTCTGGCCTTAGGATCGATTTGATTACTTAAACTCCTGGCCTATTCGTGTTGCAACCAACATGATCGTACTATCAATTTCTTTTAGACCGTGCTACCAAACCCAGTTGGCACACATCGCGACCATTCCATAAGACCTATTTGTGTAACAACATCGAGGTCGTGCCTCGTAGCATAGTGAAACCCATTCATACTTGTCTTACAGTCTTTCCCGTTCAACATACAACCGACTCAAACCATACTTGTAAACATGTGTCATTGACCCAAACAAATGATGCCATATCTCATGATGAAGCATGTGTCTCTGCGATAGCCAAAATTTAGGCTCCATATTTATTTTGTAAACCGTGCACACATTTCTTTGACTCACTCGTGCCATGCTTACACATTCTGTGAATCAATTGACACCATGCATGCGGATTGCCGCTCAGCACACCGACTCGTCTATAGGAAGGGTTACTGGAAATTCAAGCCATCTTGGACATTGCTTGGATAGACAATGATCGACCAGTACAGGTAGCTAGCCCTACTGCAAGCCTCGAACCTCCGCTGTGGATCTAGCTGAGCCACAACTTTCTCCTAAGCCGACATGATCTTAGTGCCCCGACGATTCATTCGAACAAGTATGTACTCTATGCACAAGTTGTCCATGACCACGCACCTATGATGAGATCTAGACTCAACGTAAATACATGTCCTACTGATGATACTGCTGAATCCTTTGTTCCTCATCTCTTCTTTCCATAATTAATACAAATCTTGAGTCAGAGCATGAATTTTCCATCTTTAAAATCCAGGAAACGGCTACTGCATGGCCTATCTACTATACTTGAACAAGACGTGTTCCATCCATGCCATAGACCGTAGCATACTTTATATGACAAACCGAGGAATTGTGAGACATATTACTTGAATCATCGGTGTACCATGCCTTAAACAAACTATGTTATGTGCGGTACTGTCATCCGAGTCATATTCTATATGACAAGTCTTGAGACCGCGAAAACGTATGGCTATACCAAGCCGTGGAATAGTAGGACCGCGCACATGCTCAACTTGAACAATCGTGTTCTTTGAGTGCCATAGTCGTGCCATCTTCTATAAGACCAGACAGTGTGACCGTGGGACATATTTGGTATGCAAAGTAGTGGGATCGTGGGGATGTGCTTGCTATAACATCAAGTTGATAGCTCATGGCTTAACTTGCCTAACCCAATTTGTGTGGTCAAAGACCCAGTGCCAACTTTGAAAGCCAACCGTGGAATAATATCTAGGCAACAACTCAGTAGTTCCAAGTTCTATACCGACCGACTCAAGACAACTGGATTATTCCCTTAGCTAGGTGGGTTTGTCTCTTTTATTATCAAGCCTATTCAGTGCAATAAAAATATTCTTTTATTGGTATAAAGCCTAAGTTGAGGCAAGTTCACCAAAGCTACCCACATGAGCGAGGAGTTGCCTTTGCCGAGCGGGACTTTGAGTAAACCATTGCATGGCTAAGTCCAAATGTCGTTGCATTTCGATTGCTTCGGTTGAACTGAGTGAAACGGGACATTGCAACAAGTGGCGAGGAAGAGGAGGGTACAGCGCCGTGATAGCAGTGCAATGGTCGGTGGCAGACTGGGTGGTAGCTGTAGAGGGCGGTAGTGGCGGTTAGGGTTATGGTTAGGTTTATGTTTGTTGTATGTGTTCTTGTGTTGGACACAAAACATGTGTTTTGGATTTTTGTGGGGAAGAACTGTGTCCGGTGTGTCAGAAACAGAAGATAAAGAATACAATATAGTGGAAAGACACCCGAGGTCGGACCCGAGGCCATCATGGCTGACACGGCGAAGATGGACACAGACACGGTATACGGACACTTTTGGATGGACAAAAATTGGGTTATGGAATTATTTTGGTTTCTAAGAGAAAGAGCAAGAGAGCCTCTCCTTAAATAGGAGGTGGGCTCCTAGTTAGATAAGGATTAGTAATCCTTTAAACTCCCATTAGATAAATCTCATATTTAATTAAACAAGTTTTAAAACAACTTAATCAAATCATCATCCAAATTTAAATCGCCATAATTATTTAATATAAATATCTAATTAATTTAAATTACCTTTTTATAAATTAAAAATAATTCCAAATAACTTTTTCTAAAATTAGTTTTTACAAATATACATGAATTGATTTTTATGTACATCGCATGTAAAATAATACATATTATTTACAAAAGAAAACTTTATTTTAAGAATTAGTAACTATACTTTTATAACTATTAAAATAGACTTTATATAATAATAAATAAAATACAAATAAAGTTTGGCAATTCTTGTCTGACCCATTTTATATATATATATAAATATTATTTACCTTATATTATATTGAAATATAATATTTATTTTCTATATTTATAAAAATTTATAATAAAACTTTTATATTAGATAATGAAAATACTTTTTATATACATTTTCGTACTCGAAATATAAATCGCATAAAAAAATAAAAAATAAAAAATCTATAGTAAAATTTTAGGGGATTTATAGTCCCTCTAAGGACCTGGTTTACTTCCAGGTTATTATTGAGATCTGACATAGCCATATTGGAAGCTACATCTTTGGGATCTTCAGGTATTGTTAGTGGTACCTTGTTATATGTTCTTCCTTAGTTATTTCTTTTCATTGTTCATAATATAGTTACTATTGTGGATGTTATTATGATTACATGGACACATGTTCTGACCAACACAACTTATACGTATTTGAGTAGGACTAGAGTCTGGTCAAATACGGAGCTGGTATGTATACGTATCCTAGTCCTATGTATGTTCGGACTGGGCGTGACAATTATTTTGTTGAGAATGACGTGCGATGAGGAGGGAGGAAGCTTTATGGGTTGCTGTAGTACTTTTCTTCCATTGCAACTATTATGTAGGGAGTAAGCCACCTGCTGCGTTTGTGAAGCGTAGCAACATTGGGAGATGGCGATGGCTGTTATGTTGGTAGTGGAGAGGTGCTCGGTAGAGAAGTGGTAATAACATTAGGAAATGTAGATAGACGAGTGTACGTATAAGTAGAAAGGATATGGAAGGAAATTAAGCTATTAAGATTTAGGGTTATAACTATGGATTTAAAATATTATTTAGTTTATTAGGATTTAGTGTTCTTTAGGTACTTAGGATTTAGAGTTATTTAGTTAATTAAGTTAGTATTAAATTACTAAGAAAGAAGACTAATTAATATAGATAAAATAAAGTAAATTATAAAAAATTTAACAACTAGATTGAAACACAATTCGAGGGTCAAGGGGTTTATAGATCTAGCATTCTCTTCTCCTTTTACTTTTTCTTATTCTTCTTGCTTCTTTTTTTTTCTTTTCTTAGCATTATTTGTCTTTATTTTATTTCTCTTTCCTTCTCATGGTAATTTGTCATGACAAGTAAATGAGTAAGGATGGTTGTGCCATCAAGGTTGGTTGCTTAGGCTCATAACACCTAACCGTAAGAGATGTCATGGCTAAGTAGAAATTTGGAAAAGGGAGTGGGTTTTAGGTAAAACAGAAACATTAAAAATATTAAAAATAATCAAATAATTATTAGGGAAGAGACTAGGTGAGAATGTTGGCGGGGTTAGGTTTGGGTAGGATTAAAGATATGAAATTAGTATTAAGCAATTAAAACTAAAATTAGATTTTTTTTTTAAAGAATTAAGTAATTGAAATATTAATGTATACATAATTTGAGTTAATAAAAAGATAATTTTAACACGAACTTTGAGATATATACTAAATTAAATTCTTGAGTTTCTGACTATTACACACGAGGAATCAAATACTGAATCCAACCAGCATACTAGTGGTAACCATCAAAATACCAACCATTGATATTTCAGTGCATATCAGGATCGTTTCAGTCGAATTGTGGTTATCTTGATTGAGCCTAATAAGTCATATACGCAAGAGTTGATAGGATATATATGATGTACTCAGATTCGAGTTGGGTTCAATGGTGATTGTATTAGGTACGATATTGGACTGGACCTATATGTGTTGAAAGAGAATTCCCATGTAAGGCCTGAACCAATCCCATTAATTATCTACGCCGCATGATCCCACTTCCAACCTAATGTGGGACAAATACCAACTTTATTATTACCCCTTTTGGGGGCTCAACTGGAAACGAGATACAATCAACAATCTGCACCTTAGCTAGTTTCTGCTAGCCGAGCAACCTTAGCACTCCTGCTACCTTTTTCTCGTTTTCGCTAGCCGAGCACTCAGGAGATCCAACATATTGTCATCCCGATCTATTGGACAATCGAACCAAACCAATATGTTCATCCACACCACTATTGTCTGCCTACCACAACGTCTTCCTCCACCTTGGACATGTCAGACCCACCATTGAAGCTAATTCGTGTAGTTTCCTCCAACATTAGATCTGATTTATTTTCTTCCTGTAATTTTTTTGACACCTATACCGCCTTGGACGTGTTGGACCCTCCACCACTATTTAAGGATGCTCCTCACTCCACAAGGAAAAGAGGGCCCGTATAATCCAATTATACGCATGAATTTTTGATACTCGCTTGACCTTAAGAAGAGAGCCCATATAATTCGATTATATGTATGAACTTTCAATACCATCTATCTCGAACCAATTACAATTAGAACCGTGCAAAACAGCCCCATGACTTTGGGCTCTGATACCACGTATTGGGTATGCGGTATGACCTGAACTGGTGTTGGTCCATGATGTGCGATATTAGACTAGATCCATATGCCTTCAAAGAGAATTTTCATGTAAGGCCTGAAGCAATCCCAATTATCTACACCACACGATCCCACCTCCTACCAGGGTATGGGAGTAATACCAACTCCATTGTCACCCCCCTGTTGGGGGTTTCAACCGAAAATGAGATATAATTAGCAGATTGAGACATGACCGATGGACTAGTATTCATCCGTAAGAGATACATAAACCTTAGTTAGATATTGACTTAGTCAAAACCTAAATGATCACATTATGAAATATGTGATGGGCAATTCTTATTATGAATTAAATTTCACCAAAAGTGTTATTGGAAAGTGTAGAATCATGTAGAAAGTTTCAATTGAATATAGAATTGATGTGGAATAAGGATTCCTAATCAAATCCATATTAGGGACTACAATATTTACTAAGCCATAATTTACCAAAATCTATAGAAACATGCCTTAGGGTTGTTTAAATCAATAACAATGAACTTTCCACTTTCGTGCAAAAGTCCTAACAAGTAAAATTATAATTCCCTTCTCATTTCCTTTAATTCCCGAACTGACTTCAGCCATCCACTATACACCGACGAACCGACAATATACATGCAACATATTGCCCAGACTGCTACCAATGTAGTAACGCTTATGACAGTAAGTAAGAATTGACCTTTCAGAGTTATTTCATGAAGAATCTTCTTCACATTATCTTGGATCATCATTTTCGTATAGGCGAAGGTGTTTGGAACTTAAATCATCCTCAAATTCATTGCATTCGTGTGGATAATATTAGAAACTTAACAATTGTGTTGTCTCAACATCTATTGAGATATACTGATAAACACTAGATTTAAAGTACTTCAGAACGTTTAGATTAATTAAATTAATCATACATTCACAAAATTTTGTAATTATTGTTTGTTGTAGCTCATGAGATGAGCACATCAATCACATCTCATGGATAGATTAGATATGCCAGATATGTGGTATAGACACAATTGTGTGTCTAGGGTGAAATAACATAGCATCTCGAGCACATATGCTAGGGGCTCGTATATAATAGATCTGCGCACTAGATATAATGTATAGACACAATTGTGTGTCTAGGGTGAAATAACATAGCATATCATAAAAAGTTTTAAATATCACTTCCACCGCCAATAAATGTTGCTTTCTTTCATATTTACTACAAAGACCTTTTGACTTGGAGTAGCTCTACAACACATACTTCTAAGAAAGAAGGAAAGTGATTAAAACTCAATGTTTCTTGTAAGGGATCAAACGCGTCATAGCATGATGGATAACAATTTTACAGATCCTAATAGAAGTACAAGGGGTTTCATAATTGATATCGAATACAATTAAATTTTTAAGAGCGTGTCCTAGTTTGATTGTACTTGGTTGCTTATTTTTGCTTTATTGCTTCTATCTTGTAAAGCATTCTTGAAGTACCCGAGGGGCCATTATAATCATCCAAAAATTTAACAAAAACTTGCCTCCTCAATTAAGACGAGATTCAGTACCAAATTTTACTTCAATTGTAATAATATAAATAAATCATTCTATATGGATATTCAGTCGTATTAGTTGATGCTTCAAGTAAAATCTTGTAATTATAGACTTTCCTTCTCTCTCGTTCGCCTTTATTCCAAAACCTTAACCTTTGTTACTTCTCATGACTTATTATTTAGTAGTATAACCATAATTATCTAACTCTCCTTTGTTGCCCGACAATCAATTCACAAGTGGATTGAGAAATGAAAACTTAGTTTTAATGGAACTATGGGTTGGTAAATAAGCTATTTTTCGAAAAAATTCAAACAAAAAATATTGGACGAACAAGAACATAAACTGGGGAGGATGTGAGTTCTATTGCAGTTCCAAAATTGTGAAAATGCAAATTTAAACCCATAATTGGAGCAACATAGTTCTCTCTTTTCTTCCATTCTTTGTTTCCTCTCCTTACAAATATATGGCACTATCGTTTGCGTTGGAGGAAGGTAACTCTTGAATAACTCTGTCGGTTCGATAGGCGAGCCATGACACAACATCAATGGGCACAGTGATAAGCCCGTCGAATATCACCGACAGATAATGATGGGGAAGGTGTTGTAGAATGTCGACGGCACCAACACCATTGATCAAAGTGGTTTAATCGGCGACGCGGGCACTTCTCTTTGCCCATGGAGCCGAAGAAGACACATTGTCTTGATGGTGTCGTCCCCGTGGTAGAATATTGGGTGTCTTCTTTGTCTTAACTCTTTTCTCTTTAATTTCTTTCTCTCAATCAAAACAACCATCGATCAGAAATGTTATAGTCTAAACTTGCATAGAAAATATAGGGTGGCTGTGGCTATGGTGAAAACGCATTAGATAAGGACCATATGTTCATGTAACATGTATTAGCTTCCACGTACTTAAATATAATAAAGGGAAAATGTGACGTCATAACCTACTTCCAACAATTTTTTTCAGTTTTTTTCTTCATGTCACATTCTGATGAGCTCACAAAAGGTTTAGTTAATATTTTATTTCTTACAAACCTTTATCTATCTTTTTATTTCTTTTTGAACTTTGACAATACTTTGGCTAGCCTAGTGGAGATTAAAAATACAAAAAATAGCCATTTTTATGTGTTTTATAAATTGACAAGTTGGCTTAGTTAATAATTGACTTGATAATTATTTACAAGTTATTGGTGACGAAGAACAAATAGGGTAAAATAATTAGTAATTCAACTTAATTAACATGTTATAAGCACATTAATCACACACATGTCCACTATTTCCAAGCTGGATTCACAAATCATGAAAATGGGATCTAATGTCATATAGTTAAGGTGATCACAATACAATATACACATACAAATACGTAATAATCACATCTCATGGATAGATTAGATATTCCATGAACCTAGATTGATCCTAAGATTGTTCTTAGGAAACAACGCTCGAACACATATGCTAGGGGCTCGTATATAATAGATATGCACACCAGATATATGGTATAGACACAAATGTGTGTGTCTAGGGTGAAATAGCATATCATATTATAAAAGTTTTAAATATCACTTTTGCCGCAAATAAATGTTGATTTCTTACATATTTACTACAAAGTCGGTTTTGACTTGGAGTAGCTCTACAAGACATACTTCAAGAAAGAAGGAAAAGTGATTAAAGCTCAATGTTTCTTGTTTGGGATCAAACGCGTCATAGCATAACGGATAAGCATTATACAGATCCCAATAGAAGTAATGGGGTTTCATAATTGACATCAAATACAAGTAAATTTTCAGGAGCGTGACCTAGTTTAATTGTTCTTGGTTGCTTATTTTTGCTTTGTTGCTTCTATCTTGTAAAGCATTCTTGAATTACCTGAGGGGCCATTATAATCATCCAAAAAATGAATGAAAATTTGGCTCCTCAATTAAGATGAGATTCTATACAAAATTTTACTTCGATTGTTAATAATATAAATAAATCATTCTATATGGATATTCAGTTGTATTAGTTGATGATTCGAGTAGAATCCTGTAATTATACTTCCCTGTTCTCTTGTTCGCCTTTATTCTAAAACCTTAACCTTCCATACTTCTCATGACTTATTATTCAATAGTATAACCTTAATTATCTAACTCCCCCTTATTGCCTGATAATCAATTCACAAGTGACATGAAAAATAAAAACATAGTTTTAATGGAACTATGGGTTGGTAAATAAGCTATTTTTAAAAAAAATCAAATTAAAAAATATTCGACGAACAAGAACAAAAATAGGAAAGGATGTGAGTTTTATTGCAGTTCCAGAATTATGAAAATGCAAATTTAAACCAATAATTGGAGCAACATAGTTCTTTCTTTTCTTTCATTCTTTGTTTCCTCTCTTTAAAAATATATGGCACTATCATTTGCGTTGGTGGCAGGTAACTCTTGAGCAACTCCGCCGGTTCGATAGGCGAGCCATGATACAACATCAATGGGCACGGTGACCAGCCCATCGAGTATCACTGACAGATCATGATGGGGAAGGTATGGCGGAATATCGACGGCTCCAACACTATTGATCAAAGTGCTTTCATCGGTGACACGGGCACTTCTCTTCGCACCACGGAGCCGAAGAAGACACATTGTCTTGATGGTGTCGTCATCGTAGTAGAATATTGGGTGTCTTCTTTGTCTTAACTTTTTTCTCTTCAGTTTCTTCCTCTCAAACAAAACATCCATCGATCAGAAAAGTTATAGTATCAACTTGCATGGATAATACAGGGTGGATGTGGCTATGGTGAAAAGGCATTAGATAAGGACCATACGTTCACGTAACAGGTATTAGCTTCTACGTACTTAAATATAGTAAAGGGCAATGTGACGTCATAACCAACTTCCAACTGTTTTTTTTTTTACTTTTTTCTTCAAGTCACATTCTGACGAGCTCACAAAAGGTTTAGTTAATATTTTATTTCTTACGAACTTTTATCTATGTTTAATTTCTTTTAGCACTTTGAAAAAAACAATGGGTAGCCTAGTGGAGATTAAAAATACAAAAAATAGTGACTTTTATGTATTTTATAAATTGACAAGTTGGCTTAGTTAATAATTGACTTGATTAATTATTTACAAGTTATGGTTGATGAAGAACAAATAGGGTAAAATAATTACTAATTTAACTTAATTAACGTGTTCTAAGCATATTAATCACACACATGTCCACTATTTTCAAGTTGGATTCACAAATCATGAAAATGGGAACTAATGTCACGTAATTAAGGTGATCACAGTACAATACACACATAAAAATATGTAATAATCACATCTCATGGATATATTAGATATGCCATGAACCTGGATCGATCCTAAGGTTGTTCTTAGGAAACAACGCTCAAGCACATATGCTAGGGGCTCGTATATAATAGATATGCGCACCAGATATGTGGTATAGACACAAATGTGCATGTCTAGGTTGAAATAGCATTGCATATCATAAAAGTTTTAAATATCACTTCCGCCGCCAATAAATGTTGCTTTCTTACATATTTACTACACTGTCCTTTTGAATTGGAGTAGCTCTACAACACAAACTTCCAACGTAGAAGGAAAAGTTATTAAAGCTCAATATTTCTTATAAGGGATCAAACGTGTCATAGCATAACGGATAAGAATTTTACATATCCCAATAGAAGTACAAGGGGTTTCATAATTGACATTGAAAACAAGGGAATTTTCAAAAGTAGGACCTAGTTTGATTGTACTTGGTTGCTTATTTTTGCTTTGTTGCTTCCATCTTGTAAAGCATTCTTGAAGTACTCGAGGGGCCATTATAACCATCCCAAAATGAATGAAAATTTGGCTTCTCAATTGAGATGAGATTCTATACCAAATTTTACTTCAATTGTTAATAATATTAATAAACCATTCTATATGGATATTCAGTCGTATTAGTTGATGCTTCAAGTAGAATCTTGTAATTATAGACTTCCCTGGTCTTTCGTTCGCCTTTATTGAAAAACCTTAACCTTCCTTACTTCCTATGACTTATTATTCAATAGCATAACCTAAATTATCTAACTCCTCCTTGTTGTCATTCCCCGGTTCTGCAGAACCGATCGTCCACGCTAAGGCATGATGCCGCATGAGCCTAGGTTGCACTCATGTAAGGCGGGTTCCATAACGACCAATTACAGTAGCTTGCGACGGGTTCGTCGCACATAAGTCCTAAGCAAAGACGTTGAATAACACCAAGACATGTACAAAATAATATAGTTTATTGATATTGAAACAAGATTACAAAGGCGCGAAGCCAAGATTACAAGTCTCTCAAGCTCACTTTCTCTTTATATTACAATCACTCAGCTCTCTCTCTTCTTTCAATCCAATTTAACGAGCCAACAGATGCTTTAGAAGGCAATATCCATACATTAGGTCTCGTATAGGTGAACTCTTCAATGCGGTCGCACGCCTCAAAATGCCAAGGAACTCCATGCCTCAGTGCGTCTAAGCGAGCTTCGCCTTGACTAGAATGTACCTGTAACTTGTGCATAAAAACTGTTGGGCGATCAGTACACAACCGTACTGGTGCTGTGAGCTCCTCGCTCAACCATACAAAACTAATACGTTCGTTTATTGAGTGCAACTTATTCTTTTGATTGTCTTTCTATTCTTACCTTAGGATCAATTTTTGGACATAAGACTCGTGGCCTATTTTTGTGTTTTTAGACCGTCACCGTGCCTTATACCAATGACTTACTTATCTTTGTGCCTCTACACTATTCCCGTGCCAACAACAGTAATACATCGACTCATGCTCGCCTTTCAGCCCATACTTGCCTTATGCTACTCTGTGATTGTGCCATAAGACCATTTGTGTTTCGACGACGAGGCCGTGCCTCACAACTCAATATGACCTAACTAAACTTTGCCTTACGGCCCTTCCTGACTTAAACTCGAAACAACTCAATTCCAACTTATACAAACTTTGTGTGAACGACTCCAAACATGACGTCATATCTCGTGCCGAAGCATGTGTCTTTATGTATAGCCAAATCTTAGGCTCCATAATTGTGGTGCAGACCGTGCATCCATTTCCTTAATTCATTTGTGTCATGCTTGCACTTCTCATGACTCAACGAACATCGTGCATGTGTATTGCCACTCAACACATCACTTATCTATATAAAAGGTCACTGACATTAACTAGCCATCTTGGACATAGCTAGAAAGACGGCGGGTCGATCAATGTAGGCAGCTAGCCCCAATGAAAGCCTATCAAATTCCTAGTTCCTACCCAGCATCAACTATACCATGTTTCCTCCATGGTCGGATCGATCCTGTGGCCCCAGGTTGTCGTCCGAAGAAATGTCACCCTTGTGCACAAGTTGTCCATGACCATGCACCTACGAGACTTCATCTAAACTGTTGTAAATGTATGGCCTAATTTCTGGTACGACTCAAACCCTCCGTATATCGTGCTTATAAACCATACTTTCCATACTTCTTTGGAGACTCCTAATAAGGGACTGCCTCGGTGACAAACCATCGCTTGAACTTTTTGTTTTTTGAAACCAAGAAATGACTATTGCATAGCCTTCCTACTTAACTTGAACAAAACGTATTCCATAAGTGCCATAGACCATGGCAAACTTTTTATGACAAACTATAGGGACGTGGCAATGAAGTCGTGGAAACGTGTACGCACTTAACTTTGAACAACCATATTCTTTGAGTGCCTTAACTTGTACCATAAACCGTATGGCCCATATTAAAATCGTAGAGCATGTACGCTATGGTAAGCAATGTGACTATGGGAACATGTAGCTATATCAAGCAGTAAAATCGTGGGACAGTTCCTGCTATGACAATAAGTCGATAGCTTGCGGCGTTACCTTGCGTAACTCAAAACGTACGGTTGAAATATTGAGTGCCAACTTATGTAAACCATTGTGGAGTGATATCTAGGCAACGAGTTAACCATTTTTCATGTTCTACTCAATATAACTCAGAGTAGAATTATTCCCTTTAGCTATGTGGTTCATCTCTTTTATTATCATGCATATTCAGTGCATTGAAAACTTTCTATTATTAGTGTGAAGGCCAAGTTGAGGCAAGTTCACCAAAGCTATCCACTTGAGCGAGGAGTTGTCTCGACCGAGCGGGACTTCGAGCAAGCCGTTGCATGACTAAGACCAAACGCTATTGCATTTTGATTCCTCCGGTTGAACTGAGCGGGACAGGGCATTACAGAATATACCACTTAGAAAAAGTTTTGTCTGAAATTTACTGAGTATATACTCATCGACTTATCACTTGATTCAACAGTTACTGTTTCTTGCACACACTCCTCCTATGTGTTTCTTCAATCCGAGCCATGCTCGTGCTTTAGTTATTTTTCACATCGAACAACTATGTCTCAAATATGGGCAACTTATAGTCGTTGCGTACACGGACAACTTAGTTCTAGGGAAAACTACCCTGAGAGGTATCCTTAACAAATTTCTGAATCAAATTTTATCAAGCCATTCGTTCGTTGTCTCCTAGTCGAAACCCAGTGTTACCCCCTCTTTAATCAACCTTTGAAACATGACTTGAATCAATACCTCAATCTATATTCGTACGTATCCATATTCAAGTACTTCGTCTACCGATTTCATTATCATCTGTATTCATTAATTTCGATTCACTACAACCAATACACAATGGTTCTTTTGATCACTCTTATATGATATCAACATAATCAACCCGAGTATCCAACCTAAGAAAATTTAACTTGTTTACCTTGAACCCGATCAATCAATATTCAAGTTCATTTCAAATCCAACGATCTCACTACCATCAATATTTTCTTTGAAACTCATGATTTCAAAATCCTCGATACTTTCCGTTCCTTTAGTCTTACTTGAATTCATTGTATCACTTAGTTGGATCATACACATATTTAAGGCGGCCCTAAAATATATGCATTTAAACAAAGCTTCGTGATAGAGAATCTGCCATTACCACTCGAGTCGTATCGTGCATATATTTAAAATATCCCCGAAATATATGCATTTTAGCCAAGCCTGGTAAGTGGTGTCTCCACATAATTGAATCATTCTATCCACCAATACTAATATCCAATCTCATAAATCCTCAAGATTTTTCAAGAACACTTCGGCAACTCTCACTAGGGTCGATCGCACAATTTCTCTCTCTCCGCACAGGGACGTCTGCCCAACCGTTAGGCTATCTTCACTAGGCTAAAGTCAAAGTCAGTGTTCGGATCACCATTCCCAAACAACAATATCAAAACACTCACACCAATTCAATGGTCAAACCATGGTCGGTAATACAGGGTTTTCCTACCCAAGCTCGCATCACTCCTATTTCTAAACTTTGAGCATAGATTTTTCCTATTTGTATTTGTAATTTAAATCCAAGGGGTCCGAGTCATTCAGCAAAGCCAATCCTAAGATAATTATGTTCAGGCTCATCCTCGATTACACATAGTTCAACGATGCAACTCATAACTCTCAAACTCGTAATCCTCGTTTCGTTCAATAGACCTATCAATCCAAACTCATGTACCTCGACTACAAAATTCCAAAGTCATAATCTACCGATCATAAATCACATTGTCAATTTTTGTAATTCTCAACTCGCATAACATCGATCATAATCCGTCCATCGTAACTTCACTCAAATTTCCAAATTTACTAATCATCAATCTCGTGCATCTATCTTATCGCACAATCGTAAGATCGCTGACTATAATTTCCCGAGTCATAACAATCTTTATATCCTCGATTCTAGGAATCCATTAACATTTTCATTTCGCACAGTCTGAGTAGTATCCATTCACGCAAACTTCAAGTTCATCTTATCAAGTAATCCAAACATTCATCACAATCAAAAGTCCTAAGTGTCGTATTCATCTGGTCAATAACATTTTTACACGATCATTATTCGTCGCATCAGAGTACCCTCGAGTTATCACATATCATTCTTTGATACACCTCAATACCATCGATGATATACATAACCTAATTGTAGTATCCCATCCTGTTTTGTCAATCGGAGAAATTGGAATGCCAATGTTGTTCGGACTTACCCATACAACGGCTTGCTAGAAGACCTGCTCGATCGAGGCGACTCCTCGCTCAGGTGGGGTAGTTTCAGTAAACTTGCCTCATCTTAGCCTTCACATAATAAATCGCATGTTTTCAACTTGCACAAATATGCTTGAAAATAAAAGAGACGAATCCATATAGCTAATTGAATAATTCCGACGGGTCGAATTAAATTAGAATATGGAAAGGTCCAACGGTCGGCTTAGAGTTGGTGTACGACGTGCTTTAAAAATGACACTCGGTCCTTCGTCCCATGCCTTGGGAGAAGAAAAAGTTGTTCTTCGCCACAAGCTAAGAGTTATCCTAAGTCATAGGCATCGCCCACATAAACACTTCATAAAGCATGTATGGTCCCATCGTCCAAGGCTTGACGCATTCCTTGCTCGTCAAGTTGTTGCACGATTAAGTCAGGTTGAGTTATGATAGGCTACCGAAGTCTTTTCTAAGCACTGTCAATGTTTTCTGCGGTTATCGAAATTACTTGGTTCTACGACCGTAAGGCCCGTTGTATAGGTATGTCTTATGCGGTAGTATCATTCAGAATGTCAATTGGTGTAAGGCAGGATGTCACGGACTTAGTATTTCTAAGGCACGGGTTACGGTTGATTCATTTGGAGTTTGGAATGAAGGGTTTTTGAATAGTCTTTCCTGAGTTGAATGAAATGATAGGGCAAGAAAGAAGAAGGCTCGCGACCATGGGTCGTCGAGGCAGTCTCAGATGTGGGAAGTATTGAACTTGGCCCTGAAAGAGATGGTAATACTAGAAGTAGAATGACTGTGTGAGACGTCAATTCGAATCGAGTCTTGCATGGTCATTGGACAACTTGTACAAGGTGAGATGATATTTCTCGAAGGGCGACCCAGGTGGCCAACGGGACCGTTTCGATAGAGACATGATTAGCAGTGCTGGATGACCGCACAGGTTAGGCGGGGACTTGCAGCAGAGCTCGCTACTCGCGCTGGCAAGGGACATCCGTCTAAAAAGCTATGGCATCCCAGATACGCTGGGCGCTAGTGACTAGTTTATATAGATGAGTCGGCATGGGTGGCGATCCGCGTGTATGCCTTTGGATTGAGTCGAGTATTGAATACACTATATCAAGGAGTCGAGTCGAATGCGTGCACGATCGAAAGATAATGTTTGGGCCTAAGATTTGGCTGTAACGTAGACACAGTGGTTCGGCATGAGATTTAGCGTCAAGTCTTAAGTTGTCGGCATATAAGTTGCATAAGTTGGATATGAGTCATCTTGAGTTTAAGTCAGGAAATGCCACAAGGCAAAGTCGATCGAGTGACACTTAGTCCACAAGTCTTGACGGGGTCAGTTGGTGATTAAAGTAGCAAGGGCCGTGAGGCAGCAATATGGTCAAGTCATACTACATTTACGAGGCACGGTACAATGGATTTGTAGCACGGTCACGTGAAAATTGGGTACTATCGTGTAGTCGCATCTCTGATTTTGTGTTGAAAGGCAAGCACGACATGATAGGTTAACTTTGTTGTTGCAAGCACAGGAACGGTCTAAGACACAAATAGACCAAGCGTCTATGTCCTAAAACTGATCATAAGGCAAGAGTGGAAAGACAATCATAAAGGGACTATATTACACAAAAGTAAATAAACGTGTCAGCTTTGTATGGGTGGGCGAGGAGCTCACACCACCAATACATCTGAGTACTGACATCCACACAGTGTTTATATGCAGGCACCGGTAGAAGCTCATGGCACAGAGCTTGCTTGGATGTATCGAGGCACAGAGTTCCTTGGTGATTCGAGACGTGCATTCTGCGTGAAGACTGGACTTATACGGGACATAATGTATGGACATCGCCTCTCTGAAGCATCTGCTGGTTCAAGACTTTTATTAAAAGATGAGAGAGAGCTGAGTGACTTATAATGTGAGAAGAGTGAGCTTGAGTGATTGTATTATTGGCCTAATGCCCCATTTGTAATCTTTGTTTCAATATCAATAAAGAGCCTCTTCTGAATAACTTGTATATTGTTCTAAATTTTTACTGGTATATTTAATGTATCTGCATGGGACTTCTATGCGGCGACCCTGTCGCAGCCACTGTAATTGGCCGTTATGGAACCCGCCTAGCACGAGCGCAATCTAGGCTCGTGCGGCATCACACCTTAACAAGGACGATCGCTCCTACGGGAGCAGAGCGTGACATAGTGTTATCAGAGCACGACTTTACGTCCTTGGACTATCGATTGAATTCTTTATCTTTGTTGCTTCCGCAAGTTGATATCGTTGGTGCTCTCTCTCTCAAATGTCCCATGGGATGTCCATACAATAAGTCTAAGTAATTTGCAAAACGTAGGAAAAACGTTTTTGACAAAAATAAAAAGGTGGTTCACGTGAAGCACGGTTGGCTAAGTCGGGCTGGGCATATACACCAAAAGTTGTATCGATCTTAGAAAGTCGTATGTGGGATTGAAAATGTGTCGAACAAGAAAGAGTTGAACTCGATTGAGTAAAGTGAGATGACTATCGATAGGGGTGCTATCGAGCGACGATAACGTCAGTACGATATAGATGAGCGTGCTTGAAATTTAAGGAATCGTTTGAACGAAAATTCTAAGTAATCGATTGTGAATCGAATGATAGTTGAGGATTTGTTGAATGACTTCATCCCTGAGTGGTGTATGCGATCGATTTAGGGATATCGATCGATTGAGGATGTGGGGTGTCGATGAGTCTATCAGCAAGTGTTGTACGTATGCAAAGCCGTAGATTGAGTAATGTTGAATAAGTTTTAGTCTTGAAGTTTGACGAGTTGATTCAAACAAACTAGAAATGACGCGCACGAAACACGCACGAGATTGACGATTACGCGAGTATGAAATGGAAAAATGATTGAGTAGGTGAAACTGAATCGAAGAAAAGTTAAGGTTTAGCAGACGGACGACTCGATCGAGGTTATGAACGTGAATCGTATACAAAATTTAGTACGATTGGATGATAGCGTGCATAGAAATGATCTGAATATAATTATAAAGGACTCTAAGGATTGGAATAAATGTTGCTCGATGATTTGAGTTAGCAAGGAATGATTCGAATTGAGAAAATACGTTGGTCGATGACTTAAGAAAGACGGATGAACAATACGCGAATTTAGGTTAGAGAAAATCGATGTTGTAAATGATTCGAGGGATAATGATCGAACATGATCTTGAATGTCGAGGAGATTATCCAGTCGGACGATAGCATCAGTCGCACGACCTAGAATTCGTTGCAAATAAATATCGCCAGGTTACGTATATCGTCGATGGTATTGAGGCGTATCAAATATTGATATACGATAACTCAGGGGTACTCGGATCCGAGGAATAATGATCATGCAAGTGTTATCGTTCCGATGGATGCTATACTTAGGAGGATGAAAATGATCAAGTCTTTATGGTTGCGCTAATAACCACAACACCGAAGATGTTATCTTGTACGAGCGCAACTCCAGACACACACATACGTTACGCCGGATTTGGTATGATCGTTCTGCGTGAGCGCTGACATGGTAATTCATGTCGCGGGAATGATCGAACTCGAAAAATCAGAACGTGGCAATTTGGATTGCTTCGACTTGTGGTTTGAAGCGAAGATGAATTCGAGGATTAATCAAACTTGTGATTAACGACTGAATAGAACATGAGGATTGAGTAGGTCTAAATCGTGCTCGAGAATGAACTAGTCTAGACTCAAACAAGAGTTACGCCCCGATGAGAATGATTATTTCGCGGGAGCGTTGCATGGTGATTTCAAGTCCACCGTGGATAATCGAACTCTCGTGAAATTGGGGCATGACACATTGTTAATTCAGATGACCTTGTGATCGATTATGTGAGTTGGGATAAATGACTTAGGGAATATGGAATACGAATTATGGTTTAGCAATAATTCTTGTCGTAACATGCTCGACTTGGAGGAATTGATAGGTGGATTATATCGAACGTATTCGAAGAGATAGACTATGCGAAATGGCTTGATGGAAGAGCGATATTGATATGTCAAAAATTTGGTTGAGTGAACTTATCGTAGGATGGCTTTGCTGAATGACTCGGACCCCGGGCGACGAATGTTGGGATGTGTGTAGGAAATCTATGCTCGAAGTTTAGAACTTGGAGTGATGCGAACTTGGGTAGAAAACTTCGTACTATCAATTTGGTTTGACCTTAGGATGGAGTCAGTGTTGATATTGTTGTTTGTGAACTATGATTCCAATACTGATGGATGACCTTAGCTTAAAGATAGCCTAGCGGTTAGGCAGACGTCCCGGCACGAAGAGATAGGAATGATGGAGGCACCGCTCACGAGGCTTGGTTGACATGCATGTATATCAGGGACGCCTGAATATATGTACGATCTGACTCGAGTAGTGATGGTAGATTCTCTATCTTGAGGCTTGGCTGAAATGTATATATTTTGGGGACGCCTAGACTATGTGCATGATCCAACTAAGTGATACGTTGAAACAAATGAGACTAGAGAAATAGGAAAGTGTCGAAGATTTTGAAATTGTGTTTCAAGAAAAAGATTGATGGTAGTACGAGCGTGGCTCGGATTGAGTGAACGCATAGGAGTAGTATGTGCGAGAGTCCTTGAATGTTGAATAAAGTGGTAAGTCATTAAGTGTACTCAGTTAGTTTCGAGGACAAAACTTTTTCTGAGTGGTGTATGATGTAGTGCCCCGTCCCGCTAGGTCAATCGGAGAAATCGGAACGCCAACGGCGTTCGAACTTAGCTATGCAACGGCTTGTTAGAAGACCTTCTCGGTCGAGGCAACTCTTCGCTCAGGTGGGGTAGTTTCGGTGAACTTGCCACATCTTAGCCTTCATATAATAAATTGCATGTTTTCAACTTAAACAAGTAGGCTTGAAAATAAAAGAGACGGATCCACATAGTTCAGGGAATAATCCCGACGGGTTGAATTGAGTCAGAATATGGAAAGGTCCAACGGTCGGCTTAGAGTTGGTGCACAACGTGCTTTGAAAATGACACTCGGTCCTTCGTCTCGTGGCATGGGAGAAAGAAAAGTTGGTCTTCACCACAAGCTAAGAGTTAGCCTAAGTCATAGGCATCGCCCGCATAAACGCTTCATAAAGCATGCACGGTCCCATCGTCCAAGGCTTGACGCATTCCTTGCTCGCCAAGTTGTTGTACGATTAAGTTAGGCTAAGTTATGATAGGCTATCGATGTCTTTTCTAAGCACTGTCAATGTTTTCTGCGGTTGTCAAAATTACTTGGTTCTACGACCGTAAGGCCCGTTGTATAGGTATGTCTTATGCGGTAGTATCATCCAGAATGTCAATTGGTGTAAGGCAGGATGTCACGGACTTAGTATTTCTAAGACACGGGTTACAGTTGATTCATTTGGAGTTTGGAAAGAAGGGTTTTTGAATAGTCGTTCCTGAGTTGAATGAAATGATAGGGCAAGAAAGAAGAAGGCACGCGACCATGGGTCGTCGAGGCAGTCTCAGATGTGAGAAGTATTGAACTTGGCCCTGAAGGAGATGGTAATACTAGAATTAGAATAACTGTGTGAGACGTCAGTTCGAATCAAGTCTTGCATGGTCATTGGACAACTTGTACAAGGTGAGATAATGTTTCTCGAACGGCAACCCAGACGGCCAATGGGACTATTTCGATAGAGACATGATTAGCAGTGCTGGATGACCGCACAGGTTAGGCGGGGACTTACAGCAGAGCTCGCTACTCGTGCTGGCAAGGGACATTCGTCTAAAAAGCTATGGCATCCCAGATACGCTGGGCGCTAGTGACTAGTTTATATAGATGAGTCGGCATGGGTGGCGATCCGCGTGTATGCCTTTGGATTGAGTCGAGTATTGAATACACTATATCAAGGAGTCGAGTCGAATGCGTGCACGATCGGAAGACAATGTTTGGGCCTAAGATTTGGCTGTAACGTAGACACAGTGGTTCGGCATGAGATTTAGCGTCAAGTCTTAAGTTGTTGGCATATAAGTTGTATAAGTTGGATATGAGTCATCTTGAGTTTAAGTCAGGAAATGCCACAAGGCAAAGTTGATCGAGTGACACTTAGTCCACAAGTCTTGACTGGGTCAGTTGGTGATTAAAGTAGCAAGGGCCGTGAGGTAGCAATATGGTCAAGTCATACTGCATTTACGAGGCACGGTACAATAGACTTGTAGCACGGTCACGTGGAAATTGGGTACTATCGTGTAGTCGCATCTCTGATTTTGTGCCGAAAGGCAATCACGACATGACAGGTTAACTTTGTTGTTGCAAGCACAGGAACGGTCTAAGACACAAATAGACCAAGCGTCTATGTCCTAAAACTGATCATAAGGCAAGAGTAGAAAGACAATCATAAAGGGACTATATTACACAAAAGTAAATAAATGTGTCGGCTTTGTATGGGTGGGCGAGGAGCTCACACCACCAATACATCTGAGTACTGACACCCACACAGTATTTATATGCAGGCACCGGTAGAAGCTCATGGCACGAAGCTTGCTTGGATGTATCGAGGCACAGAGTTCCTTGGTGATTCGAGGCGTGCGTTCTGCGTGAAGACTGGACTTATACGGGACATGATGTATGGACATCGCCTCTCTGAAGCATCTGCTGGTTCAAGACTTTTATTAAAAGATGAGAGAGAGCTGAGTGACTTATAATGTGAGAAAAGTGAGCTTGAGTGATTGTAATATTGGCCTAATGCCCCATTTGTAATCTTTGTTTCAATATCAATAAAGAGCCTCTTCTGAATAACTTGTATTTTGTTCTAAATTTTTACTGGTATATTTAATGTATCTGCATGGGACTTCTATGCGGCGACCCTGTCGCAGCCACTGTAATCGGCCGTTATGGAATCCGCCTAGCATGAGCGCAATCTAGGCTCGTGTGGCATCACACCTTAACAAGGACGATCGCTCCTACGGGAGCGGAGCGTGACATAATATTATCAGAGCACGACTTTACGTCCTTGGACTATCGATTGAATTCTTTATCTTTGTTGCTTCCGCAAGTTGATATCGTTGGTGCTCTCTCTCTCAAATGTCCCATGGGATGTCCATACAATAAGTCTAAGTAATTTGCAAAACGTAGGAAAAACGTTTTTGACAAAAATAAAAAGGTGGTTCACGTGAAGCACGGTTGGCTAAGTCGGGCTGGGCATATACACCAAAAGTTGTATCGATCTTAGAAAGTCGTATGTGGGATTGAAAATGTGTCGAACAAGAAAGAGTTGAACTCGATTGAGTAAAGTGAGATGACTATCGATAGGGGTGCTATCGAGCGACGATAACGTCAGTACGATATAGATGAGCGTGCTTGAAATTTAAGGAATCATTTGAACGAAAATTCTAAGTAATCGATTGTGAATCGAATGATAGTTGAGGATTTGTTGAATGACTTCATCCCTGAGTGGTGTATGCGATAGATTCAGGGATATCGATCGATTGAGGATGTGGGGTGTCGATGAGTCTATCAGCAAGCGTTGTACGTATGCAAAGCCGTAGATTGAGTAATGTTAAATAAGTTTTAGTCTTGAAGTTTGACGAGTTGATTCAAACAAACTAGAAATGACGTGCATGAAACACTCACGGGATTGAGGATTACGCGAGTATAAAATGGAAAAATGATTGAGTATGTGAAACTGAATCGAAGAAAAGTTAAGGTGTAGCAGACGGACGACTCGATCATGGATATGAATGTGAATTGTATACAAAATTTAGTACGATTGGATGATAGCGTGCATAGAAATGATCCGAATATAATTATAAAGGACTCAAAGGATTGGAATAAATATTGCTCGATGATTTGAGTTAGCAAAGAATGATTCGAATTGAGAAAATACGTTGGTCGATGACTTAAGAAAGACGGATGAACAATACGCAAATTTAGGTTTGAGGAAATCGATGTTGTAAATGATTCGAGGGATAATGATCGAACATGATCTTGAATGTCGAGGAGATTATCCAGTCGGACGATAGCATCAGTCGCACGACCTAGAATTCATTGCAAATAAAGATTGCCAGGTTACGTATATCGTCGATGGTATTGAGGCGTATCAAAAATTGATATACGATAACTCGGGGGTACTCGGATCCGAAGAATAATGATCATGCAAGTGTTATCGTTTCGATGGATGCTATACTTAGGAGGATGAAAATGATCAAGTCTTGATGGTTGCGCTAATAACCACAACACCGAGGATGTTATCTTGTACGAGCGCAACTCCAAACACACACATGCGTCACGCCGGATTTGGTATGATCGTTCTGCGTGAGCGCTGACATGGTGATTCATGTCGCGGGAATGATCGAACTCGAAAAATCAGAATGTGGCAATTTGGATTGCTTCGACTTGTTGTTTGAAGCGAAGATGAATTCGAGGATTAATCAGACTTGTGATTAACGACTGAATAGAACATGAGGATTGAGTAGGTCTAATCCGTGCTCGAGAATGAACTAGTCTAGACTCAAACAAGAGTTACGCCCCGACGAGAATGATTATTCCGCGGGAGCGTTGCATGGTGATTTCAAGTCCACCGTGGATAATCGAACTCTCGTGAAATTGGGGCATGACACATTGTTAATTCAGATGACCTTGTGATCGATTATGTGAGTTGGGATAAATGACTTAGGGAATATGGAATACGAAATATGGTTTAGCAATAAGTCTTGTCGTAGCATGCTCGACTTGGAAGAATTGATAGGTGGATTATATCGAACGTATTCGAAGAGATAGACTATGCGAAATGGCTTGATGGAAGAGCGATATTGATATGTCAAAAATTTGGTTGAGTGAACTTATCGTAGGATGGCTTTGCTGAATGACTCGGACCCCGGGCGACGAATGTTGGGATGTGTGTAGGAAATCTATGCTCGAAGTTTAGAACTCGGAGTGATGCGAACTTGGGTAGAAAACTTCGTACTTTCAATTTGGTTTGACCTTAGGATGGAGTCAGTGTTGATATTGTTGTTTGTGAACTATGATTCTAATACTGACGGATGACCTTAGCTTAAAGACAGCCTAGCGGTTAGGCAGACGTCCCGGCACGAAGAGATAGGAATAATGGAGGCACCGCTCACGAGGCTTGGTTGACATGCATGTATATCAGGGACGCCTGAATATATATACGATCTGACTCGAGTAGTGATGGTAGATTCTCTATCATGAGGCTTGGCTGAAATGCATGTATTTTGGGGACGCCTAGACTATGTGCATGATCCAACTAAGTGATACGTTGAAACAAGTGAGACTAGAGAAATAGGAAAGTGTCGAAGATTTTGAAATCGTGTTTCAAGAAAAAGATTGATGGTAGTGCGAGCGTGGCTCGAATTGAGTGAACGCATAGGAGTAGTATGTGCGAGAGTCCTTGAATGTTGAATAAAGTGGTAAGTCGTTAAGTGTACTCAGTTAGTTTCGAGGACAAAACTTTTTCTGAGTGGTGTATGATGTAGTGCCCCGTCCCGTTAGGTCAATCGGAGAAATCGGAACGCCAACGGCGTTCGAACTTAGCTATGCAACGGCTTGCTAGAAGACCTTCTCGATCGAGGCAACTCTTCGCTGACGTGGGGTAGTTTCGGTGAACTTGCCACATCTTAGCCTTCACATAATAAATCGCATGTTTTCAACTTAAACAAGTAGGCTTGAAAATAAAAGAGACGGATCCACATAGTTCAGGGAATAATCTCGACGGGTCGAATTGAGTCAGAATATGGAAAGGTCCAACGGTCGGCTTAGAGTTGGTGCACGACGTGCTTTGAAAATGACACTCGGTCCTTCGTCTCGTGGCATGGAAGAAGGAAAAGTTGGTCTTCACCACAAGCTAAGAGTTAGCCTAAGTCATAGGCATCGCCCGCATAAACGCTTCATAACGCATGCACGGTCCCATCGTCCAAGGCTTGGCGCATTCCTTGTTCGCCAAGTTGTTGTACGATTAAGTTAGGCTAAGTTATGATAGGCTATCGATGTCTTTTCTAAGCACTGTCAATGTTTTCTGCGGTTGTCAAAATTACTTGGTTCTACGACCGTAAGGCCCGTTGTATAGGTATGTCTTATGCGGTAGTATCATCCAGAATGTCAATTGGTGTAAGGCAGGATGTCACGGACTTAGTATTTCTAAGGCACGGGTTACAGTTGATTCATTTGGAGTTTGGAAAGAAGGGCTTTTGAATAGTCGTTCCTGAGTTGAATGAAATGATAGGGCAAGAAAGAAGAAGGCTCGCGACCATGGGTCGTCGAGGCAGTCTCAGATGTGAGAAGTATTGAACTTGGCCCTGAAGGAGATGGTAATACTAGAATTAGAATAACTGTGTGAGACGTCAGTTCGAATCAAGTCTTGCATGGTCATTAGACTACTTGTACAAGGTGAGATGATGTTTCTCGAACGGCAACCCAGACGGCCAATAGGACCGTTTCGATAGAGACATGATTAGCAGTGCTGGATGACCGCACAGGTTAGGCGGGGACTTGCAGCAGAGCTCGCTATTCGCGCTGGCAAGGGGCATCCGTCTAACACGCTATGGCATCCCGGATAGCGCTAGGCGCTAGTGACTAGTTTATATAGATGAGTCGGCATGGGTGGCGATCCGCGTGTATGCCTTTGGATTGAGTCGAGTATTGAGTGCACTATATCAAGGAGGCGAGTCGAATGCATGCACGATCGGAAGACAATGTTTGGGCCTAAGATTTGGATATAACGTAGACACCATACTTCGGCATAAGATGTAGCATCAAGTCTTAAGTTGCCGGCATATAAGTTGCATAAGTTGGATATGAGTCATCTTGAGTTTAAGTCAGAAAATACTGCAAGGCAAAGTCGGTCGAATGACACTTAGTCCACAAGTCTTGATTGGGTCAGTTGGTGATTAAAGTAGCAAGGGCCGCAAGACGGCAATATGGTTAAGTCGAACAGAGATTGCGAGGCACGGCACAATGGACTTGTAGTACGGTCACGCGAAAATTGGGTACTATCGTGTAGTCGCGTCTCTGATTTTGTGCCGAAAGGCAAGCATGACATGATAGGTTAACGTTGTTGTTGCAAGCACAGGAACGGTCTAGGACACAAATAGGCCAAGCGTCTATGTCCTAAAACTGATCCTAAGGCAAGAGCAGAAAGATAATCATAAAGGAACTATATTACACAAAAGTAAATGAACGTGTCAATTTTGTATGGGTCGACGAGGAGCTCATACCACTAATACAGTTGAGTACTGACATCCATACAGTATTTATGTGCAGGCACAGGTATTAGCTCGTGGCGCAGAGCTCGCTTGGATGCGTCGAGGCACGAAGTTCCTTGACGATTCGAGACGTGCGTTCTACGTGATGACTGGACTTATATGTGACATAATATATAGACATCGCCTCTTCGAAGCATCCGCTGGTTCAAGACTTGTATTGAGAGATGAGAGAGAGCTGAATGAGTTGTAATGTGAGAAGAGTAAGCTTGAGTGATTATAATATTGGCCTCTTGCCCCCTTTGTAATCTTTGTTTCAATATCAATAAAGAGCCCTTTTGAATAACTTGTATTTTGTTCTAAATTTCCGCTTGTATATTCAATGTCTCTGAATGGGACTTCTATGCGACGACCCCGTCGTAGCCGCTGTAATCGGCTGTTATGGAACCCGCCTTGCACGAGCACAATCTAGGCTCGTGTGGCATCACGCCTTAGCGAGGACAATCGCTTCTACGGGAGCGGGGTGTGACACTATTGATCTTCCTTTACAACGAACTCTATTTCATACAACTAATACTATCGTCCAACTAGATATACGATGTAACGCCCCAGTCCCAAATACATGAGACTAGATACGTATCATGCCAGCTGTATACATACGAGTAAATATACGGCTCGTATATATACATAAGCTATAAAATGTAGAAAGCCAAGACACTAAATCTCATCCACAAAGATAAATAATAATATAAAAGCAAATTTGAGTTTGTCATGTATACAATCGTTGGGCGGAGACAAACCACTACCAACTAATTTAAATAGGGAAGAAATATACAAAGAAAGTGATTGGTCGAGCGAAGCAATGACGAGTCCAAAAGCAATCATCACGAAGGAAGGAATGGCCTTAGCTAGAGCACCTGCAAGAAATCACGAAACACACACCTGGAGAGATCACCAGGTCCTCAGAAGGACGTAACAAGATACATAATATCATGCCGATAAACTGAATAATAAAGCTCAACAGAAAAGTATGCACGAGTAAAGGTTCCTAACCATTCTATGTGATATGCAGTTTGAGGACAACGTTCTATGCAGGGGCTGTAGGATCAGCAGAGTAGTAAAGAGTGGCAGTAAGTAGCGCTCATCCGAGTCACTATCGGCCCTGGGCAGAAGGTAGTGCTCATAAGAGTCACCCTCGGCCCAAAATGTGTGTAAAAATAAATGTAGCCCCTACGCTAATAACTGTTCCCTCCCTCCAATAATACTATATATGTTTCGACTCCACGACACTGTTTAATCCTTAATAACTGCCAAGTCTTCTACACAATCTATTGGCAATTTTATCCTAATGCACGGCCTGTACGCACCAATTATCAGTCAGCACTCAAGTCCGCATCTATATGCGACTCACAACTCACACACAATCCGTGGCACATCGTGACATTTTATGAGATGCACTAAATGTACGATGGTCCCTTAACTCTAAGCCAATTGCATAAAGTATAATAATTTGTATCTATATATAGTTTTGAAAGAATAACATAAAGAAAATGCATGCATGATATTGAGCAAGAAATTAAACAGTAAAGGCAAGGTGTCTTGCCTGGTGTGTCGCCTGGTGTGTGCGGTGATCTGACAAGTCTCGATTGTCCAATAGCCATGTTCGGTGTGTAATGGTTCGAGGTTGCAAATATAGGAAAACATGATTTAGTAACGATTAATGGTGGTAGTCGAGAAGAATTTGTGTGGAAAGTTACGTACCATATTTTTAGAAAAATATTTATAATACCAGAAACTATCCTCATTAGTAAAAATAGGTTTTTTAGACCGATACTTAGAAAAATGAAAAACTAATTTTTAAGCAAATACCATAGTTTTTGTAAAAATAATTTATAGAGAGAAAACTAGTAGTTAAAAACAATAAATATTTATAATATTTGGAAATCGTCTCAGGGTAAATTTGTAAGTTTGTAAAATATACAATTTTGTAGGAAAGCTAACCTTTCCTTAGTAAAAATATTTTGATAAATTTTTAGAAAAATATTGTGTATTTATATAACAAAACAGATTAATATAATATTAATATTTCTAAAAAAATAAAGTCATAATCAAAACAAAAGTTCTAAAATAATACTATTGATATAATAATATTATAATACTACTAACAAAAAAAAAAAGAAAAAGAATAATAATAATAATAATAATAATAATAATAATAATAATAATAATAAAACTAATGAAATCCCTAATAATACGAAATATTTTACCTATACATCTATACATATAGGTTTAACTATATAATGGTTTAATATAATCAAAATCCATACTTATTATTCTTGCCCCTAATGCAGGTTACAAATAATCATATATTCCTTCTACTGTTACTTAATTATAATAATAACCTAAGGCTAACCATAAAAGAACATCTATATTATTTCCACAAAAGTAATAAAATGAAAGAACAAAAGTAACAAAATGCAAAATAAAACAAAAAATATTAAAGAATACAGCTGTGTCTTCTTTATCCCAAAAATGGGTATAGAAAAAAAATTGTGAGAGTAAGAGAATGTGAGGAGCGGGAGAAGAAAGGGACTTACAGGGGGCGGCGATCCCGCCGCTCATCGGAGGGAACGAGACGGCCGGAGGGTCTCACTGGAGAGGGCTGCGCCGGAGGCAGCGCTCGGCTGCTGGGCGGGCGGCCATCGACGATCGGAGGAAGAGGGATGAGGGTTTACAGAGGCGGGCAGTTCTCAGGCGCCGACGGCGAGCCTGGGGGGTGGCGGCGATGCTCCGGTCGCGGGCTGGAGGGAAGAGCGCGGTGGCGTGCCGGCCGGGTTCAGGTGCTACGAACGGCGGTGGATTCGGCTGCCGCGGTGAGGCGGGGAGGACGGTGCCCGAGGCGGCGCTGGAAGTCGGCGCGCGGCGGAAGGGCGGAGGTCAGCGGGCGGCGTCGCGGTTTCTGTGGCTGGACGGGCGAGCGGAGCATGGTGCCAGAGGCGGTGCCAAGGCGGAGCACTCACCGGAGCGCGGCGGTGGCGAGGCGTGGATCCGCGGCTGAGGTGAGGGTTTCTTTCCTTTCCTCCATCTTTTCATAGATGGTGGTGGTAGGGGTACGGATTGGGCGGTGGCTGCGGTCGGGGATGGCCGTGGCAGGGGCGTGCTGTTGGTAACAGTGATGATAGTGATGGTGTTGGCGGCTGGCTGACGGGATCAGCGGGAGAACGGGGAGAGGCTCGGCTATGTACGATGACGATGGTGTTGGCCGGGGACAGGCTGCGAGTGGTGGAGGCGATGGCAGTGGTCGACGGGGATTAGGATAGGGTGTTGATGGTGGTTGAGGCAGTGTTATATCCGGTACGTGTCCTGCGAGACACGAAACGGGTCGGTGTCCGGGGTTGTCGGACACGGTGGAGATAATTGTATTTGTACTGGAGAAAATTATAGTGGATGGGAGGCACGAACACGATGCAAAATGGGGTGGAAATAATTTATAGATGAGTACCTCTCCTTTTATAGGAGATGAGAATTCCTAGTTGGATAGGGAGTCGGGGGATTTAAAATCCCCTATAGATAATATCATATAAATTTAAATTTGATTTAAACTTTAAATCGTTCCAATCAAAATCATAGATAAATTCTCCATTAAATTTAAGCTCCATTTAAAATAAAAACTTTTCCAATACAATTTACCATAATTAATTAAATTTAAACCAAAACAATATTTTAAAATACTTTTTCAAATAATAAGATATTAATATTAAATAAATTTCAAAAATACATTTATTTTCATAAATTTAAAGTCATGTAAAAGATTATTTATGTAGAACATCATTTTTGAAATTATAAATTTTATTTGCATAATAAAAGTAAATAGCTCCTTTTTATATTAAATCAATACAGTTTGTAAATTGAATAAATAAAATAATATAAGTAAATGAATAAAATATTTTACCATATAAATTTTGAATTCCATAATAAAATATTTTTATAAAATATGTACCCCGCACATATTCGTATTCGTCGAGTAACTACGACAAAAAGTGCGAACTCGTACGCGACGTATAAATACGAAAAAACAAAATTAACCCCAAAATAAAAATTGTAGTAAAAATTTAGGGGGTTTACATATGATGAACTCTTACAAATCCAATATTGCGGAAACAACATTTATGACGAAGCCATCAGAGTTAAAGAATTCAATCGAAAGTTTAAGGACGTAAAGTCATGCTCTGATACCATTATGTTACGCTCCAGTTCCACAGAATCGATCATCCTCACTAAAGCGTGATGCCGTGTGAGCCTAGGTTGCGCTCACGCAAGGCGGGTTCCATAATGGCCGATTATAGCATCTTGCGACGGGGTCATCGCACAGAAGTCCCTAGTAGAGAAGTTGAATAACACCAAGGCATGTACAAAATGATATAGTTTATTAATATTGAAACAAGATTACATGGGCCCGAAGCCAAGATTACAAGTCTATCAAGTTCACTTTCTCTTCATATTACAATCGCTCAGCTCTATCTTTTCTTTTAATAAAGTATAACGAGCCAGCAGATGCTTCAAAAGGCGATTTCCATACATTTTGTACTGTATAGGTGAAGTCTTCAATGCGATCGCATGTCTCGAAATGCCAAGGAACTTCATGCCTCAACGCGTCCAAGCGAGCTCCGACTCGACTAGCAAGTACCTGTAACCTGTGCATAAAAACTATTGTGTGGTCGGTACACAACCGTACTGGTGGTATGAGCTCCTCGCCTACCCATACAAATCTAACACGTTCGTTTATTGAATGCAACCTATTCGTTTGATTGTCTTTCTATTCTTGTCTTAGGATCAATTTTAGACAGACTCCTTGTCACGACCCGCACCCTAGAGTAAGGGCACGAGACGTGGGTACGTCCTGCCTACGCCGCAGTGTCGGTGGTAGAACGCTGTCCTAGGTCAATCATCTAACAATATAAAAGGTACCTGTACAGTATATACACTCCGAATGGAGGTGACATAGAAATACAGTCTCAATCACATCTAAGGTAGAGTACGATAAAAAGATAGATTGATATAGAACAAAATGAATCCACAGAGATACAATCAGATAGAAGTCGAAGTGTCTAAGATGACATCTCCATAAACATCAGATAAAACAAACTTCCAGTACATATACAACAATGCATCAATGAGAAAGACAAGGTAAGAGTCTAAGCTAGCAGTCTAAACCACTGGTGGTAGATCCTCTACTGCAAGTGGGCCAAGTCACAAGTGTCGTCTAAGCTGCAACATAATGGGTAGACACCAGAGCCTCATCATTCTTTGTAAAATTTTTAATAGGTCCAGGGAGGACAGGAGCGAGCACAATACATCTCAACAAATCATAACAGGATAGGAAATATAATCATGCTAGAGAGTAAGATACATGAACTGAAGAATAATATGATATAAAAGAGAGAGAGACTGTAAGTAAATATCTACAGTATAATAGAGAACTAATCAGTGACTAGTGATTCAGAGTACAAGATAAACATGTGAACAGCTGGAGGGTGATTCCTGACTATACTAAAGAGGTGATTCATGACTATACTACTTTAGAATTATCCACATGTTCATTTATACTCCCCCATCCCCAATCAATACACAAGGATCCAGTCAAGTTACGTTAAGATTCAAGACTATACTACATTGCCCATAAAGGGTGATTCAAGAGTGATTCATGAAGATTCGTGAAGGCTCTGTGATTTATGGGAGTACAGGAATCACAAGCTGATACATACAGATTCATGAAAATAGAAGCATGAGATACATGATGTAAGTGAAACACACGAGACAAGAGTATCTGATGCTCCCGAGAGGGATAACATCTCATGAAGGGATCCATATAGTACCAATCCATGTTACCAACGTGTCAGCATCAAGTAAAGTAATCTAAAGCAGAAAATATAATCCTAAAGAAGATATGAAATGATCAGAGAATGTACTCGCCTGGTATCCTGAATATCTGAAGAGAATATACTGTCCGAGGAGTGGTGCCTGTCTCCTATAGAACAGTACAAGTCACTACATGTCTAAAATAATGAAATAGACTGCTACAATGCATCTACATGATGTTTGGGGTCAATCTAGGCTAAAGTCAACCTTTGGTCAATTCTAATCAACCCTAACAGTCAAACTAGGTCAACATTAGTCTAGTTAGGTCAAACAAGGTTAAACAAGGTTAAACTAGGTCAACAAGTCAAGATTGGTCAAACCTAGGCTTAACAAGTTAATCTAGGGTCTCTAACCAATTATCATACAAGTCACTACATGTCTAGTGATACACAAGTGTATCCACACCACATGCCATAGGCTAACTACATAGGCAATGAGCCATATCACATATAGGCCAATACCCATAACATATATCTATATACACATTATTACATAGGCCAATGCAATCTCTATTTCACATTACACTATCACACTACACCTTTCACATTTATATATTACATTACACATTCACATAGGTTAGATAATATATAAATATATATATATATATATATATATATATATATATATATATATATATATATATATATATATATATATTTCACATTACACTATCACACTACACCTTTCACATTTGTATATTACATTACACATTCACATAGGTTAGATAATATAAAAAAAAAAAATATATATATATATATATATATATATATATAAATATATATATATATATATATATATATATATATATAAATAAAAAAATAAAAAAAATATATATATATATATTTTTTTTATATATACACATACTCATAGAGAGATAGATATGTACTCAAGGTAAATGTGTGTGTGTGTGTATATGAGAGTGTGAGTGTGTGTGTGTAGTGTTCATGTGTGTGACAGGAATTGGAAGGGTGTTGTGTGTATCTGTGTGTGTAAGCATGTGTGTGTGAGGGTGTAATAAAAATAGTGTCAAAATTAGTGAGGATAGGTGTGTGTGAGGGTGTTTGTGTCACAGATTGGGTTCTCAGTCCTATGTGACAGGAACTAATGTGTGTGCAATGTGCCATATAGGTGTGTAGGCGTGTGTGTGTGAGTGAGTGTGTGAGGAAAACAGTGGCAGGTCTCAGATTTGTGTGACAGGAGTAACATGACAGGAAATAGAATAGAGGGTTTGTGAATCATGAGTGTGTGTGTGTGTGTTTTCAGAATTACAACATAATGACAGGAATGTATATGTGTGTGAGTTTAAGGGTCATAGAAGGGTGTGTAAAATGAAGTTAAGTGACAGTGTAGATTGTAGATGTGTGTGTTAGTGAATGTGTAGGTGATAGGAAACTAAAGAGGGTGGCCTGTGTGTAACAGAAAACAATAATGTGTCTCAGATTTGAAATAATGACAGTTCAAACAGCAGGGATCATGAGCTTTAGGAATGGGTCACTACAAGAAAATAGGTCTTTTCCAACGTTTATTCCTCCGACATTTTTGTAAACGTTGGCTAAGTTAGCATATAACGACGTATTTAAAAAAACGTTGGTCATGACCGGCATTTGTCTTTAAACGTCGCACAATATACCAATGTTTGTAAACAAACGTTGATAATTACCTGCGTTTGCCCTTAAACGTCGAGCAATATACCAATGTTTTTAAACAAAGGTTGACAATTACCTTCATTTGTCTTTAAACGTTGAGAAATATACCAACATTTTTAAAACAAACATTGATAATTACTTGCATTTTTCTTTAAACGTCGAGCAATATACCAACATTCGACAATTACCTGCGTTTGTCTTTAAACGTCGAGAAATATACCAACATTTTGAAAACAAACGTTGTTAATTACCTGCATTTTTCTTTAAACGTCGAGCAATATACCAACGTTTTGTGAAGCATGTCACATATTTGGAAACCCTTTTCGACATTTCTTTGACATTTTTTTGGGCATTTACACTTATTTGACGTGTGAAGGAATTTTTTTTTTCTAATCCTACATAAATTAGGCAGATTTTGTTTATGGAAATTAAGGTGAACCATTGACTAAATTAAAAAAAGTCTGCTTTATACATGGAAATATGTTGGGATATATATATATATAGCAAATGACCTCTAGCCTAGTGGTTAAGAGAGATGCATGCGACCCGAGTGGTCGGGAGTTCGAATCCCAGTGGGAGCGATTCCAGAAACAATTTACCTGGTTCCAAAAAAAAACCCCAACAGTTTTTGAAAAAAGTTGGCCATACAAAACCTAACGTTTGTTTAAAATGGTTAGGAAATCAAAATTCGACGTTTTTGGGAAAAGGTTGGGAAAACTCATCGTTTCAAAAAATGTTGGAAAGTTCTCTTTTGCGACATTTTTGTGAGAAACTGTTGGAAATATGGTAATCATTATAGAACAATTAATGGCGTTTATAAACGTCGTCTAAACCCTATGCCAACATTTTACGTAAATGTCGTAAATTGCCAACTAGAGCAACGACGACGTTTGCAAAAACCGTTGAACAAACGTCGGTAATGCCTATGCCAACGTTTTGCACAGTTTTGCCAACGCTAATAAAACGTTGGAAAAAATCATTTTTCTTGTAGTGGGTAAATGATAGTTAAATAACAACCACAGTCCTTTAGCAACTAGCAACCCAAAAATCGAATTCAAATCCCATTGCTCACCACAAGTCACACACTAACATAAACATCATCCATATACATGTAGGTGAACTAATTATCCATTTAACCTTATTAAAAATCAGTTAATAACAGATTAAAATTAGGAAAAATTAATTCGACAGGGTGTATCAGTGTGTATCAGCCTATTTAGGAATTCAATGAATTCGACCCTAAATTAATCATAAAAATCACAAACAAGAGTTGGTAAATAGTGTCACATATGTACACGTATCTTGTGAGTCATTTTGTGTCCAAAAACCATGACACAGACGTGTCCACATCGACTCAAATACATCGGGTGCACCCAGTGTAACACATTGTCGTGCACGCATGCACACGAGTGTAGGACACAACACATGACACTTCGTGTCACGTGCACACATCCACGTGGTCGCCTAGGGTAGGGATACACGTGGGATAGCCTGATACATGTCCTCGACGTGTCTACAGAGGAAACGAACGCACGTTGTGCGCGTGTCTGTGCACGTTCAGCTGCCTGCGTGTGACAGTACGAGGCCAGTGCGGGCGCAATTGCGCCGCGTGTACTCAACCATCTGCTCCCAAATTTTGGGAGCATGATTTCAGACATTGTCCCCTGATCTCCACAAAAAATTGTGTCCTGAAGTGTCCTGTGTCACGAGATACGGACCCCGATAGGCAGGACACAGGCGTGGGGTTCGTGCACGTGTCCAAGGCCAAAATCTCGACACAAATCGACACAAAATGCATAACACCCTTCACAAACATTCATACACACATCTAGATCTACAGATATATGTAATTAGAATTTCAAAATTCGAAAATAAATTCCTAAGAAGCATTTCTACAAACACCTATATTCCTATTATGATACGTGTCCGATACGGACACGAAATAGACACGAATTATGCCCAAATCTCGGGGACAGCTAGGAAATCCTTAAACCTAGCCCTATATGCAAAGAAAACAAGAAAAACAATGGGTTTATATGGTTTACCTATTGAGTGTCAATACTCAAGAAAATCTTCAAATGGAATGATTCCAAGTAGCAACTCCCAAGCTCCAAATGACACGAAAACTGAGGTGAACCTCCAGAATCAGTAAACAAACAATAATTAGATTCTATTGCAAAAGACTAGGGTTAAAAAGGAGTTAAAATGAATTAAATAGGATTTTAGGGGAATGGAAAATTATCTCTTCTTCCAAATCTAGGTCAAGAACAAAAGAGGAAAGAACACACTAAGAGAATACTTATAGGCAAGGGGAAACCCTTATTGTGGCTACCGTGGGTTGGTTAGTTTGGGTTTTGGTCTTAAGTCATGGGCCTATGGCTTAATTATAAGTCATGAAATTGATAAATCACAAGTCATTGACTTAAGTCACGAGTCATGAACTAATTCACTTAAACTTAACCTTCCTACCTTAAAAATAATTTCTAATGACTAAAAGTAGGTTAACTTAAGTTAGACTAGGGTCACCATAACTAGGGTTAGCTTCTAGGCTAGTCTCTAAGTCTCAACTAGTCAAAGTCAAATTCAACAACCATCAATCCAATAATTAATCAAATTATTCTAATAATCAAAATGACCAAATTACCCCTAGGCTAAAAATGATAAATAGATATTTCAAATCACAGGGTTAAGCTCTAGGTCAGACTGTCTCTACGGTTTCACTAGCTACACATCAAAATCACAAGTCATGATTTTTTTAAATAGTTTTAAATGATTAAAAATCACCAAAAATTATATTATTATTTAAATATCATAATTAAATATTTAAAAACACACAATTTCAAAATTACCCTCATTTAGAAACTGGGTGTTACACTCCTGGCCTATTTTTGTGTCTCTAGACCATCACTGTGCCTTGCACCAATAACTTTTCTTTGTGCCTCTATACCATTTTCGTGCCAACAATAGTAGTGTATCAACTCGTGCTGGCCCTTTGGCCCATACTTGCCTTATGCTACTCAGTGATTGTGCCACAAGCCCATTTGTGTTTCAACGCCGAGGCCGTGCCGTACAACTCAACATGACTTAACCAAACTTTGCCTTACGGCCCTTCCTGACTTAAACTCGAAACAACTAAATTACAACTTATACAGATTTTGTGCAACGACTCCAAACAAGACATCACATCTCGTGTCGAAGCATGTGACTTTACGTATAGCCAAATCTTAGGATCCATAATCGTGGTACAGATCGTGCATCTATTTTCTTGATTCATTTGTGTCATGCTTGCACTTCTCGTGACTCAACTGACACCGTGCATGCGGATTGCCGCACAATACATCACTTATCTATATGAAAGGTCACTGACATTAACTAACCATCTTGGACATAGCTAGGAAGATGGTGGTTCGATCAATGCATGTAGCTAGCCCCAATGAAAGCCCATCAAATTCATAGTTCCTACCCTTCATCTGCTATACCGTGTTTCCTACATGGCCGGATCGGTTCTGTGGCCCCAGGTTATCGTCCGAAGAATGTCGCCCTTGTGCACAAGTTGTCCATGACTACGCACCTACGAGACTTCATCTAGATTCACATAAATGTATAGCCTAATTTGTGGTACGACTCAAACCCTTCGCATATCATGCTTATAAACTATACTTTCCATACTTCTTTGGAGACTCCCAAACGATGGACTGCCTCGGCGATAAACCATCGCTTGAACATTCCATTCTTTGAAATGAGGAAACCGTTATTGCATAGCCTTCCTACTTAACTTAAACAAAACGTATTCCATAACTGCCATAATCCGTAGCTAATTTTTCCTGACAAACTGTAGGAATGTGGCAATGAAGCTGTGAGACCGTGCACGTACTAAACTTTGAACAACCGTGTTCTTTGAGTGCCTTAACTTATGCCATAAACCGTTTGGCCCGCATTAAAATTGTGGAGCATGCACGATTTGGCAAGCAATGCAACTATGGGAACATGTGGCTATATTAAGCCATAAAACTGTGGGACGGTGCCTGCTATGACAACAAGTCGATAGCCTTTGGCATTACCTTGCTTAACTCAATACGTGCGGTCGAAAGATCGAGTGCCAACTTATGTAAACCATCGTGGAGTGATATCTAGGCGGCGAGTTAACCATTTTCCATGTTCTACTATATCTGACTCAGAGCGGGATTATTCCATTTAGCTATGTGGGTTCATGTCTTTTGTTATCAAGCCTATTCAGCATATTGAAAACTCTTTCATTAGTGTGAAGGCCAAGCTAAGGCAAGTTCACTGATGCCACCCACATAAGCGAGGAGTTCTTTCGACCAAGTGGGACTTCGAGCATGCGGTTGCATGGCTAAGTCCAAACTTTGTTGTATTTCGATTCCTCCGATTGAACTGAGCGGGACAGGGCATTACACTTGTAGCCAGACAATCAATTCACAAGTGACATGAAAAATGAAAACTTAGTTTTAATGGAACTCTGGGTTGGTAAATAAGCTATTTTATGAAAAAATTCCAACAAAAAAATATTGGCAAGAACATAAACAGGAAAGGATGTGAGTTTTATTGCAGTTCCAAAATTATGAAAATTCAAATTTAAACCCATAATTGGAGCAACATAGTTCTCTCTTTTCTTACATTCTTTATTTCCTCTCCTTAAAAATATATGGCACTATCGTTTGCGTTGGAGGCAGGTAACTCTTGAACAACTTCGATGGTTCGATAGACGAGCCATGACACTACATCAATGGGCATGGTGACCAGCCTATCGAGGCAGCAGATCATGATAGGAAAGGTGTTGCGAAATGTCGACGGCTCCAACACCATTTATCAAAGTGCTTTCATCGGCGACGCGGGCACTTCTTTTCGTCGTCGGAGCCGAAGAAAACACATTGCCTTGATGGTGTCGTCGTCGTGGTAGAATATTGGGTGTCTTCTTTGTCTTATCTTTTTTCTCTTCAATTGTTCCTCTCAATCAAAACAGCCAACGATCTGAAAAGTTATAGTCTAAACTTGCATGTAAAATACAGGGTGGCTGTGGCTATGGTGAAAAGGCATTTGATAAGGACCGTACGTCCACGTAACAAGTATTAGCTTCTATGTGCTTAAATATAGTAAAGGGCAAATGTGACGTCATAACCTACTTCCAACTATTTTTTTCACTTTTTCTCCAGGTCACATTCTGATGAGCTCACAAAAGGTTTAGTTAATATTTTATTTCTTACAAACTTTTATATATGTTTTTCTTTTAGCACTTTAATAAAATAATGGCTAGCGAAGTGGAGATTAAAATACAAAAATAGCTATTTTATGTGTTTTATAAATTAACAAGTTGGCTTAGTTAATAATTGACTAGATTAATTATTTACAAGCTATGGGTGATGAAGAACAAATAGGGTAAATTAACTACTAATTTAACTTAATTAACATGTTCTAAGCATATTAATCACACACATGTCCACTATTTCCAAGCTGGATTCACAAATCATGAAAATGGGAACTCATGTCACGTATTAAAGGTGATCACAGTACAATATACACATACAAATACGTAATAATCACATCTCATGGATAGATTAGATATGCCATGATCCTAGTTTGATCCTAAGATTATTATTAGGAAACAACGGTCGAGCACATATGCTAGGGGCTCGTATGTAATAGATCTGCGCACCAGATATGTTGTATAGACACAAATGTGTGTATCTAGGGTGAAATAGCGTAGCATACCATTAATTTTTTAAATATCATTTTCGTCGCCAATAAATATAGCTTTCTTACATATTTACAACAAAGTACTTTTGACTTGGAGTATCTGTACAACACATACTTCCAAGAAAGAAGAAAAAGTAATTAAAGCTCAATGTTTCTTGTAAGGGATCAAACGCGTCATAACATAATGGATAAGAATTATACAGATCCCAATAGAAGTACAAGGGGTTTCATAATTGACATCGAATACAAGCAAATTTTTAAGAGCTTGACCTAGTTTGATTATACTTAGTTGCTTATTTTTGCTTCGTTGCTTCTATCTTGTAAAGCATTCATGAAGTACATAAGGGGCCATTATAATCATCCAAAAAATGAATGAAAACTTAGCTCATCAATTAAGATGAGATTCTTTACCAAATTTTACTTCGATTGTTAGTAATATATATAAATATCGTATTAGTTGATGCTTCGAGTAGAATCTTGTAATTATAGACTTCCCTTGTTTCTCTTTCGCCTTTATTCCAAAACCTTAACCATCCTTACTTCTCATGAATTATTATTCAATAGTATAAACTTAATTATGTAACTCTCCTTATTGCCCGACAATCAATTGTAAAGTGACATGAAAATTGAAAAATTAGTTCTAATGGAAATATGGGTTGGTAAATAAGCTATTTTTGGAAAAAAATCCACTAAAAAAATATTGGACAAACAAGAACATAAACAGGGAAGGATGTTAGTTTTATTACAGTTCTGAAATTGTGAAAATACAAATTTAAACATATAATTGGAGCAACATAGTTCTTTTTTCTTCCATTCTTTGTTTCCTCTCCTTTCAAATATATGGCACTATTGTTTGCATTAGAGGCAGGTAACTCTTGAACAACTCTGCCGGTTCGATTGGCAAGCCATAACACAACGTCAATGGGCACGGTGACCAGCCCGTCGAGTATCACCGACAGATCATGATGGGGGTAGGTGTTGCAAATTATCGACGGCTCTAACACCAATGATCAAAGTGCTTTCAACGGCGACACAGGCACTTCTCTTCGTACCATGGAGCCGAAGAAGACACATTGTCTTGTTGGTGTCATCGTCATGGTAGAATATTGGGTGTCTTCTTTGTCTTATCTTTTTTCTCTTCAGTTTCTTCCTCTCAAACAAAACAGCCATCGATCAGAAAAGTTATAGTCTCAACTCACTTGGAAAATTCAGGGTGGTTGTGGCTATGGTAAAAAGGCATTGGATAAGGACCATACGTTCACGTAACATGTATTAGCTTCTACGTACTTAAATATAGTAAAGGGCAACGTCATAACCTACTTCCAACTATTTTTTTCACTTTTTTCTTCATGTCACATTCTGATGAGCTCACAGAAGGTTTAGTTAATATTTTATTTCATACGAACTTTATCTATGTTTTATTTCTTTTAGCACTTTGATAAAACAATGGCTAGCCTAGTGGAGATTAAAAATACAAAAATAGCTATTTTATGTTTTTTATAAATTGACAAGTTGGCTTAGTTAATAATTGACTTGATTAATTATTTACAAGTTATGGGTGATGAAGAACAAATAGGGTAAATTAATTAATAATTTAACTTAATTAACATGTTCTAAGCACATTAATCACACACATGTCTACTATTTCCAAGCTGGATTCACAAATCATGAAAATGGGAACTAATGTCATGTAGTTAAGGTGATCACAATACAATATACATATACAAATACGTATTATATAATATAGTATTTTGGAAGACATGGTTTACATGTTACATGGATGGATGTAATAAAATCTAATCATAATCCTAAATAGAACCCTAATAAATCTAAGCTAATCCTAAACAAAGAAAAAAAATCTTAGTTATACCACAGTCAATATTCAACCTAATTTGCTATATTTGTTAAACGTGTATAAGTTAGGCAAATTTGTAACTGAATACCCTAAAATTTTTATGATTTATAAGTTGCTACCGTTAACTATTATATTTAGTGACTTATTATCATGAACTATTATAATTAGCAACAAAATATCTTGAACTTTTTGAAATTTGAAACTTGCAACTTCTATGTCGTTATCGATGATACCCTTCGTATTTTCATATTTCTTAATGGTACCTTCTTTCGATATAGGATAGTAAGTTGAAAATCGGTGATGTTAAGGTATTCATATTTCAACAAGAAATGACTGACTCAAAAGTGGGTTGGGCATCAACTAGGATACTATGCCAACCCGCAAAATAACAATTTTCATAATATTGTTGATCAATAAAGAGTATTATAATATATGTACATGTCATGTATAATGTAGTGGATCGACGCAATGACCATCCTAGAAACCATATATACAATGAATCATATATACAATCAACTCTGAATCATATAGACAATCAACTCTGGTAGAGGGACTAACCATATTTTCGAAAATTATTGTTCCCCATGGTAATTCGTAAAAATACTCCAATGCACCAGGCTAGGAACTGCTCATCACTGATAGTGCTAGTGATATATCATGAGTAAACATGTAAGTTTGTCATGATTTAATTATAAGATCAAGGATCCAGAGCTTCGGTATGCACCTAAAGCCATATGGGCAAACTAGAACCAATATATTGTTTCAAGTGTCTAGGCGTATCATTGATACCAAAGAGTGTTCTCCAATAGCCCATAAGGCTCTAAAACTAGAAAAGTGACATAAACATATTACATACCTTACTAAAGATAAATAAATTGAGACAACTATAAAGGAATCAACAAATAAAACAAAGGAGCCGTACCACTCCCAACCATGCCTATACATCCATGGAGACAAGTCACATAGATACTTTCGAATATCGAGTAACAACAAACTCACAAACCTAAGTTAAACCCAAATAAATGGCAAGTCTTGTAAAGTTTCGTGTTATCTATGTAATAGGAATAAATTCGATACAACAAATTCAACCGTTCAAAATTTGATAAAAAGTGATGCACACATGGGTAATTGTACCTCGATACTTCGTGTCAAGTTAAATGACAATCGAAAAAGAACTTGGCCCCCAAATCAAGCAGTAAAACTAGAAAGGATGGGTTGAAAATGACGCTAGTTCTACCCAGACTATATACCAGTGGTAAACTTCAAGTAATGTCCGCACTCAAAAATTAATTATGATAGTAGCCTCGTACTCTACGAAATAGACCCGATTTCTTCGATTGTCCAAAATAAATTCTAGAGTGTATATAGGGATCCGATGCCCCTACACCACGTGTTTGCTAAGAATCACCCGCATTCAATATCGAATTGTTCTACCACATGGAAACATCACAAATGAAAGCCAAGATATAACATGATTGTTTCTCGATCAAAACCATAAACAACAAAGACTTGCCACCGTTAGCGCAACAACTTGTGTGAAACACATATCAAAATCCATAATAGTGTCTAACTGAAATAACATTTAAAACCAAAAATTATACCAAAATAGAATCAGTAAACACATGCGTAACATAAATAGTGAGTTTGGAACTAAGAGAAAGGTGTACTTGCCTATGGCGGGAGCGACAATCGTGTCGTCTGCTAGTATACTATGATTGTGTGTGTCCAGCTTCGGGTCAGTGTAAAAGCATAAACCACGTTCTCACAAACGGTGAACTCACTTACGTGAAAGAGAAGGAATGTGCGAGTGAGATAGAAGAATTTAAAGAGGTAGTGTGAAGGAAAGAATTAATGCAATAATGCATGGTTTAGTGTTTATATATAACTCAAAGAATTAATAGTAATTGTTGTAAAATCATGCCCTATTGCATGTTGCTAAATTTCCCCGGACTAGTATACTAGAAGTATACTATTCAGGCATAAAAATTCAAGATTTACTATTGTTTGTGTATCCAATCTAATGTGGGTCCTACGATGGGTCTCTGTCAATTCCATTGGTCTCAACAAGTCTTGTATAGGTATCGAGTTGGTTGAATGCCCTTTTAAGACATTCCCAAACAGTTACAATGGTCAATAATAAATTTTACGGTTACGAGTGTCACTAGAGATAGATCATTTGATACCCGATGCACAATAAAAGAGAAATCCATGAAATCTAAATATCGTCCAAAAGTATATCTAGTTCTATAATCATGGTAGGATAACAATGTCTGAGGGTTAGGCAAGCAAAAATCTATAACCCTTGATTATGTTACCAAATCATGAATACCGTGAAACATTATACAACAAATATATATTCCTATTCGTATAAATATCGGTACAATACGATAAGTCTCAAAACTCTCTCTACCTTAGAAAATTTTGTCCTTAAAATATCAATAAGGACAAAAAATGCTTGCTAATCTAGGAAAATATAAGTAGATGCAATATAGAATTAAAACCATGAAATATAACCATAAAAGAAAATAAGTAAGTAAATGCAAAAATAAATCTAAATAAGGATAAAATATTCCTGATATCGAATATATAGAAGTATAAATACAAGAAATAAGCAACATGAAATAAATCTAAACATGAAATTAAAACCATGCATAATGATATTGAAGATACAGAGGTATAAGAAGGAATATACCTCCCAAGTTGAACAAATATGGGAATATGTCCTGATATTGTCCTCACGCTCCCATGTCTACTCACCCGACGAGTTATGACTCAAAACAACCTGGACTAGTTGGATAGTCCGATTCTTGAGCGTCTTCTTCCTTCAGTACAAATTAGAAATGTGTTGCTCCTTGTAAGATAGGTTGATACCAAAAACCAACTCTGAAAGATCGAGTATATGGCTCAGATTTAGCACATACCAGCATAACTGAGATACATAAAACGTATCATGTATCTCACAGAGTAGTGACGAAAGATCAAGACAATACAAAACATCATCAACTCGCTCGAGGTATCAAAGAGAACGATGTATATAGGACTAAGATTTCTTCGTCTTTGAAATATGATCTCTATGGGTAGCTCAAATTTAAAGAAACACATGGTCACTAAAACGGAACTCTAAAGGCCTACTGTGTTGATCTGCACATTGTCGTTACCGTTCCTAAGCTACTCAGAGGTGATAAGTGATCTACATGACCTTCTTAATTGTCTGCATGATTAACTTAAGGCCAAGCATCTTTCTCTCTTTCCAAGTTCATCCTATGCCAATAGGGATATGTATTTTCTCCCATACAATGCTTTGAACAGTAATATTAGAATGCTCTTATAAAAGCTGTTGTTATAAGAGTACACGACCAAAGCAAATCCTATAACATCTGTGTTAAGATATTATTATAATTAGGATTAGATTCAAGTCTATCTTTATGTGTCTCCTATATAGTTATATATTCCTTCTTCTATATGGATATGGATTCATTCTCCTACACGAATATATGGATCTGTTCTCCATCTATATATACATTCATGGTTGTATAATTTTTTATAATTTATCAATACAATAATATTGATTCGATAATTTATCAATACAATTAATATTGTTGATTGCATCATCTATTAATAAAATCAATATTGTTGATTTGTTTTACCGAATCGTCCACTGTGACTAACAATCTTTTTGTAGGTGGTGTGTAGTGCATAAGTTCAATCTAGTACCCAAGCTTTGCTGAAGACTTCGCCATAAATGGAAAGTAAAAAAATCTTTATTTGATACTATGCTGACTGAAACCCTACGTGTCATGACAGTTTGCCTCATGAACATCCCATATAATGACTCTAAAGAATTCTCTAATCTAAATGGTAGGAAGTAGGCAAGCTTTGTGGGTCAATCTACATTCATCTAAACTATATCTCTACCAGAAAAAAAAACCATAGTGGTACATACCAACTTCCATCCTAGAATTACCAGGGACTGAAGAAGCCCGACTAGTCTCTGATGCTCGATCTTGAACTGCCGAAAGACTAAGCACCTCAAAATGAACTATGAAACCTCTTTCTTTATCCCATTCCTAAAATAATATTGTCCAATATCTTTATATATCTTCGTACCTCCTAGGTGGATGGAATGCTATAAACTGTTAGCCTCGGTCATAATCTTATGCCAGATATTTTCATTCGGCATATATAGACAACTTTTAAATCAGATTGTCCTATCCTCAAGAATCATCAACTTTGATCTACAACCTGACTTACACTCTACTTGGATCTGCTGAAGCCTAACATCCTCTGACGGTGCTACTCTGATTCACTCTATTAGTACGGACTAAACATAAAGACTGGCTATCACTCTCAAGTCATGTTGTAGAATAACCTCTATACCATCCCTTATAGATCCTCAAGGATGTGCCTCTACTCTATCAGTAGGTGGAGTTCAACTTAATGCATCTTCTATAATGTTGGCCCTCCCTAGATGATACCTAAGGCACAATTCATAGTCCTTCAGTAACTCAAGCCATTTCTTCTACAATATGTTGAGATCCCATTAGGTAAACACGTCTCTCAAACTTTTGTGATCAATATAAATCTCCACTCACTTACTATAAAAGTAATTCCTCAAGGTTTGAAAGAGAAGACAACGGTGACAAGCTCTAAAATGTGCATAAGATAACACCTCTTATTGTCTCGAAGATACTGAGACATATAAGATATAACCCAGCCATGTTGTATATGGAAGCACCCTAGTCCATTGCCTAATGCATCATAATATATTATGAACCCTTCTTGAACCTACCAAGAGAATCAAAATTGATGATGATATCAATTTCCTCTTAAGCTCCTCGAATGCTATATTGCAACCTTTGGTTGCTCGAAATACACGTCCTTGTGCATCAACCACGTCAAGGGTGTAAAGATCCTCATAAAATTTCCAAAGAACATATGATAACAACCTACTAGTTAGATTGTGATACTTTCGAATATTTATCATCTAGTTTGCTCACGTGTTGGTCCTATATCATTTGGAAATGAGGATGATAATTCAACTATGAGTGGTACCTAATGTTGTTGATTTAGTTAAGTTGTATTGTAAGAATAATGAAGCAATCGCTCAAGTTAAGGAATCTTGGTCTAATTAGAAATCCAAACACAATGTAATCATAATGAAGAAATGAACATATATCGTAACAATGTTGAATGGTTATAATGAAATGACAATATGAGAATCTCACTCTATGCTCTGTTCATAAGCGCACGAAGAAGGACATTGGTAGGATTGAGAAAGACCATCACATTTTAACTTAACTCATGTTTGATGAGTGTGGTTATTCTGATAAGTTACGAATATAGACGACATTCTAGATGAAAGATGTGGTGCTCATTACAAGAACGAGTTCAATGAACTGATCAAATAAATAAATTCTCCAGTGGAGTCTTTATGCAATACATAATGGGGAAGTCCTAGTACAATGGTCCTTAGACATGAGATTATTATAGTACGTGTAAGCATGGAACAGTAGTTTGATTCTATTTAAAAGTAGCTTTAACTAAGATTTATTGAAGAGTGTTATCAGGTGTAGTGTCAAGCCCCAGTCCCAAAATATACGGGACTAGGCCACACGTGGCAATGGCCAGCTACGCATTCAAGCGGACTCTACTCCAACTCGAATGCGTATAAGCTGCCAAGTGTCCAAATATCCATAGTATACATCTACAGTTCTACTAAACTACTACAAAAACTAGATATGTAATACTACAAAAAGATGATAAGAATGCATCAACTGACGATACATGAAAGAGTAATCCGAAGAATTAACCCTCAATATCCTATGTCAGATCTCAGCATACACCTAGAAGGAAACCAGGTCCTCAGTGGGACACAGCAAGATACATAATATACATGCCAAAATGAAGTACAGTAAATAACATGTAAAGGAAGAAAACATACGATCCAGGAACAGGTAACAAAAAAATAGTTAGGTGATCAGTAATACTACTACTAAGCAGACTATCTAGTTTGTGTGAGATAAACTTGAGGACAATGTTCGACAGAGATACTATTCTTAAGGGGTACATGTAAAGTGGTACGAGTCACCAGCTGTAGCAACATCACTAAAGTAAGCTACAGTTAGCTCCTCCGTCTAAGGACGCTCCTCCCCATCCAATGAAACTGCCCGTGTCACATCTATGACACGTCCAGTCCAACTCCAATAATCGATAAGTCCATAGTCCAGTCAACATGTACAGAAAATCCACCATCAAGTTAACATCCAAAGATCATAAATGAATCACCTATATGTCATGCAATATGAATCTGTGTATCATGTCTATGTGCCAACAGTTATAATCAAGATAGTATATTGGTAAGGAAGAGGAAAAAGCACATATAATGTATCCAGTGTGATCGACTGATAAGAGATATAAGCATGTAAATACTGTCAATCAAGTGGCAAGGTATACTTGCCTGGGGTTTGCCCAAACTGTGCTGAGACTGCAGTACCAAGGTCTATCCTACTATTCATGAGCCAATGAACCATACTTCATGTAAATATCTATCAACCCAAATCACAAACAAACATATATCACACACTAAAGTACACGTATAACTCATAACTCCTACCTAGAGAGCTTGGATCATTCTGGTCATGTATTACCTTAGGTTATCTAAGACACTTGTAATTATATCGTGTAGAACTAGGTTACACTAGTCTCTATAATCAATATCTGCTAATAACATGAATTGTGAGTTATAGTGTTAAAATATCAAGTTGTACCTCGTTATTCGTACGTGTAAGCATGGAACTGTAGTTTGATTCTATTTAAAAGTAGGTTTAACTAAGATTTATTGAAGCGTGTTATCAGGTGTAGCCATATGGTTTATGAAGTTGGTAAGTAGTCAATATCAAATTTGCCGTTCAAGACATAAGAGCATGAGATAAGTCATATGCGATAAGTGGTATTACGTTCACTGAGATGTTGCATAAAGTAGTATTACAATAGGAAGTATGTGTTTGTTAGAAAATAATTGCTTTTCTGTCTTGAAATCCTATAAAAAAATAATAAAATTAAGTTTACCGGCCTCCGGGGAAGTCACGCACGTAGCACTGTCCTAAGAGTTCATTCGGGTCTATGTGCAAACTTATTCCGAATGCTCGTAGTGGTAAAATCCTCGCTCTACCGGTATCCCGTCGTCGCATACAACTCTGAGAGATTGACGCTGACTTAGCCCTTGTCCAGAACAAAAAAAGGATGAAGAGAAATGTGAAAAGAGGGAGAGATTTTTATGAATGAAAATATTTTATGTACCAACAACAAAGGAATATGTGAGTATATATAGGAATCATGTCATAAAACCAATATATCAATGGTCCTTCAATAGGCTTTAATAGAAATAAAAGTGTGATAAGGGGTAATAATGTGACCGTTTAGGTAGTCTAAGAAATGACCCGTAATAAGATTTTAATGTAAATAAATGAGATAATAATATGAAGAACAATTGATTTTTTCATTAACAATTACAACAATCCCCCAACAAAAAAATTAATTTTTGAAAACAGAGATAACAAAATTCAAAATAATAGAAGTAGTGAATATCTGGGTAATTATATACTATGCATAGATGAGATGGACTACAGCCTTGAATCTTATATAGTGAATATTGTCTTTGTCTGAAAATGTGCTTGACGGGCTATGGCTTGAATCAGACTTCTAGAACCAGATTCAGACAATAACACACATAGTATGCTAGAGGTTCTTGGGTCTATCGGGTGGCACATTTGATTGGCCATGCGCTCTTTTCCCTATTCATGAGAGTTTTCTAGGATCGTCCTATCCTATAGGTTTGGTCTTCACGACCTCTCATGTATGTAAGTCCTCAAAGGGTTAGTGATTGGAGTCAACCCTGCATAATTATGCTTGGAGCTATTAAGAGTTTTAAAACACATCCTAACCAAATCACACCGGAACACTGTCACCATAGAGATGGGGCTGGTATCCATGTACAACATTGTACAACCTCTTGGACATTAGTTTAAAAGAATTTAATATCAGGGTCAGTGTTCTATAATAGTCACCTAATACCAGCTTGCTCCCACCCATTGAACCGGCTTCTTAGGATCTCCAGTCAAACTCGGTTGAGTAGCCACTGCTGGTGACTTACTTATGGGCTTAACCCCACCCCCTCGATGATTCTTGGATTAATTTCCTAGAAAAACTCTTTGTCAAGAGTAAGCAAACTCTTCGTCAAGAGATCGGTAAAGTTCTTTCATGACTTGTATAGTCAAGAACCATATTTTTGCCTTTTAGGCTCTTTTAATGTCTTGAAACATAGCTGCAGGTAGCTATTCATCTTAGAATTCATAATATCATACTTTATCATTTCTTTAGCATAACTTATCGAAATGACAGGTACAAAAATATTTAGATCATGTATATGCATAAGAAAAACTTGATCTATTCACTTTTAATACTTCATGAATTCATAACAAGAGTGAAATTCAGGCCTGGATCTATTTAATATATACATAGTAAGATATCTAAGCCATTCAGCTTCAGCACAAGCTATGCTTAAATATACCATTTCAAATTCTTTGATAGTCCTAGCTATGATAGTTTGCCACATGGACCTATCAACATATGAGTATCTAAGTTGTTCCAAAGGTGAAACCTTACGCTGGCTCTTAGTGATCTTTAGTATTTTTATATCCGAAGAAAATGTCATTAATGACTCAGAAAAATACTTAATATTCTATGAAAACAATTATAGTCCATTTTTTTAGGAATTTTTGGTTTGACGAAGCCAGATGTTTGGGTTACTCCAAAATTATACTCTGTGTCTTCATAATCAAAATGAATGATTCCACTAATTGCTAATATAAGCCCTAGAATAGTGTAACGCCCCAGTCCCAAAATACGTAGGACTAGGAACGTAGACATGCCAGCTGTATTCATACGAAGTACATAGGCCTCGTATGGATACATAAGCTGTAAAATGCAGTAGAACCATAACTAATCTCATCCACACAAAATAAATAAATAAAAAATAATATCATATAATGATAATGAATTGTCTTGATACAATATGTTGGATGTAAAACCCCTAAATTTCTACTATATTTTTTTTTATTTATTAAATTTGGTACTGATTTAAAATTTTGTATTGTACGTCGCGTAAGTCGTATTGTACGTCGCGCATGAAATTTTATTTTCGTAATTGCTCGACGAGTGCGAATATGTGCGAGCGTACATAATATTTTGAAAAACATTTTTCTATTTTTATAGTTCAAATAATATATAATAATTATTTGTATTTGTATTTCGCTTAAAAGTTGTGTATTGAGATGACCAAAGCCTTATTATTTATTTATTTATTAGTGGTAATTTAGAAAACTATTTTATATTCCTTGCATATGAGGTACATTAAATTAAATTTATTTTTTTTATTTTCGAATAATAAAATAATAATAATAATGATTTCAAAAATAAAAAAAATATAAATTTAATTTAATGTACCTCATATGCAAGGAATATAAAATAGTTTTCTAAATTACCACTAATAAATAAATAAATAAATAATAAGACTTTGGTCATCTCAATACACAACTTTTAAGCGAAATACAAATACAAATAATTATTATATATTATTTGAACTATAAAAATAGAAAAATGTTTTTCAAAATATTATGTACGCTCGCACATATTCGCACTCGTCGAGCAATTACGAAAATAAAATTTCATGCGCGACGTACAATACGACTTACGCGACGTACAATACAAAATTTTAAATCAGTACCAAATTTAATAAATAAAAAAATATAGTAGAAATTTAGGGGTTTTACAAATAGTGAGACCAAACTCATCTGACTCTATCACCTCTTAAAGTAAGACACAATAACTTTCAGCCATGACTCTAAATATTTATCTTTACTAGCCATGTTCGCAAAAATAATAGTCTAAAGTACTAGAATAATAGTTTAAGTGATTTTGCTAATCAACCTTGAGAAATCTTTAGTTTATCAAGCCTTGATTAATTTGGGTTAGCCGTAGGGGTCAGTTCCCAGCTAGTGGAGGTCAACAGAGGAATGATTAAGTACCGTGTCTCTTGGGGCTACTTACGCCCGGTTGACAGAAGGACCCTTTCGGCTTGCACCCAACATAATCTCAACTTCTAAAACTTTAGATTTAAAAGAATTTGCAATTTCACTAACTATTTTCTTGTAACTAATTGTTTGAATGAATCAAAAGAATTATAACGTTATGAAATATAAGAAAAAATAAAGTTCATCTAAATATTGTGACAGAACAATATTGTGATTTCTTTTTGACTAAAAATTCAAATACTGTGATAATATAGTCATTAAAGGTTCAAACATATAAACCGAAAGAATATTATCCATTATCACTAGAAACCAAGAATGATGGCTCACAGACTTCATATTTTTGTCCAACTAAACTTAGTAATCAAAATGAATAGAATATGTGAATTGTAAATGTGAAAAATTAACTTTCATGTGATCGGAGCAATTCTATACTTCTTGATTTCGGCTTAGTAAAGGTACTTCAGAAGAAATATCATTTGGTACATTATTTTGGGATAGTTCTTATCCCTTAGCATGTTTGCTCCTTTTCTAACATATCACAACTTCTAATGCTTCTGACTTGAAGAGATAACATTAAAAAATATCATGTCTGAAAATGATAAAATATCTAACAATTCGGTCTTCAAAAAAATAAATGTTAGTTTGCATATTAATATAATTTTTTCTAGTCTAAAGTACTAGAAAAATTATAAGTCTAGCTTATATTTCAGTCACATAATACAGTGAAAGAAAATATTTGATAATATTACATCGCAGCATGCATCAAAAATTTCCCATAAATTAAACATTACATATAAAATAATCACACAACAATATATTGATATTTGGATGACTTTGCAGAAATTTTATTCTTGATGCAAAGCTCCATAAGTAATATTGAATGATGTAAATTTTGTTATTGATACATAGCAATACCTAGTTTTTTATGTAAAGGCATAATTATCATGACCTGACAAAATTCTATGTCATCATCCATGAGATGGGGCGATTAAAATAGTTATTAAAAATATTAAATAAAAAGATTACTCATGATGCATAAAATAGGTGTTAGAACCTTGCACTTTACCAATATGCAAAAGCAACAAAAATAAAATAAAATAAATAAAATAACATGGGTTTCTCACTCCATGTGCTTTATTATATGTTACACCATAAAAATTAATATGTTAAAACATGTGCTAATCAATGATTTGCTATATATGTTAGCATAATTATTAGCAACCAAAATTGTGCATGTGTAAGAATAATCTAAATAAAATTGTTAAATAATATACATAATTAAATCAGATGCTACAATATATATATATATATATATATATATATATATATATACATATATATATATATATATATAAAAAAAAAAAAATATATATATATATATATATATATATATATATATATATATCCCGAACATCACAGATTCCCCTAGAAATAGCAAGATCAAAGACTTGTGGAATTCCACCAATAACGATTGGAATTGGGACAGGATCCGAGATTGGTCAGGCAACGAAACAGTTGACAGCATTCGCCAGCACGGACTTATCCTTGGGCCCGACACTGACCAGACGAGGTTGTCGCTGATAGCTTCCGGAGCATTCTCTGTGCGATCAGCGAGACTCACGATCCAAGAGAATGGCCCAGACCTATTCACTGCGCGTTATTGGCACTCTTGCATCCCTAAGAAATGGTCCTTCCTCCTATGGAGAGTCATGAGAAAGAAACTGCCAACCGACGATATCCTTAACTCCATCGGTATTAGCCTGGCGTCTGCTTGTAATTGCTGCACCGAGCGTCAGACGGAAACTATTGACCACATCTTCCGGGAGGGAAGCCTCCCTGACAAAATCGGGAGCACGCTCAACCACATCTACAACACCACTCCAGGAGATGGGATCTTTATCGATCTTCTGGCCCACTGGGGAGTCACGTCCCACGGACACCAGATCGTTGCAGCGGCCGCCACATGGGATATTTGGAAAAATCGCAACAAAGCGAGATATGAGGGGCACTAATACTCAGCCGATCAGCTAATCCGGGAAATTCACCGTCAATGTCGCAAAAGGAGCTCACTTTGCTCTCACAGATCTCCCACTTTCGGTCAACCGAACATCTCTTAGTTTTGGCGGCTGCGATCGCCTCTCCCCCTGTCTTTCCTTTTGTTGGTATACTTTTGTCTTGTATACGTGTCAGGTTTCTGCATTTTGAGCCTTGATTTATAAAAAGAGGGGGTTTCTTTAAAATATATATATATATATATATATATATACAAACAGTATCCAGGTGAAAAAAAATACATTATCCAAGTAATAGTTCTAATCTATTTGAAAACTATTAAAATATTCTATAGAATGAGGTTAGGCATATGAATTTGAAAGCCAACTTTTTTCATCTATACATGTTGCATGTTATTCCTAATTGGAATAGAACGACAAGTTCGTTCTGTGCTAACAAGTATAAGGATGATCAAAATATTTTGTGCTAATATAGTGAACAAAATGAAGAACTATTCTAGATAATGTGGAACATAATTTCTAACATCTATTTACAAATATTATGAATGAAATTGAAAATTCACTAAGGATTAGTTATGATTCTAACCATCGGACTGCATGAGTAAATAGCTTGAGTTATTCTCAAGTCATAAATATTCTTAAAATCATTTATCCTATCGATATATCAAAAAACATGAAACATCCTATTAATCAAACGTGAAAGTTACAAACTGGTGCAGCAGTCAGCCTTACAAAAATAATAAAAATGAAAGAATTGTATATTTGCCATAAACAAGTATAATTATTGGATTCATAAAGTTGTATAATTAACGTGAAAATAACAACAACATCTAAGTGATAAAATTGCATTAATTAAAAATAAAAGCGATATTGTATTAACTAAAAATGGAAACATATTCCATGCAATATGTAGGGCATGCAACGACACCCATTATTAATGATCATAAATATTAAACAAGTATAATATCTTCTATCATACCAATTTCAAAATACCATATTGTTGTTGGTGTTTTTGCCTTTGGACTAGAAAAGATAGTCCCACATCGGCTACACCAAATGGTGAGTATCTCAATATAATGCATTGCTTGTGTTGAGGTGTGCACATGAGGTGTAGTGGGGCACAAGTTTGTGCCATGTGGAAGTATTTTCCTAGAAGGAAAAAGGATTAAATCCAACAAGGATGCAAGTTAATTTTTGTTGTGCGGACTCGGACTCGGACACGGACTCCAAGATGTCTCGTGCATGCACGGGAGGGTTCGGGGGGTAGGCGTGGACTGGCACACTTCTATGCTGATTGTGGGATGATCTAAAATATCAAACTCTATTTTTGAGTATTGGTATTTTAGTCCCACATCGGATAGGAGAAGAGGTGAAGTCTCAACTCCACTCTATAAATAGAGCCCCTTGGCCTCCTTTGAAAGATGCACCAAGAAGAGAGTTGAGGGAGTCTGTTAAGTCCAGAAAGCCCGTTCAAGTCTCAAATATTGACTTACGAGCGTTCCAGAAGTTCTCCTGAACTTGCTGGTTCCTGGGAGCTTATCCGTACTGCGGGTATAGCTTTGAGCGCCGGTGTTCAATACCCCAGCGAGATCCGCTCTTCTTCTTCCTTCCTCTTTCTGTTGCCTTCGAGAATCTGAGACTCAACTGTTGTTGATCATCTCTTGTTGCCTTCGAGAAACCGCTATTACAAACGCGATTCGATTTTTTTTAATCGTTTAGGCTACGCAATCAGCATTATTTGCATCTCTTTTTTAGGGATTGCAACTGCATTATTTGCATCTCTTTTTTAGGGATTGCAACTGCATTCTTTGCATCTCTTCTTAGGGATTGCAACTGAGTTTTTCCATCGATTGTTTGCAAATAGACTAACAATCTCAAAGCTATACGATTCGATGGAAAACACTCGTGCTTCGCTTGTCGATACCGGCTTTAACAAGTTGGAGAAATTCGACGGCGAACACTTCCAGATCTGGAAGCGAAAGGTGACTCTGAACCTTCAACTCATGGATGTTGATCACGTGTTGGATGAGGAAGAGCCAATCGTTCCAGCAACAGGATCTGCTGCTGTTCTGGCCGCTGCTACGAGCAAGCAGACAAAGTGGAAAAAGGATAACAGCATATGCAGGCTGCTGATCCTGAATTCCATGGAAGACTCTCTGGCCGAGTCCTACACAAAGAGGACTTCTGCCAAAAAGATCTGGGAGTCCATGGGGAAGCTGTATGACGACGACGAGGCCCGGTCGAAGATGTTCATGGTTGAAAAATACCACAAATGGGTCTTTGAAGACGAGAAGACCATGCTGCCCCAAGTGAAAGAGTTCCTGAAGCTGCGCCAGAAACTGGAGGACGATAGCATGCCCCTCGTCGACAAGTTCGTCGTTGGAGGGATCGTGGCAAAACTTCCTCCAGGATGGAGCAACATCTATGCAAGGATGCATAGGAAGAAGATGGAGATTAGCCTGGATAATCTCCTCAGCGAGATTCATGTTGAGGACGAGATGCGCTCTCAACAGAAGTTGGACACCCTGTCCAAGCAACTAGCAACGGCAAATCTGGTTCAAGCCACCAGAGAGAACAAAGGGAAGCAGGCGGCTTCTCACCACAAGAAGAAGGACTTCTCGAATCTGAAAGTGAAGGGTCCAGGATTCAAGCAACAGAAGTCCAAGTCCCATGTGACTTGCTTCAACTGTGGCAAGAAGGGTCACTATAAAAGTGAATGCAAGTCCAAGCCCAAAGAGCAAGGTGAGCCTAACAAGGTTTCTTTGGTTACTAATCAGGTTGCCATGATAGCACAGGTTGCAACTGTGGGGGCAGACTTGGACTGGTGGATAGACACTGGCGCGACATGTCATGTCTGTTCAGACAAGGTCTGGTTCGTCTCCTATGAGCCTACTTCCGAGAAAGTCATGATGGCGAACCAGGCACAAGCTGAAGTACTGGGGATCGGGACGGTGGAGCTGAAGCTTACATCGGGGAACATTCTGACGCTTCAAGGTGTGAAGCATGTTCCTGCAATCGCAAAGAACCTGATCTCTGGGAGCCTGCTCTGCAACGCAGGCTTGAGGATGGACATCAATGCTGGCCAAATGGTGATGTCCAAGAAGGGTACTTTCTTCGGGAAAGCTTTTCTGACTGAAGGAATGTACAAAATTCAGCTTGTTGTAACCCAGCATAATAATGTCAATGCTATCACTAGTTTGAATTACTCTCTTGAGTTGTGGCATAATAGACTAGGACATGTTCATTGTAAGCGAATAAACAAAATGTCTAGTCTAGGACTTATCTCCAAGTGTGGGGGTAAGGTAGAGAAATGTGAGATATGTGCTCAGACGAAGATCACTAGGAAACCCTTCCACAGGGTCCATCGAAGCACAGATCTTCTGGAGTTGGTTCACTCAGATATCTGTGACTTCAAACAATTCTCTACAAAGGCCGGGATGAAGTATTTCATTACTTTCATCGATGACTTCTCCAAGTATGCCTTCGTCTATTTACTCAAATCTAAAGACGAAGCATTCGAGAAGTTCAAGGAGTTCAGGGCCGAGGCTGAACGGCAAACTGGACAACAACTCAAGAGGCTGAGGAGTGATCGAGGTGGGGAATATAGGTCTCATGAATTCTCATCATTCTGCAAAGAACATGGAATCATCAACGAGACGACGGCTCCGTATTCTCCACAATCCAACGGAGTAGCAGAAAGGAAGAACAGAACGTTGACAGAGATGATGAATTCTATGCTGTTGACTGCGGGTCTCCCAAAGTGCTATTGGGGAGAAGCTGCATTAACGGCCACTTTCATTCTGAACAGAGTGCCGTATGCAACTTCCGACATAACTCCTCATGAACTCTGGTTCAAAGTCAGACCCAACCTGAATGTCATTCGAGTGTGGGGGTGCCTGGCTTATGTGAAGCTCCCGGATCTAAAGATTCAGAAGCTGGGGACAAGGACTACTAAGGCGATCTTCCTGGGGTATGCCGAGAAGAGTGATGCTCGGAGATTCCTTGATATCGAGTCAAATCATATCATCGAATCTCGCGATGCTGAATATTTTGAAGAAAAGTTTGCAAGGCACACGAACATTGTTCTCGCGGACATTCCGGAGAATAATGAGGGTACGGAGCAGACAGAGATCTTTATCGAACCAGTAGTCCAAGATGGAGTTGTTGTCGAGGAGACACCAGCTGAACCAGAACTCGCTGAGCCGTCAACTAAGCGAGCGAGGAGGCCGAAAGACTTCGGAGATGACTTCGTCACCTATCATGTGGAAGCAGATCCGCTTACCTATGATGAGGCGATGAAGACCAGAGATGCTATATTCTGGAAGGAGGCGATTGACAACGAGATTGACTCAATCACCTCCAATAACACATGGGTATTGGTCGACCTACCAGAAGGAGTAAGACCCATCGGATGCAAATGGATCTTCAAGAAGAAGATGAAAGCAGATGGAACCATTGACAAGTTCAAGGCCAGGCTAGTGGCCAAGGGGTTTGCTCAGAAGCAGGGGATCGACTACTTTGACACTTATGCTCCAGTAGCTCGGATGACAACTATCAGATTGTTAATTGCTTTAGCAGCAATACACAAGCTGGTGATACATCAGATGGATGTGAAAACGGTATTCCTTTATGGCGAGCTGACCGAAGAGATCTACATGCAACAACCAGAAGGTTTTGTCATCAGAGGTCTGGAAGACAAAGTCTGCAAGTTGATGAAGTCTCTGTATGGTTTAAAGCAAGCTCCCAAAATGTGGCATGAGAAGTTTGACAAGGTGATAAGGTCAAATGCCTACAGGGTCAGTGAAACAGACAAGTGTGTCTATACGAAGTTTGCTGACGGAAGAGGAGTAATTGTTTGTCTATACGTGGACGACATGCTAATCCTAGGTACGGATTTAAGCTGCGTCACAGAGACAAAGAAATTCCTCTCGACCAAGTTCAGTATGAAGGACTTGGGGGATGCCGACGTAATCTTGGGGCTCAAGATCATCCGGACAGGCACTGGAATAGCGCTGTCACAGTCTCATTACATTGAGAAGATGCTCTCTCGCTACGGGTATCAAGATCTTCCTATTATTGATACACCGTACAGGAGTGATCTGAAACTGGAGCCAAATTCGAAGGAGAGCGTCAGGCAGTTGGAGTACGCTAGCGTCATCGAAAGTTTGATGTACGCTACTACTGCCATAAGGCCTGACATAGCCTTTGCAGTGGGAATGTTGAGTCGATTTACGAGCAATCCAGGCGTAAAGCATTGGAAAGCTGTGAAGCGTGTTATGAGATATCTCAAGAAGACTCAGACATATGCACTATACTACAGCGGAGATCCGTCAGTAGTGGAAGGCTTCAGTGATGCTAGCTGGTGTTCAGAGGTGGAGAGCGAATATTCTACAAGTGGATATGTGTTCGCCATGGGTGGAGCTGCTATATCGTGGAAGTCGAAGAAGCAGACTATGTTATCTCGCTCCTCCATGGAATCTGAATTCTTTGCATTGGACGCTGCAGCAGATGAAGCAGAGTGGCTTCGGGAGCTCATGTATGACCTTCCAATGGTTGGGGCTCAGATACCGGCGATTCTGATATACTGTGACAACCAGGCGGCAGCAGCAGTGGCATCAAATGAACTCTTCAACGGGAAGAAGAGGACTGTGCGGTTGAAGCACAGAGCAGTAAACGATCTTATAAAAAGGGGCGTCATTGCAGTGATCGATGTTCAGAGTCAGGAAAACCTGGCGGATCCGTTCACGAAGGGTCTCAAGCGTCAGTTGGTCGAGGACACAGCAAGGAAGATGGGCTTGAAGGCATTCTAATATTGTGTCATTATAATCCTATCAATAAATTTTTTGTTATTGGTTCAAAGAGAAATCTACCAGATATCTAATTTTTTGATTCAAGGGAGGACTATTGACTGGAAAAATTTTAGTTAACAGTGGGCACTTGTTCTACGGAACATGTAAGGGTTTCGGACCCAGAACCACTGTTGTCTACTATGAATTTTCTACGGAAAATTGATCCTGTGAGAAGGATGGCATAATGCCTTAATGAGTTTTCAGACTGAGTGAAGGTCTGTTATGCTTTACAGGAAGCATGGTGGCGCAACAACCACAAAGGAGTGTTACAACTCCATGCTACAGTGGGGTGACTCCACCATGAGGTTCCCAGGTAGGGGTAATGCCTCGGCTTTGTTAGCCAAGTTACAGGCGGCGTAGCACCGCATATAGGCAGGTAGCCTAATGTTGTATAATCGTAATAAAGAGATGTAGGCAGCACTAAAAAGAGGCCGGTGTCCTCATGTTACAGTGGCATGACACCACGATGAGGTACCCAGGTAGGGGTAAAGCCTCGGCTTTGCAAGCCATGTCATAGTTGCGTAACACCACAAGGGAGCGCAAGGCTTCATGCTGGGTAGTTTGGCACTACAAAGAGGCTTGAGACCTCATGCTACAGTAGTATGACACTACGATGAGGTTCCCAGGTAGGGGTAATGCCTTGGCTTTGTCAGCCATGTCATAGCGGCGTAGCACCGCAAAGAAGCGCAATGCTTCATGCCAATGACTCTTTATATAGAACTCACCTATAGTGTATGGACAGAGATATCAGGCCGTCTCTTGAGGGTAAACTTGTAGACGCCCAAAAATTATACACTGAAACCAGGCTGGCACAAGGCCTTCAATGTGCAGCCAGAAGCACAGTTGATGTCACTATGTGAGTAGAAAGAATTACAGTTATGGTGCAGAATTCAAGGCTTAGTCCATTCTTGTATCATGCTGTTATTTAACCTATGCGGGAAGATTCAAGTCGTAGCGACATCTCTCCTAATGCATGATGGACAATCACTGTGGGGAACGCTCAACCCATATATTGAGATATGTGGGGGATTGTTGGTGTTTTTGCCTTTGGACTAGAAAAGATAGTCCCACATCGGCTACACCAAATGGTGAGTATCTCAATATAATGCATTACTTGTGTTGAGGTGTGCACATGAGGTGTAGTGGGGCACAAGTTTGTGCCATGTGGAAGTATTTTCCTAGAAGGAAAAAGGATTAAATCCAACAAGGATGCAAGTTAATTTTTGTTGTGCGGACTCGGACTCGGACGCGGACTCCAAGATGTCTCGTGCATGCACGGGAGGGTTCGGGGGGTAGGCGTGGACTGGCACACTTCTATGCTGATTGTGGGATGATCTAAAATATCAAACTCTATTTTTGAGTATTGGTATTTTAGTCCCACATCGGATAGGAGAAGAGGTGAAGTCTCAACTCCACTCTATAAATAGAGCCCCTTGGCCTCCTTTGAAAGATGCACCAAGAAGAGAGTTGAGGGAGTCTGTTAAGTCCAGGAAGCCCGTTCAAGTCTCAAATATTGACTTACGAGCGTTCCAGAAGTTCTCCTGAACTTGCTGGTTCCTGGGAGCTTATCCGTACTGCGGGTATAGCTTTGAGCGCCGGTGTTCAACACCCCAGCGAGATCCGCTCTTCTTCTTCCTTCCTCTTTCTGTTGCCTTCGAGAATCTGAGACTCAACTGTTGTTGATCATCTCTTGTTGCCTTCGAGAAACCGCTATTGCAAACGCGATTCGATTTTTTTTAATCGTTTAGGCTACGCAATCAGCATTATTTGCATCTCTTTTTTAGGGATTGCAACTGCATTATTTGCATCCCTTTTTTAGGGATTGCAACTGCATTCTTTGCATCTCTTCTTAGGGATTGCAACTGAGTTTTTCCATCGATTGTTTGCAAATAGACTAACAATTGTTTGATAATTGTATATAAATTGAATTTAGTTGTTTTACTCACAAGTTGTGCCAACAAAAATTATGAATCATATGTAACAATGTATCCAGACTATATTCTATCCGAAAACAAAATCGGTTGGCAGTGGCAATCACATCTTCTTCCCCCACAAACGTTAGCTAATGCCTATTAAAAAAATGACATGCATTGTTTGCTTTATGCATGTGGAGAACCATAACGGTGTATTACATAGGGAAGAGTAATTTATTCTTGGAAAGACAAATAGAACTTCTAATGATTACTATGGAAGAGCTGTAGTACTACACCTTCAACAATATTAATACTTGAAACTAAACAATATGATCTCTTAACCACATATACATAATGCAAAAATGAAGAACAAAAAGTGAAAAAACAACAGAAATTATTATTTCCATAAGGGTCAAAACTATTTTGTTGAGTATTTTCTCGTTTTTTGTTATTTTAAACGGATGTATCAAATTTTATATCATGCTTGGTAAGCTTATCAAAGCAAAGAGAAGTTTTTAAGATATCAAAATAATATTACATACGAACTATATAAAACACATTCTCTACTCTCGTCTCAAGTTAACATGTCTTGTTTAATTGTTTGATTAACAATAAGGAACGTTCTTAGAAAAATGTCAATGAACAATTGTGACAAGATTGAATCAATTGTTAAAACATTATGTTAAATAATTACATCAACAAAATGGACTAATCTTTAGGAAAAATAATAATGTTAAAATAATAATAATAAAGTAATAGTAGCACATAATACTTGTAGCCCATGACTACAATAATGGTATCTAATATCCCACCACATTTGTTCCATGAAGAGAAATAAAAAACTTCATCCGTCCCATGAGTACAAAAGCTTTTGCTTTACTAATGAAACAAAAGATAAAGAGAATTACTGTTCGTCTCTTTACGGACGTTAGAACAACATGTATCAATTCTTTCACTTAGAAGAATACTTAAATATAATGTCTTATAAGACAGGAAATAAAAATTGCAAATTGTTAAACTAACATATATAAAATGAGGATCAACTCTTAGATTGTTAGAAAATAATTACTTTTCTGTCTTGAAATCCTGTAAAGCAACATAATAAAATTAAGTTCACCGACCTCCGGGGAAGTCGCACTCGTAGCACTGCCCTAAGAGTTGATTCGGGTCTATGTGCAAACTTATTCCGAATGCTCCTAGTGGTAAAATCCTTGCTCTACTGGTATCACGTCGTTGCACACAACTCGGGGAGATTGACCCTGACTTAGCCCTTTCCTAGAGCACAAAAAGGATGAACAGAAATATGAAAAGGGAGGGAGAGACTTTTATGAATAAAAATATTTTATGTACCAACAACAAAGGAATAGGTGAGTATATATAGGAACCATGTCATAAAACAAATATATCAATGGTCCTTCAATAGGATTTAATAGAAATAAAAGTATGATAAGGGGTAATAATGTGACCATTGAGGAAGTTTAAGATATGTCCCTTAATAGGATTTTTAAGGTAAATAAATAGGATAATAATATGAAGAAAATTTGATTTTTTTTCCATTAACAATTACAACAATGTTTATGTGGTCGTGAATGAATGTTCGATATGCAATAGAGACACAGAGAAAGATTAGTTGACCTGACACTAATGTATCTATGTCCATCATCTCAATCGTAACATTATATGACAAGGTTGACTAAATTAATGTAAATTACTTAGTGAATTACCAAATTACCTTTTAACCAACTCTAACCCAGAGCTTCGAAATCAAAGGTTCCGACCATAACCTTCTTACCCTCTCTTCTCTTATCCTTCCATCTCACCAATTTTTAACCCTTCAGATATTTTATTAGGTTATTAATAAAAACATCAAAGCTTTATTTATATTATAAAGCTGCACTACCTCTCCACTCTAACCCTTTCCCTTTAAACAGTAGCCCCTCTCACCCTAACCCAAAAATTTCTTTCTTCTATCCTAGTTTCTACTCCTCTACTTAAGAGACTGAAGGCAAGTCCTCTACCTAATAAAATAATTCAATTTTCAATATTTTCCTACATAATTCTTGCTTCCTTTCAAAGTTTCTCCTAGAAATTATATGATAGGTTGTGATTATGTTACCTATAGTGGTCTATATCATACATTTAAGAACTATTTTTTAGGTGACACACCTATATAAAGAGTTGAACATGATTCAGAGCATGTATATGTTAGGGTTATATACTAAAAGTATCACTTTTTAGTAACCTTATTTTCTTAAATTTTGAATGAGAATCATATGGGCAAATGTTTACATATTGTATTTGTTGCAAGTGTTAATGCAAATGCCTGATATTCTATATTGTAGATAATATGGTGTGTGGTGTCACACAGAAAATCATATTATCATTTCCCTATGGAGTATATAAATAGTTCACAACCTGGATGGACTTGGACAATCTATTGGAAAGGTTATAGTGTAATCTGGAATTAGTCTATCTTGACTATAGGTTTATACAAGTACACTTTGTGTGTATTGAACAGGACCACTTGAGGTTGTTCTCTTTGTACTGACAACATAAGAGAACAAACACCTATGTTATTATGGATGCTTGTGCTCTTAACCTGGATATAATAACGGACATGTATATGCAGTGTGCATTATTTTGACTCATAAAAGAGTGAGATTCATTATGGATCAACAACCTCTATGAATCGGGTAATAACATTGTATGTATGATGGGCTGTTGATTATAAATGGAATCCATGTCCCAATACATCGGGTTGATGATGTCCCCTTAATGAGCTCATAAGGATTGTTATGTAAACCCTGCAGGTGGATTATATCCGACTTGACAAATAAAGTTGAGCGGTACTACTTAAGGATAAAAGATGTCGAATCAATTTAGTTGGCAGTAACTTAATTTGATTGACGGACATACGATATCTTAACAAGGGGAGCCAAATGAGCATATAATAAAAGGAGCCCACAAACATAATTTGGGATTAGGGAGGTAGTGCAACAATAGCTCATTAGTGGACCGAGCTATTGTTAATGGGCCTGGATTGTGTGTTCGGGCTGAACACGGGATATCCAGATCCGTTAGGAGGCCTGACCCTAATTTCTCCTCATGGTCCCTGCCGTAGCCTATATATCCTCTATTCTCTGGCCGCCAAATTATCGATCAGAAATCTGAAACTTTCTTTAAATTCGTGATTCACGTATGGAGAGAAAGAGAGGGCTGCCAAGGAGAAGAAAAGGTTGGGAGATTGTTGCCCACATGACGTCCAACTCGAGGAAGGAATACGTGCAGAAGATCTTGGGGTCGTCCACTCGAGATTGCCAGAAATTACTTGTCTCCTTTCCGCCGCAGGTATAATTCGTGAACCCTAGTTTCCGCCTATGAAGGGTTAGAACACGTATTAGATTTGTTTAACTTTCTATCGATCAATACGCACACCAAAGGAAGGGTCCTGGGAATCCCAATTCCATCAATTGGTATCAGAGCCACTTTGGATCTACGTATTGATTGATACGTCCATATTGTCCAATAAAACCTGCGCTGTATAACAGTCGGTAGATGTAGATCTGTTCTAACTCAGTTTTGCACGCATCTTAGATCCAACTATTATGGTCCAATGCATATTTTTGTTTGTGTTGTTTAAACCACAGACATGTCGTGGATGTTGTTGTTGCTGTGGATATAATTAAAATCACAAGGGTTGATCGTACTTATTATTTTAATTTTGCAATCTAGATTATGTGTGAACTCCTTCGGGAGGCATAGGATTGATGTAATTTTAATTATTTCTGATCAATCGTGATGGCGGTGGTGGCTGTTTCTGACATCGAACGAGATGCTGGTTTTAAGCAGTCTAGAGGCAGATAGATGATTTTCGATGAAGTTGAGGATGGAGCAGCAAAGATGACCATAATAGTTGGATATTTTCTCTTATTTTTGTTATTTTGGTTTTTCTGATTATGCATGTTTATTATTGTGTGGTTATTTTTTTGAAAAATCAAGCCTACATTAATAATGGACAACATGGACATAATATCAACTAGTAGGAAAACCCTCATTGTTAAATAACTAAGTGGGAGAGGATATTTATTTAGTTTAAATCCTTTGGTCTCCATTACTGGTTTGTAGGTGATGTAATTATACTTGCGTGTTGGCTATAGTGCTTTCCTCCATATCGGATGAGTATAATTATGGATCACCAGTACAAACTTCCTTAGGGATAATTATAGAAAGTTACCTAGTATGTGTTCACTTCTCCATCTGAAGGAACTCATTACAAGGTAATGGACTTAGTATTAAGTAATGGTATACACTTAGATACAAATAATGGTATCCTCCCCATCGGAGTCACTGCTATTATTTGTATGACCAGAGCAAGACCAGCATATTAATTTTATTTGTCATAAAGTTATGTTGACATGATAGTAAAATTAATAAGAAAAACCTACTTGAACAAAGTTGAATTTGTATACGTCCACACTATCGTGGCATGCTAAATTCATGGTGTTAAAGGTGTTGGTGAATTTTTTGTTATTGTTTTAAGAAAATCAATATTTAGTTAATTCAAAAAGTTTTTTTTGCCCTACATAATTTTATTTATGTGATTCTCAGGATTTCAAAAATAGGTTCTTTCAGTCCACTTATGGTGATTCTTAAAGAAAACAAACTTACTGGACCTAATTATATTGACTGAAAAAGTAATTTGGATATTGTTCTGACTGCTGAGGAGTACAAATATGTACTTGTTGAGGAATACCCACCTAAGCATGATGCTAACTCTGATGAAGAGGTCAAAGAGGCTTATAAGAAGTGGAAAAAGGCAGATGAGATGGCACAGTGTTGCATTCTAGCATCTATGTCAAATATACTGCAACATCAGCATCAGGCCATGGCCACTGCTTATGACATGATGTATAACCTCAAGGAACTCTTCGGACATCAGAGTAGAGCAGCTAGGCAGTTTGCGATGAAATATTTGATAAATACAAAAATGGCTGAGGGTATACCAGTAAGGGATCATGTTCTCAAGATTATGGGTCATCTGAATGAGATAGAGATCCTTGGAGCTGAAATCGATAGGGAATTCCAGGTCGATATCATTCTCGGGACTCTGCCTAAAAGTTTTGACAATTTCTGCCTTAATTACAATATGAACAAAAGGTTGTATAGTTTGGCAGAACTTACAAAAGAGCTACAGGATGCTGAATCTCTCTTTAGGCAGAGTGGTCATGTTTTTGTTTCTGAAAAGGCTTCTACTTCTTAGCCAAAAGGGGGTAAGAAGAAGAATAACATTCAGAAACAGGCAAACTCAGCAAAGAAGGGCATAGGACCTCAAGACACGGTGAAAAAGCCGAAAGGCAAATGTTTCAAGTACAAAGGGTCAGGACATTGGAAGACTGATTGTCCACTTCTTAAACAAGGGAACAAAGAAGGTATATCTCATTTACTAGTAGTTGAAACATGTTTAGCGGTATTATCTACCGGCACCTGATGTGTAGATACAGGAGCCACTAATTATTTTTGCAATACATTGCAGGGGTTCCAGGAAACCAGACGGCTTAGTGATGGAGAGATATGCTTGTTCATGGGTGATACTACAAAAGTATCGGTCGTTGTATTAGGAGATGTTACTTTATCTTTTGGTAGAAATAAGTCTTGGACATTGAGAGATTGTCTTTATGCACCTTCACTTAGAAGGAATTTAGTTTCTGTTTATATGTTAGTTAAGGATGGATATTCAGTTTATTTTAATGACAATATTGTTATTAGAAAGAATAAACATTTTATCCATTCTGGTGTATTGGTTGATAATTTGTATGTCATTAATCCTATTTCGCCCACAATGCAACTTATGAAAATGAATAATATGTCATCTAACTTAAATAAGAGAAAAGAACCTTCTTGTATAAACCAAACATATCTTTGGCACTTGCGATTGGGGCATATTAACCTAAGAAGGATTCAAAGACTGGTTAAAGATGGACCTTTGAGTTTATTGGAAGTAGAGGCACTACCTGTCTGTGAATCCTGCTTGCAAGGTAAAATGACCAAAAGGCCTTTTACGGCAAATGGGTATAGGGCCAAAGATGTGTTGGAATTGGTTCATTCTTATTTGTATGGACCCATGACTATCCAAGCTAGAGGTGGCTTTGAATATTTTGTCACATTTATTGAAGATTATTCAAGGTATGGATATATTTATTTGATGCGCCGTAAGTTTGAGTGCTTTGAGAAATTCAAAGAGTAAAAGGCTGAAACGGAAAAACGTCATAGAAAATGTATCAAGTCATTACGATCAGATTGTGGTAGCGAATACCTCTTTGGAGAGTTTAGGGATTATTTATCAGAGGCTGGAATTGTATCCCAATTGACTACACTTGGAACGCCCCAACAGAATGGTGTAGCCGAAAGAAGGAATAGAACTCTTATGGAGATGGTTAGATCAATGATGAGTTATTCGGATTTGCCAGATTCATTTTGGGGATATGCCTTAGAGACTGCAGGTTATATTTTAAACTTGGTTCCTTCTAAGTCAGTACCTCTTACTCCCACGGAGCTGTGGATTGGGCGTAAGCCTAGTCTGAAACATGTTGACATTTGGGGTAGTCCAGCACATGTGCTGAATGGGAAAGTTGATAAGTTGGAATCTCGTACAGAAGTACGCTTGTTTGTAGGCTATCCAAGAGGAACGAAAGGAGGTTTATTTTATAGTCCTAAGGATCAGAAGGTCATTTTTAGCAACAATGCCCGATTCTTAGAGGAAGACTATGTGATGAACCATAAACCCACAAGTAGAGTTGTTCTAGAAGAACTGAGACGTGAGACACCAAGTACTTCAGTACCAACAGTATAAGAGGATGAACCACAAATAACGGTACAACATGTCACAAATGTTACACCACAATCGACAGTGCCTCGTCGTAGTGGAAGGTTGTGATACAACCTGATAGATATATGTTCTTGCGAGAGTCGTCAGACTTCGTCCCTGAGGAACAATATTATAATCCCTGTACCTACAATAAAGCACTCCAAGATAAAGATGTAGAGTCTTGGCAAAAAGTAATGATATCTGAAATAGAATCTATAGATTCTAATCAGGTCTGGGAGCTTGTAGAACGACACGTTGGTGTAAAAGCCATTGGATGCAAGTGGGTCTATAAGAGAAAAAGAAGATCAGACGGTAAGGTTGAAACCTTTAAAGCTCGGCTTGTAGCAAAAGGTTTTAATCAAAGAGTGGGTATCAATTATGAGGAAACCTTTTCTCCTGTAGCCATGCTTAAGTCTATCCGGATTCTTTTATCTATTGCAGCTCATCTCGATTATGAGATTTGGTGAATGGATGTCAAGACAGCTTTCCTTAATGGAAGTCTTGAGGAAGACATCTATATGAAGCAACCAGACGGGTTTATTGAAAAGGGCCAGGAGCATCTTGTTTGTAAGCTCAAGAAGACCATTTATGGACTTAAGCAAGCTTCCAGATCTTGGAACATATGTTTTGATCAGGTGATAAAATCCTATAGATTTGATCAATGTCAGGATGAATCATGTGTATACAGAAAGTGTGACGGAAACGTGGTGGTGTTCCTAATACTTTATGTGGATGACATCTTGCTCATTGGAAAAAATATGAAGGTGTTATCTGATGTAAGGTTATGGTTATCCAAACAGTTTGATATGAAGGACTTGGGAAAAGTAGGTCACATCCTTTTGATCAAAGTTCTACGAGATCGCAAGAAAAGGATGTTGGACTTATCCCAAGATTCCTATATCGATACTGTACTAACTCGTTTTAGTATGCAAAATTCTAAGAAAGGTTTCGTACCTTTTAGACATGGAATTGCTCTAACAAAGGAGCAGTGTTCGAGGACACCTAAAGAGATAGAGAACATGAAGGCAGTTCCTTATGCTTCAGCAGTAGGAAGCTTAATGTATGCAATGCTATGTACGAGACCAGACATCTGCTTTGCCGTAGGCATGGTCAGCAGATATCAGTCTAACCCAGGACAAGAGCACTGGACTGCCGTAAAGCATATTTTGAAGTACCTGAAAAGGACTAAAGAGTATATGCTAGTTTACCAGGCAGATAGTTTAGTTCCCTTGGGGTATACAGACTCAAATTTTCAGTCAGATAGGGATTCCAGGAAATCTACCTCAGGTTATGTGTTTACTTTGGGAGGTGGAGCCATTATGTGGAGGAGTATCAAGCAAAAATATATTGTTGATTCCACCATGGAAGTCGAGTATGTGGCAGCCTCTAAGGCAGCCAAAGAAGCGGTTTGGCTCAGAAACTTTCTGTTGGACTTGGATGTGGTACCTAGTTTGCCTAAGTCTATTATACTTTATTGTGATAATAGTGGTGCAGTTGCAAACTCGAAGGAACCACGAGCCCATAAGACTGGCAAACACATTGAGCGCAAGTACCACCTGATACGAAATTTTGTAAAGAAAGGAAAAGTTGCTGTGATCAAGATAGCATCAGCCGATAACCTAGCTGATCCCTTTACAAAGAGCTTACCAGCTAAGGCTTTTGATAATCATGTTGAGGGAATGGGAGTCAAATGTGTAGCAGCATGGCTTTAAGTATAAGTGGAAGATTTGTAACAGTATACTGAAAAGCAATGCTTTGAGTATAAGTGGAAGATTGTTAGGGTTATATACTAAAAGCATCACTTTTTTAGTAACCTTATTTCCTTAAATTTTGAATGAGAATCATATGGGCAAATGTTTGCTTATTGTATTTGTTGCAAGTGTTAATGTAAATGTCTAATATTCTATATTGTAGATAATATGGTGTGTGGTGTCACACAGAAGATCATATTATCATTTCCCTATGGAGTATATAAATAGTTCATAACCTAGATGGACTTGGACAATCTATTGGAAAGGTTGTAGTGTAATATGGTATTAGTCTATCTTGACTATAGGTTTACACTAGTACACTTTGTGTGTATTGAACAGGACCACTTGAGGTTGTTCTCTTTGTACTGACTACATAAGAGAACAAACACCTATGTTATTATGGATGCTTGTGCTCTTAACCTGGATATAATAACGGACATGTATATGCAGTGTGCATTATTTTGACTCATAAAAGAGTGAGATTCATTATGGATCAACAACCTCTATGAATTGGGTAATAACATTGTATGTATGATGGGCTGTTGATTATAAATGGAATCCATGTCCCGATACATCGGGCTGATAATGTCCCCTTAATGAGCTCATAAGGATTGTTATGTAAACCCTGCAGGTGGATTATATCCGATTTGACAAATAAAGTTGAGCGGTACTACTTAAAGATAAAAGGTGTTGAATCAATATAGTTGTCAGTAACTTAATTTGATCGACGGACATACGATATCTTAACATGGGGAGCCAAACGAGCATATAATAAAAGGAGCCCACAAACATAATTTGGGATTAGGAAGGTAGTGCAATAATAGCTCATTAGTGGACCGAGCTATTGTTAATGGGCCTGGATTGTGTGTTCGGGCTGAACACGGGATATCCAAATCCATTAGGAGGCCTAACCCTAATTTCTTCTCATGGTCCCTGCCGTAGCCTATATATCCTCTATTCTCTGGCCGCCAAATTAGCGATCAGAAATTTGAAACTTTCTCTAAATTCGTGAGTCACGTAAGGAGAGAAAGAGAGGGCTGCCAAGGAGAAGAAAAGGTTGGGAGATCGTCGCCCACACGACGTCCAACTCGAGGAAAAAATACGTGCAGAAGATCTTGGGGTCGTCCGCTTGAGATTGCCAGGAATTACTTGTCTCCTTTCCACCGCAGGTATAATTCGTGAACCCTATTTTCCGTCTATGAAGGGTTAGAACACGTATTAAATCTGTTTAACTTTCTATATATCAATACGCACACCAAAGGAAGGGTCCTGGGAATCTCCAATTCCATCAGTATATGTGTGCTGAATTTATTTTTCTACTACGCATACTTATTCTGAGTCAATTTGCATCTAGGAAACAAAGTTGAAATTGAAATATGCTAAAAAGAGTTATTAGAAAATTTGGCAAAGTTTCAAAAACTATATAATATGATGGTATTGTGATAACCTAATTAAGATCTATGTTTTGTAGAACACAAGTCATAATTTTGAATTCTCTTTCAGTTCAAAATATAAGTAATTTAGTAAAATTTATGTTTAGCCAAAACACACATCCAATTATCTTTATTTTTTTGGTGACTACTTCTAACAAGTATATAAAGGAATTCTAATTTATAAAATATTAAAAAAATCCAAAAATTAAGGTGCAATGGAATTACGTTGCATATAATATTATATAGTGTACGATAATTAATAGAGTAACATAATTGTGTAACATAATGAAATTATATAACGTAACATAAATATGTACAAAAAAATTATGTAACATAACAAAAGTATGTAATATAATAAAATTAAGAATGTAACAGAATTATGAAGCATAATAAAGTTACGTAATGTAACGAAAGTATGTAACGTAAAAGCCTTGTTATTAAATTTATTCCAAAACTATGTTACAATTATGTGTTCCCTAACTTATAAATTATTGTTGTTTTTGCCTTTAAACTAGAATAAAATAGTCCCACATCGGCTACACCATCAAGTGAGTATCTCAATCTAATACTTTGTATGTGTTGAGGTGTGCCCATGGGGTGTGGTAGGGCATATGTGGGTGCCATGTGCGGGTGTTTTTCTAGAAGAAAAAATGATTAGCTCCAACAAGGAAGTATGTTACTTTTTGTCGTTCGGACTCGGACTCGGACTCGGACATGGGCTCAAGGATCCTCCGTGTATGCACGAGTGCTTATGGGGGGGGGGGTAGGCATGGACTAGCACACAACTACTTTGATTGCGGGATGATCTAACATATCAAACTCTATTTTTGAGTATTGGTATTTTAGTCCCACATCGAATTGGGGTAAAGTCTCTCTCCACTCTATATATAGAGCCCCCTGGCCTCCTTTGTTAGATGCACCAAAATAAGAAAGTAAAGGGAGCTCGTTGAGTACAGGGTGCCTGTTCGAGTCACAAAAAGTTGACGAGCAAGCGTTCCAGATGTTTTTCGAGAACTTGCTGGTTCCTGGAAGCAGAATGTATAAATACAAATCTTGCTTTGAGCAATGGTAATTTTCATCACCCCAACAGGGCTATTGAAATCTTCTCTTTCTTTCTTCTTCTTCATCTTCTTCTTGGTTGGCTGCAGGTTCTTCTGGAGAGCAAACTCGTTTGTCGGAATCTTCGAAGTCCTAAAACTCAGTTCAGGTACTTTTGGAGAACAAACTCGTTTGCCGAAATCTCTGAAGTCCTAAAGCTGGCATAATAAAATTAGGAGATAAATTTATTTGCAAAAGGTCTCCCAAATCTTACAAAGTCAGAATGGAGAGCAAATTTATTTTACAAAAGGTCTTTGCATCTGACAGTTGCTATATCAAAATAGAGAGAAAAATTTATTTTGTAAGAGGTCTCTTAAATTATGTTTATTCTTTCATCAAGATCTGTTTTGAAAATAACAATCTCAAAGCAAGATCCGGATTAGATGGAGAACTTCCGTACAATCCTTCTTGATACAAGTTTTAACAAACTTGAGAAGATTGACGAGCATCACTTTCAATATTTGGATAAGGAAAAGTTCTTTGTCAAATGATTGGATGAGTGTTGGGCCTAACTATCCAAGGAGGATGATGAATATTACATGGCAGATCGGATTTGCCGATAGTGCATAGAGATTACAACTTGTGCTAGAACGGACGAGAAGTCTCTTAAGGAGCATCTCAAGACAAACGCAAAAAATACCAAGGTATTTGTTAGCATGGCTCAATCATGCATATATGATCTTTCAGATTATACGTATGTATGCGTATGTGTCTGCTCAAATGATGCGCATAGGTTTTATTCTGACCATGCGTATGTGTGCGTATGGATTCTGCTCGGTGTGGAGAATGGATTTTGCTCAAATTATGAGCATGACAGTGCACGGCGATCTCAACGCATGACTGCATATGCGTATGGTAGAGTCTGCACATGACTACATATGTGCAATCTGTATATGTATGTAGGGTACTACATATCTTGGTATATAGGTCAGCTCGGATGAGGCACATGGGATAGCCCGGATGATGCATATGGATTGGTGCATAGGTTTTGATCCAATATGCGTATGATTTTGACTGTATAAGCATGAAGATTCTCCATGAGTATAATAACCCTACATGAAGATAGTTTCATCTTGGTTGGATTAGTTACGGTTGTGGCTTGGAGGGTCATTTGAAGGAGAATTACAAAACCAAAATAGCAAGGTAAAGCTAAACTTGGTTGTTTTGATTACTTAACTTGGTTGCTATGCATGTACAAGTTGAGTCATCTAGTGGGGTAGCTTACTAGTGTGTGGACACTGGTGCATCTAGCCACACGTGCAAGGAGCTGTTCACTTTGAATGAGCCTAGCTGTGATGATGGTCTCGATCGTAAACATATTGCTAGCAGAAGATCTGGGGATCAGGATTATAGTCTTTGACTTTCGTAAATCGCTGACACTGGTAGCACGTATCAATTATTTATGAGGACCTGATCTCAGAAAGTCTATTTTCAATACGGACTTGAAGATGGACATTCATGCTGGCAAGATATTGGTTTTTAGACAAAAACATGCTTTGGAAAGATGTTCTTCACCAAGATAATGTTCAGACTTCTGCTAATGATGCAGTTTCTTAATTAGGTTGTGACGAATAGACTAGGACATGTGCTATATAATAGCAGACTCAAGATGTCTAGTCAAAACCTTATCTATAGAATGTAGGGGTAAGGTGGTAGAGGATTATGAATTCTATGTATGGGACAAAGATTGTCAAGCGGCTTCTCAGACGATTATACTAAAGTACAGATCTTCAAAAGTTGGTACACACAGTAATCTGTGACTTTTATCAATTCTCCATAGAAACCAGATTGAAGTGTATTAATACCTTCATAGACGATTTCTCGATGGACTCATATCTGTTTGCCATTGATTGTAAAAGTACAGAACAATTATCGGAGGACTGAACTTAGACTCACAATACAAACTCGCTTGTACAAAGAAAGCCTAGGGACAAAAACCTAGGTACAGCAATCTAAGTACAATTGTTTATTTTAGATTCTGAGGGATGACGATAGAGGCTCGGGAAAGCGACGGCAGCTCTGCCTTACTCCTTGGACGATCGGGTGCAGCCTTGGCTCTGAGAAGAAGTACTTGGCGTTGATAAAGAAATGCTCTCTTTGTTCTCTATGTATGCTCCTCTGTCCTTTTTATCTCTGTATATTCTCTCTCTGATTCTCTCTGGATCCAAGCCGGGGTGTTTTACAAGGGAATGGCACCTTGCTATTTATAAGAGTGGGGGGCATCATTAGGGTTTTACAATAATTGCCCATTCTCAAAAGTCGGCGGTCTGGAAATTAATTAATCTGGGCCTTCCATCTTACATATAATATATTTAAGCAATTAATGTGATTGCATTAAATCTCTATGGATAATAAATATTGATTGCCATGAATATTCACGACTTGTAATGGCCTGCCACGTGTCTAATTTGCTCGATTTGATTTGATCTGGGCACTTATTACAACAAATCTGATTAGGATTTGTTAACACCCATAATTCTAGGAAGATAAGACTGCCACGTGTCTCAGTTATCATGAAAAGTGCCACGTGTCACCACTGGGTCATCTTAGTAGAGCCGCCGATGAGTTGGCCGTATGAGGCTAAATGGCCGCATGAAGATGGACAGCCGCATGGGGATGAACAGCCGCATGAAGATGGACAGCCGCATGGGAGTGGGCAGCCGCATGTTGATGGGCGGCCGCATAAGGGATGCAACCGCATGCTGATGGGCGGCCGCATAAAGGATGCAGCCGTATGAAGATGGGCGGCAGTAGCCGCATGCCTCGAGATTAGATGGATTATGCCAGCTGTGAGAAGATTTTCTCCTCTTCCCTAGGGACGCGTTATTACGTCAGTCATTATTGTACCTTTTTGTCAGAGCTATCATTTGTCAGAGCTGTCAGCCGTCAGGGCATTAAATGCAGTAAAAGACGAAGGAAAGAGCTGTTGAGGGCCACGTGGCTCCTCTCTGGGCTGCATGGAATTATTCGAGCCGTATAGAATCATGAACCCCATGGATCCCTGAGCCTCATGGGCTCACTGAGCCGCATGGGGATCCCTGGCCGCATGAACCTTTCTTTATTCTTTTCTATGCTTCTACAAGACCATCTTCAAAGTTTTTAATTTCTAAAATTAAAATACTTTGAATAAGAAGCATGGCTATGTATAAACTCCTCTGGCCGCATAGGATGTTCTGGCCGTATGGGTGTCTCAGCCGCATAGCCTCCTCAGCTGGGTGGCCATCTGAGCCGTATGGTCGTTCCAGCCGTATGGCCATCTGAGCCGCATGGGCTCCTTGCTACGTCTTCATGCCATGTGTGCAAATCTTTTGCATTGATTGCCTTTGATTTGCTGTCAGATTCAAGGCTGCTTTTTGGGGCCGGATCCCAAGAGTTTGGCCTTTATTTAGTCGGTTCGTCTTGATAACCGAAGAGTCGGTTTTGATGCCGCACATGGATCGAAGTACCCTCCTTTTTGCCTATAAGTATGAACGTGTTCAGTCGGAGAGACTTCTTTACTCTCTCTCTCGTCTTCAATTCTTGCTGCCCTAATTTTCTGTCTCTGTCTTCCTTCTCCGACCGTCGGACGACCATGGCCCCTAGTCTTCCAAAGCTGCCTCTACGAAGGGCAAGAAAGCGGCTTCTTCGTCGCCTACGATGCCTAACGTGCACCCTGACGTCCATCCTGCTTTTAAGGGTAAGGATTGGATGGAATATTGAACGCTTTGAACCCTAAAAACCCATGGCTCTGTTGCATATTTTATGCACAAGCCTTCGTTCTTCATCTTTATTGAACTGCCCAAGTTCAATATGATGAAGCCGCATATGTTGCATGGGCCGCATGACCCTCTCATATCTGAGATGCATGGGGCATGTCCTGTATTTGAGCCACATGAGAAGGACTTGAGCCGTAGGAGCACTTCTAGATTTGAACTGCATGATATCCCATTGAACAAGACCGCATGAGCTCCTGATGAATGTGGACCGCATGAGCTCCTGATGAATTTGGACCGCATAAAGCTTCGCTAAGCCATGCCGCATAATTTTGTCTGCTTAGATGGAACCGCATAAGCTCAACTGAACCGCATAGGCTCTATCATAGCAGTGCCGTATGAAACCTAACTGAATTGGGCCCAATAAGGCTACGTTGAATCAAGCCGTATAGGCTCTATCGAAGCAATGCCGCATGAAACCCAGCTTCATTGGGCCGCATAAGGCTACGTCGAACCGAGCCACATGGGCTCATTGGGGCTTTTTTTAATAAACTTCAAGTGGTTTCGTTTTAACCATCTTTTAATCCTGTTTCTTTTGTTCTTTCTTCAGTGGATCTGCCAATCAATCCAGCAGGAGAGCTTTTGGTGGGTTCAGCCCAATATGCCATGGGTGTGCAGCTCGACGACGTGGTTCGACGTGTGTCAGATCAGCTTCCCGCCGATGAGCCTTTGGAGAGGGTGAGCGCCATCAATAACCAGCCTTTCTACATTCTATGTACTATGATGAACTTGGGAAGGCTGGAAGGAGAGTATCTGAAACCAGCCTTTCTCTTCGGGGATGCTCTAACCATAAAGAACCCCCAAGTGCTGGACATTTCTGAGACTGGGATTTTACTGTGGACGGGGTGGAGATCCATATTCCCAAAATGGAACATTATTTTTCCCTCTCGTGGTTCAATTTGGTACCGTTGAGCAGGCGGATGGTGGGCTCCCTAACTCCAACCCAATCGGGGACGTTCGTGGGCAACATCCATTATAATAAGAATATTAGGTCAGCATGTGCGAGCAGGGACTCGGTCAGTCGGAGCGTGATGGGACTAATTTCGGGTACCTTCATAAACGTATCTGGTCCCAACTTCACGTTTACTCTAGCCGATACCTTTCTGAATTAGCTCGCTCGTAAGAGGTCTTATCCTGTTGGCAGGTTATCGCTGTTGAACTGGATAAACCCCATCCCTACGTGGGCCAACCTGACCTCATGGATCCTGAGGAAATACGAGGCATTCCTTCGGGAGATTGACCTCTATTATGCCATCCGGGGTACCTGTTATAGGTTACCCATTAACAAGCCGTTGTTCATTACTCTTTTGGAAATGTATAACCGGCGGACGGGAACTTTCTTCACGCCCGGAGGGGAGTTGGGACTTGCTCTCCATGAAATGTATGCTATTTCTAAGCTGTCATGGGGGGGCGAGGCCTTTGAAGTATACACCCCGACAAACGAGGAATTCGAGGATCTGGATCGATGATTCCCGGGTTTTGTTGCCGTGTACCGGGAACTGTTATGCCATCACAGTATCTATCACCAAACGGCTATCAAGAAGAACAAAAGCTAAGAAGGTAATGCTCCCCATACTACGTCCTGGGTCTCGTATCTTTTCAAATTCAGTCCCTCTGGCCGGGTTTCTTCTCGAAGTCCTCAGACCCAGGAGGAGATAAAAAACCTGATGTCGAATGCCAAGAGGTCGAGGTCCACCAGTGACAAATTTGGGAGTCGCACTGACTCCTTTAGCTATTTCTACCATGGTACCCGGTAGATGTCTGAGAAAGCGCTCTTGGCCGGATTCTTGATGGTGTGGCTACGGAACTGCGTAGTCTCGGGAGGGGCAGGTTCTATTGAAAGGATCAGTCGCCACTTCATCCTTCCGGCCGTGAAGCTGGTCTTCAGAGTCAGGCTGGCCCTTCTTCCGGCAATGGTGTGTAGTATGCACCACGGCCTCCGTGCCTTTTCGTCCAAAGTCATTGCCCGCGAGACGACACTGGACTTTGAGCGAATAGAGCTACCCTACCATTATCTAATGGGGTGGCTATTGATGCATTATCGGTTGTTGATGAGGCTCGGAGCAGAGGATGGCGTTACTGCCGATGACGCTTTCCTTTTCTGATACCATCATCATCCTTAGGAACACAACACCATGCCAACCTGTCGAAGGGCGTTGGCGAGAGTAGACGGACACGACTTCTTTGTGTATATTCCTCTATTTACCGCTAGAGAAGTGAGGGGTGTACATGTTGATGGCATTGAACCTTCCCTCTTATCTGAGAAAATGCTCCTTTGGCTGCACAATATTCGTCCAGTGCACCTAGTATATCGTTACCGCAATAACGTATACCTAGAGCCCTACTTGCCAAGCAGGTTCTCCCGCCAGTTCGGGTATAGCCAGCTGTTCCTTGATTGTCCCAGTACTTTTCTAGGCTTTGAGGGCAGTGTCCTTGATGGTATCAGGGCTTGGCATTATTACAATGCGGTTTATACCCGAGCTAGCTTCTCGGTCTCCGATGCTAATACGCCAGGGAAGATTTTGTACATGGCGGCCCTCTATCATGTTGCGACGAGCAAGCCTCCCGTTAATTTTGACATGAGCACCAGCTTTATTGTCGGTACTGGCTTGGCAGAGAAGCCCGAGGGGTCGAAGAAGAGAAATAAGAAGGCGAATATGGTTTCTGTGCCGGACTCAGAGTCTACTACGACGGGCGAAGAGGATGATGAGCAGGATGCTGATGATTCGTTCCATCCCTCGGACGAGGAGGTAGAAGATCAGCCTCCTATTGTGTCGGATGAGGTGGCGGGACAGCCGCCTGCTGTGCCTGGTCCTTCGCATAAGCGAAGCAGGTGTACGTTCTGTAGCACCCAGTTTTCCAAATGAGGGTAATTTTGAAATTTTATGTTTATAATTATTTTAATAATGATATTTAATTCATGATATGATTTTTTGGTAATTTTAAATCATTTTAAAATTATTTAAATCAATGACTTGTGGTTTTGACGTTTTGCTAGTGAAATCCTAGAGACTGTTTGACCTAGAGCCTAACCATGTGATTATGATATTTTAATGTCATTTTTGGCCTAAGGATATTTTTGCAATTGACCTCTTTGAATTATTTTGATATTATTTTATTATTTATGATATTGTTTTGGGGTTATTTGAGTCGGGTTCGAATTTCAACTCAATCCGACTTGAAACGGGGACCCGGGGGTAGTTTGACTTTAGTGGGACCCACACACTAGTTAGGCATGGCCCACATGATATTAATTTTAGTCCACATGATAAAAATATTTTAGTTAGAGGTTAGACTAATTATTATGGATAAGGTTAGTGTGATTAGAGACTTTAGAATGACTAATTTAGCCCCAACCAACTAGCCATTTCCTAATACTCATAGAATAGGTTAGTGGGGGGATTTTGGACCTTACATAATAGGACAAATAGCCCCATATGGCCAGCCACTTTGGGAGAGGATAGGCTCAAGTTCATTTCATTATTCTCATCCACACTCTCTCTCTTGTTCTTCCCCAAATTCCTAGAGAGCAATCCCTAGAAATTTCTCCACCAAATCCTTCCATTTCACCACCAAATCTTCTTCTTTCCTTCTCCATTCTAGCCAAGGAGGAAGCTACCCAAGTTTGGGAGGATTCAGAGCTCGTTCGTGTCCTTTTGGAATCTCTACGTGTCGGTGTCGCTCCGGGAAGGCTTTTCTTCGATTCGATCTACCGGGAGGTATAAATCCCTTCTCCTTTTCATTTCCTCATGCATATAGGTCTATTTTGAACCCAAAGGAATGACCTCTATGGTTGTATCTCCATTTGTGTCCATTTCGTGTCCATTTGGAGGTCATAGGAGTGTCCTTTGTGTTGTGGTTGTGTCCATGTAGGAAAATCCCAAATTTGGACACTATGTGTTGTTGTTATGTATGAATGAATTATTACATGTTTAATCTCATATTTTTGTATTGGAGATGTGTTCTATAGTGTCTCATATATATATTAGTGTAGAGAGTGAGTTCTTGATATATTATGTTATATACTTGTGTTCTTTTGTCTCAAACTACCTAAATCCGTCATGATTTTTATCCACGTTTTTAATTTCAGCCCTAACTTAGAAATGTCATAAATTCTAGATCAAAGTTTGGTTTAATCTTCCGTTTTTTTTAAAATAAGTGTATTGAAGTTAGCTTTCCAAAAACATGTATTAATAGGCCTAATTCTTTCTGTAACTTTCTGGAGAATTATTTGAGTGTCAGCTGTACGAAAGACAAACGCGTTCTCGGTGTTTTTGCGATTCCGGGATTTTCCGTAAACGAAAACGCGAGCCGTTTAAAGTTTCGGAAAGATAACACATAGATCTATAACATACTTTAATCCTAAATTTTAATTCATGCTGAGATGGTAAATTATTGATTATTAGTAGGAGTTACTATTCGGCATATGCATTTTGTGTACCCTTGTGTGTAATATAATATTCTATTTGATTTTAACCCATGTTAATGTATATACATTATGTAATTAAATAGAGAATGCAAGCATGAGTAAATGGTTAAATAAATGATGTATGAGATGTAAGTATCCTATCTAATGTAAGCATGTATAAGTATGGCTTGTAATGAATATGTAGGTTCCATAGTATGTAATGTATGGTGCATATAGTGGTGCAAGAGAATAAATGAATGATGAATGAATGCAAGCATGAATGTAATATAATAATAGATGTAATGTATGCAATATACAAGGTAATGAGATGTAATATTCTATATTAACACAAATCTTATATTACCTCATGTACCCCCTTACACTATGTTGACACTATCACACTTGACACATTGTTCACTTACACTTTGACACTCTTTGATATGTATACACTATGTATGCCCATTTAACCCTCACTTGCCCCTTTGCCATGTTCACATACACACACATAGCCTCTTAAATAAGTATTTATGAATACAGTTAACTTAGCTATGTATGTATATTATATATATGTTAGCATATTGTGTTGTAATATATAAGTTTATATAACCATTTGAAATGCCATGATTATAGACCTAATGTTGAATACCAATATATGCATGTGTATATATGTGTAGACATATATAGCTTAAAGTAATAGATTACCTAATGTATATCCAATGTGAATTCTTGCCTATTTAAGTATTGAATAATTGCATGCTATATAGAGTTGGGTGTATGTTGGCTTGTATAGACTTGTATTGATGTGTGCTTGCTAGGATAGTCTTGGTTAGGCCTAGTAAGACTTGCTGGGTTAGGACATGACCTAGTTTGACCTAGTTTGACTAGTACAGTTGACCAGAGTTGACCAAGGGTTGACTTTGGTCTAGTTTGACCTAGATTCATGTAGAATGCATTGTAGTACTTGATATTACCCTTCTGGACATGTTGTGACTTGTGCTATTCTAATTAGGAGCCAGACACCTCTCCTCGGACAGTATCTTTACCTTGGACATTCAGATATCAGGCGAGTATATTCTCTGATTATTTCATATCCTGCTTAGAATTATTTTCTGCAGTAGATTACTTTACTTGTACTGTCACGATGGTCACACGGATTGGTACTATATGGATCCTTTTTTGAGATGTTATCCTTAGGGAGCATCGGGTACTACGTGTTCTGTGCGTTTCACTTACATGGCGTATCACTATGCTTCTTGGTTCATTTGATTACTTGTGACATGTACCCTCATGATCACAGAGTCTCTTGAATCTTACACTGTTGGATAACCCCCAGAATCCCCATTTATGGGACATCCATGTATCACCCTTCGGGGGCCGTGCATGGAATCATATAACATAACCTGGCTGGATCCTTGTGTATTGATTGGGGGTACGGGGGAGTAGAAGTGGATATGTGAATAATACACCAGTAGTATCTTCTTTGAATCATTCTGTAGTGTCTTCACAGAATCATCCCAGGCCATTTACATGTTCATGTTGTACTCTGACTCACTAGCCACATGTTAGCTCTCTATTTATAGTAGATATTTCTATTACAGTTCTCTCTCTGTTATTATACTGCACTTCTTTCAGTACTTGTATCTTACTTTACTGCATGTTTATATTTTCTAACCTGCTATGAATTGTTGAGATGTACTGTGCTCGCTCCTGTCCTGACTGGACCTGTTGATAAATTTTACAGATAGTCTGGAGGTTGCCTGCTAGCCTAGAGGAGACAGTAGAGGTTGCATAGATAGCTAGGATTTTTGCTTATAGTTTATTTTCAGTCATTTTGAGTTATATTTATGGATTACTGTATTTGGGTTTTGAGATGTATCCTGAGTTTGTATCTTAGACACTAGACTTCTATCTGTTGTATCTCTTTTCGATTTCATGTTTTATCTATCTTCCTTTATGCTCTACCTTAGATGTGATTGAGTTTACATTCTGCTATGTTACCCCCATTCGGGGAGTATAAACTATTTAGTCTTATACTGTTAGATGCATTGAGACCTAGGACAGCGTTCTACCGCCGACGGTGTAGGCTGGACGTTGTTACGTTCTCGTGCCCTAACTCTAGGGTGCGGGTCGTGACACGTTCACTGATGATAGCAGGGCCTACTCCACGAAGCGAGCTGTGGTACGACGCCGCATGCTGTTTATTGAGGATGTTGACGCTGTTTCTGAGGTGATTTGAATTTCAACTACCTTCTCCTTCTTTTTTCTAAACTTTGGCCTAATCATTTTCTTTTGCTCTTTGTAGGCGTCAGAGGAGTCGGTTTCTCGGGACCCGACTGCCGAGGTCGATCCGATCCTGACCATTTTGGTCAATGATATGTGCACCGCTATCATTTCTGCTGGAGTTCTTCCAGAGGCGGCCGATGAGTCCCACCTTGCTGAGACCTCAACCCATGGGGACGGGGGTTCTACTGCACCTGTCCCTGAGACAGCTAAATTTCAACGGAGTGATGCTGAATTGGCTGGCTCCCTTTCAGAGGTGTCTGGGGCAGAGAAACCAGTTGAATTCAACTTGGAGGTCGCGGGTGAGGAGCCTATGCCAGCGGCGAGCGAGCTGCGGCCTCCAAGCTCCTCTCCTGGTAAGATAATCCGAATCTTAACTTGTGAGGAGGCCTATCTACTCTATCTTCATATCCTTCGAGTTACGTCGATTGATGGTTGGTTTGGACGTACAGGTCCCACCCCTTTATTGTCGGCGACGGACATTGTCGGAGCGGACTCTACCGGAGGGGATCTGGTGGTAGCACGTGTGCCTCCTTCTCTTCCAACCGATATTGAGGGGCCTCCGGCTGGGTCGAGTTCGGGGGCTCAAGTGGCGGCACAGTCGGGGCCGGGAACAATGCTTCCTGCGTCCTCCTCTGCGAATATGGTTTCGGGGGTTAACCTTTCCGCCTTGCCAAGTATCCAAGCTCTTCGGGCGGCGGAAGAGGAGCTAGCTGCTATTCATGCGTCTTTTCGTACAGAATTTGTTTACTTGATGGCAGGGATGGAAAGTTCGATGCTACTCCTTCGACACTGCCAGCCACACTTCCTTTGACGTCGTCCTATACAGATGTTTTGGATGAAGTGTCACAGGATATGGTTGACAGCTTTTACCGCCACCTGAAGAGAGGGGTCGAGGCTGCTGTGGAGAGGGGGACTCCCTTTGCTATGGCCCGTCAGTGCGCCGGTGGCCAAATCGACATCCTTAGAACACTCCCTGGTGGGGCGGGGCTAGCTGCGCTTCTGGAGCCCAAACTGCTAGAGGCTGATCGACTTGTGACCCAGTTTCACGTGCTGCGGTAGGCTGATTTGTCTGCGACAATAGATCAAGAGCACAGTTTCCTCATAACCGTGGTGGAGAAGGTGAGGCTTGCTCGGGAATCGATCAAGCCGACCATACTGAAGGACCGCCGTGATCTGTTCCAGTTATACGATCAATTGAGTCGTAGAAATGAAGATTGTACGGCTCGGGAAGCGACCGCCTCCCACGGGGTAATCGACACCAGGGAGCAGATCCTCGAACTCCAGAGAAAGCTGGCCTTTCTGGAGTCTGAGCTCGAAGCCGCCCGTGCCGAAAAGGGACTTGTTATCCAGGAGGCTGACAGACTTAGTTGAGCTTCTGCCAATCTGGAGCTCGCCCTGAAGAAGATGGAAGATGGCTGGCGGGCACACATGTATTTTGATGATGCAGAACGGTTGTCCTAGGAAGCGGAGCGCCGAGCTAAGCAGCGGCTTGAACGGGGGACCGCCTTGGTGAAGAACCGCCTCCTGGAATTATGTAATGCCAAACAATAGTCGGCCTTTTTTTCTTTTGTTATGTTCTTTTTGAGGGGGACATGGTCCCAGAACATGTAATGCTTTTTTGGCTTCCAAATAAAAGAGTATGCTTTATTCTACCCATTACTTGTACTACTTTGTTGTGCTTGTGGTGTTACGGTGATGTTTGCCCCGCATGGGGGGCTTGTTTGTGGACCTGTTACCCTTGGCATACCTGGGTTTTAGGTACGGATAACAAGTTTGATTGGGGATACCTAGAACAGTTCCATGGTAAGGTGGTCATGGATGCTCCTGTTATCGAAAAAAAGAATGCCATGTGTAACGCCCCAGTCCCAAAATACGTAGGACCAAGTACGTAGATATGCCAGCTGTATACATACGAAGTACATAGGCCTCGTATGGATACATAAGCTGTAAATACAGTAAAACCAAGACTAATCTCATCCACACAAAATAAAAGAATAAAAGAATTCAAATAATGATTATGAATTGTCTTGATACAATATGTTGGGCGGAGACAAATCCACTACCAACAAGGAAAGGAAAAATACATGAGTAAAGAAATAAGTTGGCGAGCGAAGCGAAGACGATCCAAGTGCAATCATCCTCGAAGAAATAGCGATGATCATGGCTAGGGCTATAACACCTGCGAAAGATAATAGCACACACCTGGCGAGATAACCAGGTCCTCAGAGGGACGTAACAAGACACATAATATCATGCCAATAAATGAATAAATAAAGCTCAACAGAAAATTATATGTCTAAACAGATAAAGGTCCTTAACCATTCTATGTATAAATGTAAATTGAAGACAACGTTCCACACAAGGGCTCCCGAGACTAGAAATACGGCACGTTAGCGTTTCAACCAAGGTACTAGTGGCGTCTAGAGAAAAGTAAATGCACGGCCCATTAGCAATCGAGCGAGAGCTAAGGGGCATCTAGAGAAAAATAAATGCACGGCCACTAGCTCTTGGGTGAGTCACTAACGGAAGCTAGAGGAAAGTAAATGCACGGTACATTTGTGTTTCAACCGAAGCACTAGTGGCATCTAGAGAAATGTAAATAAATGCACGGCACTAGCTCTCGACTGAGTCACAAATGGCAGCTAGAGAAAATTAAAGGGTGAAAGCCCCTGCGCCTAATAACTGTCTTCACCCTCCCCATGCACTACACGTGCTGTATCCACATCATGACTTTCTTAATAACTGATAAGTCTTCTAGACAACCATAACTATTTAGCAGTTATTGCCTATCGCACGGCATGTGCGCACCGATGGCCAGTCGATACGTACGTCCGAGATTTATATAAGACTCGTGACTCGTGATACACAAGTGTCAGGGCCAATGAATGCGACACAAACAAAGGTAGTCCCTTAACTCTAGGCCAAATGTAGCTAAAATATAATAATTTGCAAGTACAATTTATATTTTCTAGAATAAGTAAGAAAACATGCATGATATTAAGCAAAAAATTAAACAGTAAAGGCAAGGTGTCTTGCCTGGTAGTACGCCTGGTGTGCTGCGATAATCACGGTGGCACGAACTGCGACTTCGGTAACAACTACACAATGGGACCTCGGATAACGGCACAGACAGTTCCATTGGGTCCAGAAGGGTTAATTTAGTTAGGTTCGACGTAAGGTAGACTTGAATTGCTAAGGGATATGAAAGATTGGCTGAATCACGAGATGGAGAAATAATATATTTGATTTTTAGAAAATATTTTTATAAACTTGAAAACTATGCCTTATTATCCCAAAATATTTATAGATAGTAAAAATTGCTTTAGGTTGAAAACTAAAATTTACTTAGTAAAATATCTAATCTAATACTAGAAAATTATATGATAATTTGGAACTACATTGTAATACTCAAAATTTATCTCTAGATAATTAGTTGAAAATTAAAAATCGGTTTTAGGCAAAATCTCTTAAATTATCCAAATAGGGTCTCTAAGTAAAACTATGTTGTGTTAGTAAAACATCTTTAGATAATTTACTAAAATCTAGAAAAATATATTTAAAACTAGGTTTTCGAATTTGTAGGGCCAAGCCTCAATATGGTATTCGAATATGCCAGCTTTTAAAAAATAATATAATATCAGCAAATTAATAAAAGAATATCCATAAATTTTTTTTAATACTGTAATAATAAAAAAAATGTTAAAACATAAAGCAACAAAATTATATATGTAATACTGCCATAAATATTGTACAATGAGCTATTAATATACTACTAAAACTTAAAAAAATAATAATAATAATAATAACAATAATAATAATAATAATAATAATAATAATAATAAATTCATAATAATAACTATAATGATACTATTACAGCTGTGAGCTGTTTCTTCTTCTCGTGAAGAGGGAATATAATGAGTGAATGAGTAGGTAGCAGAGGCAGGCAGGAGAGAAAAGGAAATAAGTGAGAGGGATGAGGAGGAGAGTGAGGCTCGGGAGGAAGGCAGAGGCCGGCTCGTCGATGGCGGCACCGCGACGGTTCGGGACGGGGAAGCGGTGGAGTGGCGACGAGAAGTGCTGTGAAGGAGGAGATCGAGGGGTTTCGGTGGTCGGGCTTGGCCGAGGATGCGGGTGGCGGTCGCCGTGTGCGGCAAGGTGGTGTGCTGGGGAGGCGAAGAGGGTTTTGAAGCGACGGAGGGGAATGGGTGGCCAGGCGCGAAGGAAAGGAACGGTGGTCCGGTCGTCGGGCGGCGCTGCGTGCGGCGGCGCGCTCTCTTGGCGGCGGGGTTTGAGGAGAGGGTTCGGGGGTTCGTCGACGGGCGGCGTTTGGAGGCAGGGCTACGGACGGCGACGAAAAGGGTCTGCGACGGACGGGAGGTTCGCGGCCGGGCGACTCAGGTGAGGATTTTCCTACTCTATTCTGTTGTTCTTGGAGTTTTCCGGCCGGTGACCGTGCTAGCGCTGTGGTCGAGATAGAGGACGGCCAGTCGAGGGACGGTCAGCCGCTGAAAAGTGCGGCAACGAATTGTGATGGTGATGCCGACGGTGCAGTCACGATGGGACTGGCGAGGTGAAGGTGGGGGTTAGGCAGAGGAGATGTGGTCGGGGTGCTCGTGCGAAGGTGGTGGCTGCTGATGGCGGCCAGGGGCGGCCATGGCGAGGTTGGGTTCGGCGGACGAAGAGGCTGGGTTGACGAGGGTCGCCGGGGGTGGCTGTCTTAGGTGATGGACTGGTGTCTCGATGGAGGTGGTGGTGACGATGATTTTTCTTGGTTAGATGGGGGCTGTCGGAGTAGGCGGGTTAGGTCGGAGAAGGCTGGGCGTGGGTAGTAGCTGGCTCGGTTAGGATTAGGTAGGAATTACGTGTCCTACATGACACAGGATTGGGTGGACGTGTCCGGGGCTGTCGGACACGGAAAGAGAAATTGTAAATGTAAAAAATATGGAATAAGAATTTGGATGGACACAGACACGACGCACGTAGATTTGTGGAGAAAATTTGTTAAATAATGAATAATAGAAATTGGAGGAGTACCTACCTATTTATAGGATGTGGTAATTCCCAATTAGATAAGAATTAGGAGTAGCTTAAAACCCAAAATAGATAATTCCTAATTTAATTCAAAACCCATCAAATACAAATCCAAATCCAAATCCAATTTAAATCTATCTTTTATTTTTTTTAAATCAAATAGGATAACTCAACTTCCAAACATAGATATTAATTTAATTATTTAAATAGATCCATAAAATTAAATCAAAATTTAAATCTTCACAATAATTTCGAAAAATATTTTCCAAAAATACTAATATAATATTTTCAAAAATACATTATTATTTACAATTAAACTCAATAAATATTTACTAATTATATATGTATGTCTAAATGATATTTACATAAATATACTTTTCTAATATACCATTTTATAGAAAAAATTATTTATTATTATAACTATGTAAATAAAAGGCTTTATAAATAAAATAACAAATTGGAATTTTGGAACGATAACTAAAATACTTATTATATATATTTTGAAACTATAAAAATACAAAAATATTTTTCTAAAAATATGTACGCTCGCACATATTCGCATTCGTCGAGCTATTACGAAAAATAAAATTTCGCGCGCGACGTACAATGCAACTACGCGACGTAAAATACAAAAATTTAAATCAGTACCAAATTTAATAATAAAAAAATAGTAATAATTTAGGGGTTTTACATCCTACCCAACTTACAAGAATTTTGTCCTCGAAATTAAGAATAATAGGGGTGGGTGAGAAGGTCACATGGGTATATCGGTAAGGAATATGATCAAGTCACTAGACGAGGCAAAGAAACGACGTTCAATGCAAACATGCATTAGAAAATTGCGATGAACAAATAATGACGAAAATAAATCATGGATATGGCTAATTAATGCTAGAAGGACAATGATTAAGGTTAGAGTTTAATCAAGATAACATGCAATAAAGAATAGTACGGTATCGAGAGAAATAAATTGAGAACTTAAAGACATGGTTCCTTGAGAGTAGGTTGGGGGCACGATTAAGAGAGCGATTAGAAGGTCATGATAGTAAATATAGGGCCGAGATGAAGGACGAGTAGTTTAAAATGGGGATATAGTATCGTTGAGTGGTTATGGTCATAAGCGATAGGACAGCTAGAGGTAATTCAAGTATAATCGTCTTCGTCCTTCGAAAATTAGGTGAAGGCGAAAGCAATATAGAGTTCAAAGACGATATTATCAAATACAATTACGTGGTTCAAAGGCGAGCGAATAACTTCAAAAAGAATTTTTCAAGGCAGTCGTGAATGAGATTCTAAGGGTAAGTTTAACTATATCTCAACCACGTAGAATAATCGTGTGAAAGGCGAACCAAAAGTGCACTAGGTTGATCAGACCATCATGCACCGGTTCTGAGTAGACAATATGTTAGTGAGCGCGCGCTCAATAGCATGTGTCTTGAACAAGTTTGATAACGGTTAAACTTGCAAAACTAGGCTATAGTAGCAACATTTAGTCAAGATGGTAAAATATAGACACGTGAGATTATTATTGAAAGAGACTAGAATTAGTTCGAACTACTTAAGAATCTAAGTCTTATTTAGTGCCTATACAGTCGACCTATTGTCTCCTTGTCTAAGGCTTTGGTTGACCAATAAGGTATGGTCTTTAAAAATTTATAGTCTAGGCAATCCACTTAGTATCTACTATAGTGAGTCATAAGGTCGAAGTCTTATGCTAGGTCATGAGGCATTCTACCCAACTTAAAAGAGCTAAACTAGTAGGGTGATGGAACAATAGGTCATGTCCACCTAGTATGGGTTACCCTATTAATCTCTATCAAGCACGAAAGAAGGGCACGAATCACGATAGAAGGGATCAAGCAAGATGCAACTCGCGGAGAAGGCGGTCAAGTATGTGGATGAGATCCTAGACTCTAATCCTATACGCAAGCTTGCTTGGTACGGTAAAGTAACCAAACAATTTATCTTGACCTGCATTGGCCACCACTAAAACATGTAACGCCCCAGTCCCAAAATATGTAGGACCAAGTACGTAGACATGCAAGCTGTATACATACGAAGTACATAGGCCTCGTATGGATACATAAGCTATAAATGCAGTAAAACCAAGACTAATCTCATCCACACAAAATAAAAGAATTCAAATAATGATTATGAATTGTCTTGATATAATATGTTGGGCGGAGACAAATCCACTACCAACAAGGAAAGGAAAAATACATGAGTAAAGAAATGAGTTAGCGAGCGAAGCGAAGACGATCCAAGTGCAATCATACTCGAAGAAATAGCGATGATCATGGCTAGGGCTATAACACCTGCGAAAGATAATAGCACACACCTGGCGAGATAACCAGGTCCTCAGAGGGACGTAACAAGACAGATAATATCATGCCAATAACTGAATAAATAAAGCTCAACAGAAAATTATATGTCTAAACAGATAAAGGTCCTTAACCATTCTATGTGTAAATGTAATTTGAAGACAACGTTCCACACAAGGGCTCTCGAGACTAGAAATACGGCACGTTAGCATTTCAACCAAGGCACTAGTGGCGTCTAGAGAAAAGTAAATGCACGGCCCATTAGCACTCGAGCGAGAGCTAAGGGGCATCTAGAGAAAAATAAATGCACGGCCACTAGCTCTTGGGTGAGTCACTAACGGCAGCTAGAGGAAAGTAAATGCACGGCACATTTGTGTTTCAACCGAGGCACTAGTGGCATCTAGAGAAAAGAAAATAAATGCACGGCCACTAGCTCTCGACTGAGTCACAAATGGCAGCTAGAGAAAAGTAAAGGTGTGAAAGCCCCTGAGCCTAATAACTGTCTTCACCCTCCCCATGCACTATACGTGCTGTTTCCACATCACGACTTTCTTAATAACTGCTAAGTCTTCTAGACAACCATAACTATTTAGCAGCTATTGCCTATCGTACGGCATGTGCTCACCGATGGACAGTCGATACGTACGTCTGAGATCTATATGAGACTCGTGACTCATGATACACAAGTGTCAGGGCCAATGAATGCGACACAAACAAAGGTAGTCCCTTAACTCTAGACCAAATGTAGCTAAAATATAATAATTTGCAAGTACAATTTATATTTTCTAGAATAAGTAAAAAAACATGCACGATATTGAGCAAGAAATTAAACAGTAAAGGCAAGATGTCTTGCCTGGTAGTACGCCTAGTGTGCTGCAATAATCATGGTGGCACGAACTGCGACTTCGGTAACAACTACACAAGGGGACCTCGGATAACGGCACAGACAGTTCCATTGGGTCCAGAAGGGTTAATTTAGTTAGGTTCGACCTAAGGTAGACTTGAATTGCTAAGGGATATGAAAGATTGGCTGAATCACGAGATGGAGAAATAATATATTTGATTTTTAGACAATATTTTTATTGTACTTGAAAACTATGCCTTATTATCCCAAAATATTTATAGATAGTAAAAATTGCTTTAGGTTGAAAACTAAAATTTACTTAGTAAAATATCTAATCTAATACTAGAAAATTATATGATAATTTGGAACTACATTATAATACTCAAAATTTATCTCTAGATAATTAGTTGAAAATTAAAAATCAGTTTTAGGCAAAATCTCTTAAATTATCCAAATAGGGTCTCTAAGTAAAACTATGTTGTGTTAGTAAAACATCTTTAGAGAATTTACTAAAATCTAGAAAAATGTATTTAAAACTAGGTTTTCGAATTTGTAGGGCCAAGCCTCAATATGATATTCGAATATGCCAGCTTTTAAAAAATAATATAATATCAGCAAATTAATAATAGAATATTCATAAATTTTTTAATACTGTAATAATAAAAAAAATGTTAAAACATAAAGCAACAAAATTATATATGTAATACTGTCATAAATATTGTATAATGAGCTATTAATATACTACTAAAACTTAAGAAAAATAAATAATAATAATAACAATAATAATAATAACAATAATAATAATAATAGTAATAATAATAAATTCATAATAATAACTATAATGATACTATTACAGCTGTGAGCTATTTCTTCTTCTCGTGAAGAGGGAATAGAATGAGTGATGAGTAGGTAGCAGAGGCAGGCAGGAGAGAGAAAAGGAAATAAGTGAGAGGGATGAGGGGGAGAGTGAGGCTCGGGAGAAAGGCGGAGGCCGGCTCGTCGGCGACGGCGCCGCGACGGTTCGGGACGGGGAAGCGAAGGAGTGGCGACGAGTAGTGCTGCGGAGGAGGAGATCGAGGGGTTTCGGTGGTCGGGCTTGGCCGAGGACGCGGGTGGCGGTCGCCGTGTGCGGCAAGGTGGGGTGCTGGGGAGGCGAAGAGGGTTTTGAAGCGACGAAGGGGAACGGGTGGCCAGGCACGGAGAAAAGGAGCGGTGGTCCGGTCGCCGGGCGGCGCTGCATGCGGCGGCGCGCTCGCTTGGCGGCGGGGTTTGAGGAGAGGGTTCGGGGGTTCGTCGTGTCACGACCCGCACCCTAGAGTAAGGGCACGAGACGTGGGTACGTCCAGCCTACGCCGCAGTGTCGGCGGTAGAACTCTGTCCTAGGTCAACATACATCTAACAATATATATCTAAACAGTTTATACTCTCCGAATGGGGGTGACATAGCAGTAATAAACTCAATCACAACTAAGGAAAAGATAACACGATATGAAATAGAACTCAAGGAAACAAATAGATGATAAAGTAGTCTAAGATAATCCCAACAAATATCCAGAAGTACATGGTCTCAGATACTGAATGAAATAATATATACAACTCAGAACAGAATAAAGTCTAGCTAAAACATGTCTCAAGACTACATAAAAAGATAAGCCTAACTAGACTAGTCTAGGCAATAGGGGTGATGTCCTCAGCTAGAGCTGGGTCCTCCTGAGGGTCCAGCTCGCAAGTGTCATCTAAGGCTGTCCCGTAGAAAGTGTCCAGACAGGCCTCCTCCTCGTCCTCTGTAATATTTTTAACATGTCCAATCAGGACAGGAGCGAGCACAGTACATCTCAACAGTTCATAGCAGGTTAGAAAATATAATCATGCAGTAAAGTAAGATACAAGTATTGAAAGAAATGCAGTATGTAAACAGAGAGAGAATGCTGTATTAGAAATATCTACTATAAATCGAGAACTAACATGTGACTAGTGAGTCAGAGTACAACATGGACATGTAAATGGCATGGGATGATTCTGATAAGACACTACGGAATGATTCTGATAAGATACTACTGGTGTATTATTCACATGTCCACTTCTACTCCCCCGTACCCTCAATCAATACACAAGGATCCAACCAGGTTATGTTATGATTCCATGCAAGGCCTCCGAAGGGTGGTACATGGATGTCCCATAAATGGGGATTCTAGGAAACCTAATGTATGGGATAAGGATTCAAGAAAGACTCTGTAATCTTAAGAGTATATGTCACAAGTGATCAGTGAACCAATGAAGTATAGTGATACACCATGTAAGTGAAACGCACAGAACATGTAGTACCCGATGCTCCCTAAGGATAACATCTCAAGAAGGTATCCATATATTACCAATCCGTGTGACCAACGTGACAGTACAAGTAAAGTAATTTAATACAGAAAATAATTCTAAGCAAGATATGAAATAATCAGAAAATGTACTCGCCTGGTATCTGAGTGTCCAATATGAAAGTACTGTCCGAGGAGTGGTGTCTGGCTCCTAATCAGAACAGCACAAGTCACAACAAGTCCAAAATGGTATAACGAAGTCCTACTATGCATTCTACATGATTCTAGGTCAATCTAGGCCAAAGTCAACTCTTGGTCAACTCTGGTCAACCCTAGAAGTCAAACTTGGTCAAGCAAGTCTAAACTAGGCTATTAAGTCTAAACTAGTCTATACTAGGTCTAATAAAGTTGTACAAGCCCAATCTAGGCTCACCAAGCTATACCATATTACCTAGGCCTATGCTTAACACTTGAATATATATTACCTATATATAGTAAATACACAAGTTGTATATATATGTGACATACATATACACTTGTATAACCCATGCATCATATGTAGGTATCTAGACTAGATACCCAAATATACACAACTACCATATGTATATAAATACTCACATTACCTATATATATATATATATATATATATATATATATAAAATATATATATATATATATATATATATATATATATTAGCATATAATCACATAGAAAAGAAATAGGATTCACAAAGAGAGGGAATGTGTAAACTGTGTGTGTGTGAGTGTAATGTGAGTGAAACATGCATGTGTGTGAGAAAACGGTGAGTGACAGAGTGTGAATTAGTGTGTGAGCTGTGAGTGTAATGTATGTGGGAGGGAGAGTGGACTGTGAGGAAAAATATGTCTAGCAGTGTAGGAAATATAGAGTTCAACTCATAGGAAAGAACACAATATTACATAACACCCAATTCAATCTCAGGTTCAGCCATAACTAATCAGTCTATATACCTAAACATTCCCAGATTTTAATATCAATCATAACCAAAATCTTGATACTCATGCTCAGTTATTAAACAACCCAAGCCACATTTCCAGATATTGAACCTTATTCTCAGATTTTATTTGATGGTGAACTAGTGTGTAGGTTTAAAGGGTTGACAGGAACTTAAATGCTGTAAAGGGAAAACAACAAGTTCAGGTTTTAAACTAATCTCAGAAAACAGTGAATGCCCAAACCCATTCCCAGGTTTTTGAAAAACAACATTGCAAATCAATGTCAGGGTAACTCAGGTTTATGACCAAAGAGCAATTCTCAGATTTTTGAATTAAACAGTATATCAAATGCACATTTCAAAACCAAATAACATTTAAACTTCCTACATCCATTCAATCATAATAATGAGCCCTCACAACCTAAACTTGGTATCTATTGATCAGACAAAAATTACCATAGTTAAATATACATGAGGTTTAAATCCTTATGCTAATCGAACAAGGAACAAACATGGAAATATTTTACTGTTACACACAGTGTCAGGTGTACTGGGAATCAAAACCCAACTCATGTGTCGAAAACCATTAGATGCACATAAAACCTATTCTAACATGTAAGACTAACCTACCATGCATTAATACATATGTTCAGGATTTAAAAAGACCATTTAATCACTAATAAAATAGGTTGAAAATGGAATAAATTCAGGGATTTCTCAACAGAATAGTGTATCAGGAATTGGTTTCATTCATTGCCATAACCAAGTGTTCGAACCCAAATATCTCATTAAAACCAAAATTAACATGTAAACCTATTCTAACATATATTATGCATCATAAATAGGATCTATATAGCAAGAGAAAACATGAATTAAACTATTGAACTGAAATAAAAATGAGGAACTGAACTGCACACCGACACACACAGTGTACACCCTGTGCACGCTCAAATTCGTGTCTGACACGACACGAGAGCTCATGACACTTCACGAACCTCCTGTCAGTCACAAGTACCACCCGTGTGTCGAGTCTCGTGTTATTACATAGCGTGTCGTGTCCTGTGGAACCCCCGAGTAGCAGGGGACAGGACCCGAGCGCGTGCGCCCGTCAACAGCGGGTGTCCACGCGTCAAATACAACACAAACAGACACAGAGACACTCTTAGACTCAAAGAAATGCATAAGTGACACCACAACCAATTTTCCCATTCAAAAATATTACACAAAAGAGATCGAAATGCCCTTTGAGGCATTTCGACAAACACCTACGGATAACTCCTAATACGTGTCCAAACGGACACAAAACTTATAAGACCCGACACGAAACCAATGCAGACACTTAGGGGACTCCTAGGGCTTCCTAAATATGAAAAAAAATCAAAATTTCATGGAGAAATGGAGAAGTTACCTATACTTAAACTTTCTATAAAAACCCCCTTTCTAGAGCTCTTCTCCTTGATGTCCCAATCCAATCAAATCACCACAAACTGAAACTTCAAAATCAGTAAGAATAGGCATATTAGAACCTAATGGAAGAGATTTGAATGAAAAAGGAAAAGGAATGGAATTCTAGGGATTAATGAAGTAGGAAACAAACCTTATTTTCTAAACTTGGGCTTTCCTAAAAAGAGGCAACCCTAAAAATTAGGAGAGTACTTATAGGGTGATGTTCCCAATGTAGATAGGATGGCCGACCACAATGTCTAGGGATTAGGGTTTGAAATTTGTCTTGGGCTTTGGGCCAACCTACAAGGCTATGAGTTAAAATGATTTATTAAAGGTGCTAAATCATAAGCCATGACTTATGACTTTCTAAATCTTAATGCTAAATAGAGTCTAATGACCAAACCAGAGATTAGCTTAAGTTAGACTAGAGTCATATAACCTAACCAAGTCCATACTAACTAGGGTTAGCTTCTAGGTTGGTCTACAAGGGTCAACACTAGTCAATGTCAACCTAGTCCAAACAATTCCAAAATAATTCTTAAAAATTCCCATAAATTCAATTAAATTCTAATAAATTTAAATTATCCCAAAAATGACAAAAATACCCTCACACTAGAAATGTGGTAGTGACAAATCTACCCTCCTTAAAAGAATTTCGTCCTCGAAATTGAAAGGCGAAATACAACTAATGAGATGGATAGAAAGTATACCTCACGGTCCGAAAAGATAAGGGCAGCGCTCGCGCATCTCATCCTCCCGCTCCCAGGTAGACTCTCCTGGAGAATGATGCCTCCAAGCGACGCGTACCAAGGGTATCACCTGGTTCCTCAGAACCTTCTCCCGTCGATCCAGAATCTCCACTGGCTGCTCTGGATAGCTGAGAGAAGGCCCAACCTCTATCTCTGAATGATCGAGCACATGGCTAGGGTCAGCCACGTACCGTATCAACTGTGATACATGGAATATGTTGTGGACCCCCACTAGCACAGGCAGCAAGTCTAGCCTATATGCAACGTCATCGACTCTTCCGCTGATAACGAAAGGGCCGATGAAGCGCGGGCTAAGCTTCCCGCCTCCACTAAAACGTATCGTACCACGAGTCGGAGATATCCTCAAGAAAACCTGGTCTCCGACCTAATCACAAGCAAGGTCTCAATTAATAAATAAACAAACATGATCAAAAATCATAAACAAACAACCTAAATCTTATCCTACTCTAATCTGTACCTCAAACTCCAACGGCCTCCGGTGGCTATCGTCCCAGTGCCAATGTCTGTCCTGCACCACGCGAAGTCTATCCCTGATGAGCTTCACCTTCTCGGCTGCATCAACAACCATCTCTGGCCCCAATAAAGCTCGCTCACCAACATCATCCCAAGATAGGGGTGTGTCACGACCCGCACCCACTGTGAGGGTACGAGAACGTAACAACGCCCAGCCTACGCCGTAGTGTCAGCGGTAGAGCGCTGTCCTAGGTCAACATACATCTAACAATATACATCTAAACAGTTTATACTCCCCGAATGGGGGTGACATAACAGTAAAACTCAATCACAACTAAGGAAGAGATAGCACGGAATGAAATAGAACTCAAGGAAGTAAATAGATGAAATAGCAGTAGTCTAAGATAATCCCAGCAATATCCAACAGAACAAGGTCTCAGATGAAAGAATATATACAACTCATAATTCCAAATAAAATCTAACTAAGACATGTCTCAAGACTGCATAAAGTAAGATAAGCCTAACTAGTCTAGTCTAGGCAATCGGGGTAATCTCCTCAGCTAGAGCTGGGTCCTCTTGAGGGTCCAACTCGCAGGTGTCATCTAAGGCTGTCCCGTAGTAGGTGTCTAGGCAGGCCTCCTCCTCGTCCTCTGTAATATTTCAACAGGTCCAGTCAGGACAGGAGCGAGATCAGTACATCTCAACAGATCATAGCAGGTTAGAAGATATAATCATGCAATAAAGTAAGATACAAGTACTGAAAGAAGTGCAGTATGTAAACAGAGAGAGAAAGCTGTAAGAGAAATATCTACTATAAATAGAGAACTATCATGTGACTAGTGAGTCAGAGTATAATATAGACATGTAAATGGCATAGGAGATTCTGATAAGACACTATGGAAGAGATTCTGATAAGATACTACTTGGGTATTATTCACATGTCCATTTCTACTCCCCCGTACCCCCAATCAATACACAAGGATCCAGCCAGGTTATGTTATATGATGCTATGTAACAGCCCCCGAAGGGTAGTAGACCCCGAAGGTGATAGACCCCAAAGGTGATAGACCTCGAAGGTGATACATAGTAGTCCCATAAATAGGATAAGGATTCTAGTAAGACTCTACGATCATAAGAGTATATGTCGTAAGTAATCAAAGAACCAATAAAGCATATGATACGCCATGTAAGTGAAACGCACAGAACATGTAGTACCCGATGCTCCCTAAGGTTAATATCTCAAGAAGGGATCCATATAGTACCAATCCGTGTGACCAATGTGACAGTACAAGTAAAGTAATCTACTGCAGGAAATAATTCTAAGCAGGATATGAAATGATCAGAGAATGTACTCGCCTGTATCTGAGTGTCCAATATGAAACGTACTGTCTAAGGAGTGGTGTCTGGCTCCTAATCAGAACAGCACAAGTCACAACAAGTCCAGAATAGTGAAATGGAGTCCTACTATGCATTCTACATGATTCTAGGTCAATCTAGGCCAAAGTCAACTCTTGGTCAACTCTGGTCAACCCTAGAAGTCAAACTAGGTCAACCTTGTCTAAACTAGGCTATACTAAGTCTAATAATACTGTACAAGCCCTATCTAGGCTTACCAAGCTATACCAACTACCTAGGCCTATTCCCATCACAAGTGCATACATTGCCTATATCTAGTAACATCCAAGTATACACATATGGTACAACATGAACTTGCAAAACCCAAATAACCCTATGGCCTACTATCATGGCATCCCTCCCATACACCATATGTAACCATCTACATAAAACCATGTACATCTATATAGGGACATACACATCACAATGCATATATTAATTTACATATATATAATACATTGTATTACATATGTATATAGTCACATATAGAGGCTGTGCATTAGGTAGGCATATAGGGACGTAAGTAAATGTGTGTGTGTGATAGGGCAAAACAAGAGGGGGCTATGTGAGGGCAATGTGCAACAGTACTTGTGTGTGTGTGTAGCTGTGTGTGATAAAACCATGTGCAGGAATACATCCAGATAGAGAGTGAGTGAAAGTGTGGAAGTGCTCACAGGAAAACAGTGTGTGTCAAGAGTGTGTGTATACAAGACATGAGTGAAAAGGGGGTGAGTGATAAATCAGTTGCTAACTGGACTGAAAAGGGGAAGTGTCACCCACAGGTTTTTAACCCCACTTCATCACAAATTGAAAACAGAACAAAGCAGGTTAGGCAATTCAGTTATCAACTGGGAATGAAATCCCAAACAAGGTTCCTGGGAACTGAGCTAAACACCCAGGTAGTAGTCTCTCTACAAATTCCCAGGTTCAGTTCATGAAGGTCCCTGTTAGGACAGTTCAGCAACCCAACAGTGTACATTAGGCTATCAATCTACATTTAATATCAGTTACTAACCACTCTTGTATTCTCAGGTTTTATGTAACAGGGAAATGAGTTCAGTTATAACCAGGACAGCCAATACATGCTTCTAACAGGATATGCAAACATTATAATTTCACATTAATATTACTTAGACAGTTCCAAGAATTTCTAGATTTTAGCCCCAAAACCCCATCATTCCACTCCAATTGACACACACAGGTAGATAACAATTAGGAGCATAGGTTAGAACTCTAAAAACATGCATTCGACAGTGATTAATAGTTTAATTTATTCAGGCAAAACTAATTTAAGAAAACTGGAATGACAGGTAAATCAAACTACAGTATCAGGACATGGTTTAATGAGAAATCGAAATAGCAAAATCAACTAACCATGAATCTAATGCTTGGTAATTGAAAACAACCCTCGTGCACAACCACACACATTCATTTCGTGTCACCCAAGGCCAGACACGGCGTGTCCACATCAAGAACATCAAAATGACACACACAGTGCACTGTCAGTGCACTGTCTCGTGCACACGTACACTTGTGTCGTGTGCACGACACAAGATACGAGAGGATCTCATGGTCATACACATGGGTAGCCCACCTATAGGGCTATCTCATGGGCCTACTGGCCTATGTCTACGACGTGTCAGGGTCGAATACGAGACCCGTATCAGTGGCAATAAACCACACTGTGCAGTGCACTGGGAAATCGGTGCGGTTGAGATTTCACTCAAACCGCTCGATAAGACGAGCTGAAAATTGGTCTGTGACTTGTCAGTCACGACTCCCAAGTGCCACCAAAGTTTCAGCCCAAAACGTGTCGTGTCGTGTCCGCTACAGACCCCGATAGGCAGGGGAGCACTGTAGCACGTGCACGAGCGTGTGTACGCGCGTGTCCACACCACAAAATCGACACAAAATGACACAAAAACTACGACACAAGAACAGGAACCTATAAACAAGATCAAAATCATATTTTCTATTCAAAAACATTGGACAAACCCGATCGAAATGCCCTTTGAGGCATTTCGTCGAACACTCTGTCCTAGCTTCTGATACGTGTCCAGAGCGGATACGAAACCACCGATACTCGACACGAATCCTATCCAGACCTTAGGGGGACCCTTAGGGCTTCCTATACATGAATAATTGAAAATCTATAGAGATTTGAGTGAGTTACCTCTTGATGAACTTCCAATAGAAAACCCCCTATTCAATGCTCTCCACTTGATGACCCAATCAATCCAAAACAATTTCAAACTGAGATGAGACCTTAGCAACAGCAAGAACAATCATATCAGGACCTATTGGAACAATTTAGAAAGAAAAAGGAAGGGAAAAGGAGTTCTAGAAATTAAAATGCAATAAAACCAACCTCCTTGAAATTAGGGCTCTTCCTAAGAAAGAGGCAACCCTAGATTTTAGGAGGGGTTTTATATGATGGGGATCCCTAGGCAAATAGGTGGCCGTCCATACATCCTTAGGGTTAGGGTTTTGCTAAAACATTGGGCCTTGGGCCAAGTTACAAAGGCTAAGGTAGTTTTAATTAATTAAAGACTCTAAGTCATAAGTCATGGCTTATGGCTTTCTAATTTCTATAGCTAAATAGCTTCTAATGACTTAACCATAGATTAGGCTAGGTTAGACTAGAGTCACAAATCCTAACCAAGGCCAACTAACTAGGGTTAGCTCCTAGGTTGGTCTACGTGAGTCAATACTAGTCAAAAATCAAACTAGTCTAAACAATTCCAAAACAATTCCTAAAAATTCCCATAAATTCTAATTAATTCTAATAAATTTAAATTACCCCAAAAATGACAAATTTACCCTCAAACTAGAAATGTGGTAGTGACAAATCTACCCTCCTTAAAAGAATTTCGTCCTCGAAATTGAAAGGCGAAATAAAACTGATGAGAAGGATAGAAAGCATACCTCACGGTCCAAAAAGATAAGGGTACCGCTCGCGCATCTCATCCTCCCGCTCCCAGGTAGACTCTCCTGGAGAATGATGCCTCCATGCGACGCGTACCAAAGGTATCACCTGGTTCCTCAAAACCTTCTCCCGTCGATCCAGAATCTCCACTGGCTGCTCTGGATAGCTGAGAGAAGGCCCAACCTCTATCTCTGAATGATCGAGCACATGGCTAGGGTCAGCCATGTACCGTCTCAACTGTGATACATGAAATACGTTGTGGACTCCCACAAGTACAGGCGACAAGTCTCGCCTGTAAGCCACGTCACCGACTCTCCCGCTGATAACGAAAGGGCCGATGAAGCGCGGGCTAAGCTTTCCGCCTCCACCAAAACGTATCGTACCACGAGTCGGAGATATCCTCAAGAAAACCTGGTCTCCGACCTAATCACTAGCAAGGTCTCAATTAATATAAATAACAAACATGATCAAAAACACAATAATAACCTAAATCTAATCCTACACTACTCCGTACCTCAAACTCCCAGGACCTCCGGTAGCTATCGGCCCAGTGCCGATGTCTGTCCTGTACCACGCGAAGTCTGTCCCTGATGAGCTTCACCTTCTCGGCCGCATCCACAATCATCTCTGACTCCAGCAAAGCTCGCTCACCAAGATCATCCCAGGATAAGGGTGTACGGCACCTACGCCCGTACAGAGCCTCGAAAGGTGACATCTCAATGCTGGCCTGGAAACTATTGTTGTAGGCAAACTCCACCAAATGAAGATGATCCTCCCAGGAACCTCCAAAGTCTAGGACGCACGTCCGCAGCATATCCTCAAAGGTCTGAATAGTCCGCTCTGACTGTCCGTCCGTCTGGGGGTGGTATGCAGTACTAAACTTGAGCTGAGTTCCCAAGCTGGTCTGTAGACTCCTCCAGAAATGGGAAGTAAAACGGCTATCCCGATCTGAGACGATGCTGACCGAAACTCCATGGATCCTGACTATCTGCCGCATATACATCTCCGCCAGCCTCTCTGTAGACGTACCCACCTTGAATGGCAAGAAGTGGACCGATTTGGTCAACCTATCAACGATGACCCAAATCGCATCTTTTCTTCCTCCTGGAGTACATGGCAATCCTGAAATGAAGTCTATAGTGATATGCTCCCATTTCTACTCGGGAATAGACAGCGGCTGCAACAATCCACCGGGCCTCTGTCTCTCTGCCTTAACCTGCTGATAGACCAAGCACCTAGCTACGAAGTGGGACACCTCCCACTTCATTCCTGACCACCATACATGCTCCCGCAGATCTCGGTACATCTTGTTGGCACCCGGGTGTATAGAGTACTGAGATCTGTGGGCCTCCTGCATAATCTGCTCTCTGAGCTCCCCGCTAGGCACACATAACCTGGCACCGTGCCTCAGGGCACCATCCTCTGCAAGTGTAAACTCAGCATCCCCCACTCCTATACTGATCTGCTCTCTGATACTTTGCAGGGCCACATCCTCGAACTGGGCCGCCTTGATCCTGTCTATCAAGTCCGACTGAATCTGCATCCCCTATAGCTGCATCTGCACTCCCGGCACGATCACCTCAATCCCAAGGCTCTCCAAGTCGGCAAGCAAATGCCAATCCATGGTCAAACACATGGCTGTCGGATACCTACTCAAGGCATCGGCAACCACGTTGGCCTTCCCTGGATGATACTGTAGTGTAATGTCGAAGTCCTTTATCAACTCCAACCATCTGCGCTGTCTCATGTTCAACTCCTTCTGAGTGAACACATACTTTAAACTCTTGTGATCTGTGAAGATCTCTACCCTCTCACCGTACAGATAATGCTTCTACAGCTTCAAAGCAAAAATCACTGCTGCCAGCTCCAGGTCGTGGATAGGGTAGTTCTTCTCTTGGGGACGTAACTGCCTGGAAGCATAGGCAATCACCTTCCCGTGCTGCTGCAACACACAACGCAGCCACTTCCTGAAGCATTACTATAAATAGTGAATCCACCTGATCCTGAAGGCAACGTCAGAATCGGAGCTGTCGTCAGTCGCTTCTTAAACTCATCAAAAGTTGCCTGACACTCCTCTGACCAAACATACTCAGCATCCTTCCTGGTCAACCGTGTCAACGGCTCTGCAACCCGGGAGAAATCCTGCACGAATCTCCGATAGTATCCTGCCAGCCCCAGGAAACTCCTGATCTCTGCAACTGAAGTCGGTGCTGCCCATGCCTCAACTGCTACAATCTTCTTGGGGTCAACTGAGATACCATCTCCAGTCACCACATGCCCCAAGAAGTCCACCCGGTCTAGGAAGAACTCACATTTGGAGAGCTTTTCGTAAAGCTGCTCCTTCCTGAGAATCTCCAGCACTATCCTCAAATGCTCCTCGTGTTCCTCCTCAGTCTTGGAATATACCAAAATATCATCTATGAATACTACCACAAACTGATCCAGATACTGATGGAACACCTTGTTCATCAGGTTCATAAACACTGCGGGTGCATTGGTTAGCCCAAACGGCATAACCAAAAACTCGAACTGCCCGTACCGTTTCCTGAAAGCGGTCTTGGGAATATCCTCCCTCTTCACCTTCACCTGGTGATATCCCGACCTCAGATCAATCTTGGAAAATACCCGAGCTCCGTTCAACTGGTCAAATAGATCGTCGATCCGCGGCAATGGGTATTTGTTCTTGATCGTGAGGTTGTTGAGTGCCCTATAGTCAATACACATGCGTACTGACCCATCCTTCTTCGGCACGAACAACACTGGTGCACCCCATGGTGACGAACTCGAGCGGATGAAGCCCTTGTCCTGTAGCTCATCCACCTGCTTCTTCATCTCCACCAGCTCGCTGTTGTTCACCCGATAGACATGCTGAGAGATGGGTTCTGCTCCTGGAACCAAGTCTATCGAGAACTCTATGTCTCTGTCTAGTGACAGTCCCGGCAACTCCTCTGGGAAAACATCCATATAATCTGCTATCAAGGGGTGTGGAATCGTCTGCTCCTCGACCGAGACTCCACAGAAGACTCCGCTGCTCTGCTCTGCCTGACGTCTGGAGTACTCAAACTCTGGCTCCCCCGACGCTCTGAACAGAACTCTACTCCTTCTGTAATTAATGCTGGCGTGGTGCCTGCTCAACCAATCTATGCCTAGTACTATATCGTAGTTTGGCAATGGCATTATGAGCAGGCTCACCTCCAACTCACGGCCTCCCAAAACTACTCTCCGACCCTTACAAACATCACCCACGAGGATAATACCACCCCCGGTCGTGATCTTGTAAGTCCTAGGCAACGATTCAGCTATGATACCGTGTCTAATCGCAAAAGATACTGAAATGAAGCTATACGAAGCACCGGAATCGAATAAGGCAAATGCTGGACTGGAGTCAAGAAGAATCGAACCTGCAATCAGCTCTCCAGTCACCTCTGCCTCTCCAGCTGCCATGGTGAAAGCTCGCTCCTGCTGGCCTCCCCTGGCCTGCTGCTGGTGCTGGACGAACCTCTATTGCTGTGTCGGCAAGGCTGTTCCCCTCTGCTGGCTTGTTGGAGCTCTGGCTCCACCTCCCGGAGCTGCTCGTGCTATGCGGTACTCCCTCATCTGGTGGTCTGCTGAACCACACAATAGGCATAGGCCTAGCCTCTTTCGGCACTCATTGAAGACGTGCCCAGGCTTCTTGCAGTAGGCACAAGTGGCTCCCTGTCTCTGACCCTGCTGGTGCTGTCTCGGCTGCTGCTGCTGAACTGGCCTCTCCTGGATCGGCTGCGGCTGAAACTGCCTCAGCTGCTGATACTGAAAGTGGGGCCTCTTGGCCTGGCCCCCGCTGCTGCTGCCTCCAACTGGGTCTCTTCCTCTCTTGAGCCTAAGCTCAAGATCATCCTCAGCTAACAGGGCCCCCGTCAAGATCTTCTTAAACGTAGCATCTCTGCTGCCCTTGGTCAGGGACTTGACCTCCTTGACCAGACCCTTCCGAAACCTCTGGGCCTTCGTCGTCTCGCTCAAACCCTCAACAAACCTTCCGAGACGGCCAAACTCTCCGGTATACTCCTCAACTGAGAGGCTCCCCTGGACCAAGCTCTCAAACTGTGACTCTAAGGCTTTGACTGCTGAATCTGGGAAGAACTTCTTCTTGAAGAAGCCCCTGAACTGCTCCCAAGTCTGCCCTGGTACCCCTACCCTGGGGTCTGACTGATACAAGGTGCGAGCAAGATCTCGCATCCGGCTAGCTGCGGCCTCGATCTGAAGGTCTGCTAGAATCCTGGCCAAGCGAAAGATCTCCTCTATATGCTCGATCCACTCATCGGCATATAAGATCCCCTCTGTCCCCAGAAAGTCTCTAGGGTTCATCTTCTGAAACTGCTCGATCCCCGGTGTCCTCGGCTGCTGCACCACTGGTCGAGCTGGGGCTGTCGTGACGGCCAACTCCATGCCTCTGTCCTGCCGAGCCTGCTGTCGGTCCATGAACTGCTGGAAATATGCGAACATCTGAGCTACGTCCACGTGTCCTGGAGGCGGTGGCGGCTGGAAAGGATCCTCTGGAATAACCGGGTCCTGCCTCCCAGTCGGTGGATGCATACCCCCTACTGCGGCTGCCGAGGTCTCAACACGAACTGAGGTGGCAGTAGCTGCAGTCCCCTGGCCTCGTCGTGCTGGATGAGAGGTAGCAGTCCCCTCTATGGCATCCTCATGAATAGTACGCTGCGATCTAGTCTCTACCATCCTGAAGATAGACAAACAAGAGTATCAATTTCTGAGAAAGAAGCGAAATAACAAAGGCGGACAATTTTAATTCAAAGGATCAGCTGACAAAGGATTTAAATGGCAATAAAAGAAATTTTCCTAAAGTGATTGAGTATCTTAAAATTAATGTCCTATATCCTATAGCAGGCTGCAGTGATACTCTAGTTCGAGTACCACCACACTTCTAGTCTGGACCTGCATGGGCCACCACCAAAAACGTGTCACGACCCGCACCCACTGTGAGGGTACGAGAACGTAACAACGCCCAGCCTACGCCGCAGTGTCGGCAGTAGAGCGCTGTCCTAGGTCAAAATGCATCTAACAATATACATCTAAACAGTTTATACTCCCCGAATGGGGGTGACATAACAGTAAAACTCAATCACAACTAAGGAAGAGATAGCACGTAATGAAATAGAACTCAAGGAAGTAAATAGATGAAATAGCAGTAGTCTAAGATAATCCCAGCAATATCCAACAGAACAAGGTCTCAGATGAAAGAATATATACAACTCATAATTCCAAATAAAATCTAACTAAGACATGTCTCAAGACTGCATAAAGTAAGATAAGTCTAACTAGTCTAGTCTAGTCTAGGCAATCAGGGTGATCTCCTCAGCTAGAGCTGGGTCCTCCTGAGGGTCCAACTCGCAGGTGTCATCTAAGGCTGCCCCGTAGTAGGGGTCTAGGCAGGCCTCCTGTAAACCCCCTAAAATTTTCTACATTTTTACTACGAGTTTTCTTTTAAATAAATTTTGGTTATTCGATTTATTTTCGTATTGTGCATCGCGCGCTGATTTGTATTTTGCTCGTCGAGTGCAAAATGTGCAAGGTTCATATTTTAGAAAAATGTTTTTATTATAGATTTTTTTATAAGAGAAATAATGGTTTCAAAATAACGTGTGATAAATATTTTATTTGTTTAAAGATGTTGCCAAAACATTTTAATTGTTATTATAAAAATACTATTTTATTCCTTGTTAAAATATAGTAGTAAGTTAGAAAAACCATGATTTTGTAAATATTTTACTTGCATACGAGTTACATGAAATTTATTCATATTTTTGATTTTTTGAAATTAATTTTTATTATTTTTATATTATTTATAAAAAGACATTTTTGAAATAATTTGATTCTATATTTGATTAGTATGGTGATTTAAAATTTGATATCTTAGTTATCTCTATTAAAATAGATTTAAGCTAAAGTTACGGTTTAAATTTGGATTGATTGAATTTAGATTTAAATGCATTTAATTTAATAGAGGATATATCCATTGCGGATTTAAACAATCCAAATCCCAATCCAACTGGGAATTCCCACCTCCTATAAAAGGAGAGGTACTCCTCCAGAAATTTTCACCACAAATTTCTCCAACACAGCGTGCATCGTGTCTGTGACCATCCAGTCTCTTATTCCATATTTTACAACTACATTATCCCTATCCCCGTGTCGGACACACCCCGACATCATCAATACCCGATCCTAACTCTACCAAACCCCTCGCCAACCATCAGACCAACCACCACCATTATCGACACCATCGCCGCCGTCACCACCCTCACCGTTCCCCGTCCCGGCCACAACCCCTGTCCGGCTCCCCGGCAGCATCCCCGCCATCACCACCACCGTAACTCACCCATGCCACAACATCAACACAAGACCACCATCATCCCCTGTTCCATCATCGCCGTTACCACCTCCGTCACCATCAGCACCACAAATACCGCCCCATCTCCGGCATCAACCGCCGGAAAACCCCCATCCAAGACCAACTCTGCCACCGCGGCAACCACCAAGAAAAAAAAAGGGGGGGATGGGAGAACCCTCACCTTCGCAGCGACTCACTCCCGGCCGAGCGCCGCACCATCGGATCCAGCGTGCCGCGTCTCTCCGCGCGCTCTGGCCACCGAAGATCTGCCCCGCCTGCCGGATTTCTCCTCCGCCTTCGCGTCCACTGAAGCCCCCGCCGCCGAGATCAGCGCGGCGCCACCGTACTAGACCGCCGGCGCTTCTCTCCCTAGACGCTGACCGGACTTCGCCACCGCCGTATCCGCCTTCCGCTCTGCCTGAGCACCGGCGCCTGCGCGCCGGAGAACCCCCAACCGCCTCCTTCCCCGAGATCCGCCCCTCTCGTCTCCCCTCAGCAGAGCCTGCGCCACCACCGGCGCCGCCTCAGCACCGCCTCACCAGAACCCTCGTCCACCCGCTCCGCCGCCGCCACGGAGATCCAGTCGTGCCTCTTCGAGCGCCACCACCAGCGTCGTCTCTCCTCCGTGCCTCCGCCGCTCACTCCTCCGCCTTGGCCGACGCCCCGCTCGCCGGAGCCCAGCGCCGCCATCGACCCTCAGGTGAGCGCTCGACCGCCAGTTCCTCTTTCCCTCTTTTAATTCCTTTTCTATCTCTCTTTCTCCTTCGCTCACTGTACAGAGAAAGGAGGATATTTTTATAAGTTATTATTATTATTATTATTATTATTAGTATTAAAATTATTATTTAACTTTTGTTATTTCTATTATTATTTATTCTGATATTATTAGTATAAGTTACTGTTATTATTTATAAATATTATTATTAGTATAGATTACTATTAGTATTTATTTTTATTAAGTTTATTATTATGATCATTAATATGAATACTAATAGTGTTATTAGTATGACTATTAAAGAAAAAGAAGGTGTTTTGATTCATAAAAACATAGGTATATATAGTCTTGATCTAAAATATTATATTTACCAAAAATAGAGTTTTAGTATAGATGATTTTCAGATTTCAAAAATAGTTTGAGTAACAAAAATATAGTTATAAAATATTAATATATTTTTAAAATAGTCTATGGACGTATATTTCGATAATTCTCCCGATTATCATCATTTATCGTTACTAAATCATGCTTCAAATTTTCTTATGGACTCGTACCTTTACTCATTGATCATAGCTATTGGACCAAGCTGGACTTGTCAGATTATCGCACACCAGGCGTAACACCAGGCAAGATACCTTGCCATTATACTGTTTATATTCAGTCTGCATTTTTATTACATATCACTGTTCATTTATTTTTAGTTCTTGATTACTGCCTACTCAGTGATATTAGTAGTATTTTGTTATTTACCTTTGATTGCATATGGACTTAGAGTTAAAGGACTACCATTAGCTTAGTGCATTGCATAAAACTTTGACACAGTTGTACCACGAGGATGTGTGAGATGAGTATCATATAGAGGTTCTTGCGTGTGGGCTGATCCTCCATGTGCATGCGTTAGGGCTAACTGCTAATAGAGGCGTATTAGGAGACTTAGCAGTAAGTAGAGGTACATGGTCGTGGATACGACTTGGTAGGGACATTTGGGCGGGGAGGACAATACCTAACGTATGGGCTTCGATTGCACTTCCCTTGTAACCCGGAAGCTCCGCTGGAGATAAGGGTATGAGCCTCTCAGGTTGGCCACTGTCATTTTTCAACGTCATGCTCTCGGTCACTGGTGCCCAAGAGGGGACTATACCAGATCCCATTTATAGCCAGGACTCATGTGTCGAAGGATTGTTTCTCAACTGCATGTTCATTTTAGTTCGGTTAGTTTACCTTATTTGTGTCTTGTCACTTTCTTTGATTGTGGCATGTTTTATATTCAGTATTTGTATGGCATGTTGATGTATCTTGTTACGTCCCTCTGAGGACCTGGTTATCTCGCCAGGTGTGTGTTTCATGATTTCTTGCAGGTGCTCTAGCTAAGGCCATTCCTTCCTTCGTGGTGATTTCTCTTGAACTCGCCATCGCTCTCGCTTGCTAAATTCTTTCCTTATATATTTTTCCATATTTAATTTGGTTGGTAGTAGACTTTGTCTCCGCCCAACTATGGTGTATATGACAAATTCAAAGTTACTTTTATATCATATTTATCTTTGTGGATGAGATTTAGTACCTTGGTTACTGCATTTTACAGCTTATGTATATATACGAGGGTCTATGTACTTCGTATGTATACAGCTGGCATGATTGCGTTCTAGTCCTACGTATTGTGGGACTGGAGCGTTACACCTCCTCCTCGTCCTCTGTAATATTTCAACAGGTCCAGTCAGGACAAGAGCGAGCACAGTACATCTCAACAGATCATAGCAGGTTAGAAGATATAATCATACCATAAAGTAAGATACAAGTACTGAAAGAATTGCAGTATGTAAACAGAAAGAGAAAGCTGTAAGAGAAATATCTACTATAAATAGAGAACTATCATGTGACTAGTGAGTCAGAGTACAATATAGACATGTAAATGGCATAGGAGATTCTGATAAGACACTATGGAAGAGATTCTGATAAGATACTACTTGGGTATTATTCACATGTCCATTTCTACTCCCTCGTACCCCTAATCAATACACAAGGATCCAGCCAGGTTATGTTATATGATGCTATGTAACAGCCCCCGAAGGGTAGTAGACCCCGAAGGTGATAGACCCCGAAGGTGATAGACTCCGAAGGTGATAGACCCCGAAGGTGATAGACCCCGAAGGTGATACATAGTAGTCCTATAAATGGGATAAGGATTCTAGGAAGACTCTACGATCATAAAAGTATATGTCGTAAGTGATCAAAGAACCAATGAAGCATATGATACGCCATGTAAGTGAAACGCACAGAACATGTAGTACCCGATGCTCCCTAAGGATAACATCTCAAGGGATCCATATAGTACCAATCCGTGTGACCAACGTGATAGTACAAGTAAATTAATCTACTGCAGGAAATAATTCTAAGCAGGATATGAAATGATCAGAGAATGTACTAGCCTGTATCTGAGTGTCCAATATGAAATGTACTGTCCAAGGAGTGGTGTCTGGCTCCTAATCAGAACAGCACAAGTCACAACAAGTCCAGAATAGTAAAATGGAGTCCTACTATGCATTCTACATGATTCTAGGTTAATCTAGGCCAAAGTCAACTCTTGGTCAACTCTGGTCAACCGTAGAAGTCAAACTAGGTCAGCCTTGTCTAAACTAGGCTATACTAAGTCTAATAATGCTGTATAAGCCCTATCTAGGCTTACCAAGCTATACCAACTACCTAGGCCTATTCCCGTCACAAGTGCATACATTGCCTATATCTAGTAACATCCAAGTATACACATATGGTACAACATGAACTTGCAAAACCCAAACAACCCCATGGCCTACTATCATGGCATCCCCTCCATACACCATATGTAACCATCTACATAAAACCATGTACATCTATATAGGGACATACACATCACAATACATATATTAATTTGCATATATATAATACATTGTATTACATATGTATATAGTCACATATAGAGGCTGTGCATTACGTAGGCATATAGGGACATAAGTAAATGTGTGTGTGTGTGATAGGGCAAAACAAGAGGGGGCTATGTGAGGGCAATGTACAACAGTACTTGTGTGTGTGTGTAGCTGTGTGTGATAAAACCATGTACAGGAATACATCCAGATAGAGAGTGAGTGAAAGTGTGTAAGTGCTCACAGGAAAACAGTATGTGTCAAGAGTGTGTGTATACAAGACATGAGTGAAAAGGGGGGTGAGTGATAAATCAGTTGCTAACTGGACTGAAAAGGGAAGTGTCACCCACAGGTTTTTAACCCCACTTCATCACAAATTGAAAACAGAACAAAGCAGGTTAGGCAATTCAGTTATCAACTGGGAATGAAATCCCAAACAAGGTTCCTGGGAACTGAGCTAAACACACAGGTAGTAGTCTCTCTACCAATTCCCAGGTTCAGTTCATGAAGGTCCCTGTTAGGACAGTTCACCAAGCCAACAGTGTACATTAGGCTATCAATCTACATTTAATATCAGTTACTAACCACTCTTGTATTCTCAGGTTTTATATAACAGGGAAATGAGTTCAGTTATAACCAAGACAGCCAATACATGCTTCTAACAGGATATGCAAACATTATAATTTCACATTAACATTACTTAGACAGTTCCAAGAATTTCCAGATTTCAGCCCCAAAACCCCATCATTCCACTCCAATTGACACACACAGGTAGATAACAATTAGGCGCATAGGTTAGAGCTCTAAAAACATGCATTCGACAGTGATTAATAGTTTAATTTATTCAGGCAAAACTAATTTAAGAAAACTGGAATGACAGGTAAATCAAACTACAGTATCAGGATATGGTTTAATGAGAAATCGAAATAGCAAAATCAACTAACCATGAATCTAATGCTTGGTAATTGAAAACAACCCTCGTGCACAACCCCACACATTTATTTCGTGTCACCCAAGGCCAGATACGGCGTGTCCACATCAAGAACATCAAAATGACACACACAGTGCACTGTCAGTGCACTGTCTCGTGCACACGTGCACTTGTGTCGTGTGCACGACACAAGACACGAGAGGATCTCATGGTCATACTCATGGGTAGCCCACCTGTAGGGCTACCTCATGGGCCCACTGGCCTGTGTCCACGACGTGTCAGGGTCGGACACGAGACCCGTATCAGTGGCAATAAACCACACTGTGCAGTACACTGGGAAATCGGTGCGGTTGAGATTTCTCTCAAACCGCTCGATAAGACGAGCTAAAAATTGGTCTGTGACATGTCAGTCACGAGTCCCAAGTGCCACCAAAGTTTCAGCCCAAAACGTGTCGTGTCGTGTCCGCTACAGACCCTGATAGGCAGGGGAGCACTGTAGCATGCGCACGAGCGTGTGTACGCACGTGTCCACACCACAAAATCGACACAGAACGACACGAAAACTACGACACAAGAACAGAAACCTATAAACAAGATCAAAATCATATTTCCTATTCAAAAACATTAGACAAACCCGATCGAAATGCCCTTTGAGGTATTTCGTCGAACACTCTGTCCTAGCTTCTGATACGTGTCCAGAACGGATACGAAACCACCGATACTCGACACGAATCCTATCCAGACCTTAGGGGGACCCTTAGGGCTTCCTATACATGAAGACTAATTGAAAATCCATAGAGATTTGAGTGAGTTACCTCTTGATGAACTTCCAATGGAAAACCCCCTTATTCAATGCTCTCCACTTGATGACCCAATCAATCCAAAATAATTTCAAACTGAGATGAGACCTTAGCAACAGCAAGAACAATCATATCAGGACCTATTGGAATAATTTATAAAGAAAAAGGAAGGGAAAAGGAGTTCTAGAAATTAAAATGCAATAAAACCAACCTCCTTGAAATTAGAGCTCTTCCTAAGAAAGAGGCAACCCTAGATTTTAGGAGGGGTTTTATATGATGGGGATCCCTAGGCAAATAGGTGGCCGGCCATACATCCTTAGGGTTAGGGTTTTGCCAAAACGTTGGGCCTTGGGCCAAGTTACAAAGGCTAAGGTAGTTTCAATTAATTAAAGACTCTAAGTCATAAGTCATGGCTTATGGCTTTCTAATTTCTATAGCTAAATAGGTTCTAATGACTTAACCATAGATTAGGCTAGGTTAGACTAGAGTCACAAATCCTAACCAAGGCCAACTAACTAGGGTTAGCTCCTAGGTTGGTCTACATGAGTTAATACTAGTCAAAAATCAAACTAGTCTAAACAATTCCAAAACAATTCCTAAAAATTCCCATAAATTCTAATTAATTCTAATAAATTTAAATTACCCCAAAAATGACAAATTTACCCTCAAACTAGAAATGTGGTAGTGACAGGGTGTACGACACCTACGCCCGTACAGAGCCTCGAAAGGTGACATCTCAATGCTGGTCTGGAAACTATTGTTGTAAGCAAACTCTACCAAATGAAGATGAACCTCCCAGGAACCTCCAAAGTCCAGGATGCATGTCGGCAACATATCATCAAGTGTCTGAATAGTCCGCTCTGACTGTCCGTCCGTCTGGGGGTGGTATGTAGTACTAAACTTGAGCTGAGTGCCCAAGCAGGTCTACAGACTCCTCCAGAAATGGAAATAAAACGGCTATCCCGATCTGAGACGATGCTGACCGGAACTCCGTGAATCCTGACTATCTGCCGTATATACATCTCCGTCAGCCTCTCTGTAGACGTACCCACCTTGAATGGCAAGAAGTAGGCCGATTTGGTCAACCTGTCAACGATGACCCAAATCATATCTTTTCCTCCTGGAGTACGCGACAATCCTGAAACGAAGTACATAGTGATATGCTCCCATTTCTACTCGGGAATGGACAGCGGCTGCAACAATCCACCGGGCCTCTGTCTCTCTGCCTTGACCTGCTGACAGACCAAACACCTAGCCACGAAGCGAGCTACCTCCCGCTTCATCCCTGACCACCAAACATGCTCCCGCAGATCTCGGTACATCTTGTTGGCACCCGGATGTATAGAGTACTGAGATCTGTGGGCCTCTTGCATAACCTGCTCCCTGAGATCTCCGCTGGGCACACATAATCTGGAACCGTGCCTCAAGGCACCATCCTCTACAAGAGAAAACTCACCCTCCAGCAATCCTGCTCGAACCTGCTCCCGGAGACACCACAGAGCAACGTCCTCAAACTGTGCCGACTTGATCCTCTCCACCAAGTCTGACTGAATCTATATCCCCCATAACTGCATCTGCACTCCAGTCACGATCACCTCAATCCCAAGGCTCTCCAAGTCTGCAAGCAAATGTCGATCCATGGTCAAACACATGGCTGTCGGATACCTACTCAAGGCATCGACAACCACGTTGGCCTTCCCTGGGTGATACTGAAGTAGGATGTCAAAATCCTTTATCAACATTAGCCATCTGGCTGTCTCATGTTCAACTCCTTCTGAGTGAACACATACTTTAAGCTCTTGTGATCTGTGAAGATCTCCACCCTCTCAACATACAGATAATGCTTCCATAATTTTAGAGCAAAATCTACTGCTTCCAGCTCCAGGTCGTGGGTAGGGTAGTTTTTCTCATGGGGTCACAATTGCCTGGAAGGATAGGCAATCAACTTTCTATGCTGCTGCAAGACGCAACCCAGCCCCTTCCCTGAAGCATCACTATAAATAGTGAAACCACCTGATCCTGAAGGCAATGTCAAAATCGGAGCTGTCGTAAGCCGCTTCTTCAACTCATCAAAAGCTGCCTGACACTCCTCTGACCAAACGAACTCAGCATCCTTCCGGGTCAACCGAGTCAACGGCTCTGCAACTCGGAAGAAATCCTGTACAAATCTCCGATAATATTCTGCCAGCCCCAGGAAACTCCTGATCTCTGCAACTAAAGTCGGCGCTGCCCATGCCTCAATTGCTACAATCTTCTTGGGGTCAACTGAGATACCATCTCCAGTCACCACGTGCCCCAAGAAGTCCACCCGGTCTAAGAAGAACTCACACTTGGAGAGCTTTCCGTAAAGCTGCTCCTTCCTGAGAGTCTCCAGCACGATCCTCAAATGCTCCTCATGCTCCTCCTCAGTCTTAGAATATACCAAGATGTCGTCAATGAACATCACCACAAACTGATCCAGATACTGGTGGAACACCTTGTTCATAAGGTTCATAAACACTGCTAGTGCATTGGTTAGCCCAAACGGCATAACCAAAAACTCAAACTGCCCATACCGCGTCCTGAAAGTGGTCTTAGGAATATCCTCCCTCTTCATCTTCACCTGGTGATATCCCGACCTCAGATCAATCTTGGAAAATACCCGAGCTCCGCTCAACTGGTCAAATATATCGTCGATCCGCGGCAGTGGGTATTTGTTCTTGATCGTGAGGTTGTTGAGTGCCCTATAGTCAATACACATGCGTACTGACCCATCCTTATTCGGTACAAACAACACTGGTGTACCCCATGATGACGAACTCGAGCGGATGAAGCCCTTGTCTTGTAGCTCATCCACTTACTTCTTCAGCCCCACCAGCTCGCTGTTGTTCACCCGATAGACATGCTGAAAGATGGGCTCCGCTCCTAGAACCAAGTCTATCGAGAACTCTATGTCTTTGTCTGGTGGCAATCCCAGCAACTCCTTCGGGAAAACATCCATATAATCTGTTATCAAGGGGTGTGGAATCGTCTGCTCCTCGACCGAGACTCCAGAGAAGACTCCGCTTCTGTGCTCTGCCTGACGTCTGGAGTACTGGAAATCTGGCTCCTTCGGCACTCTGAAAAGAACTCTACCCCCTCTGCAATCAATGCTGGCGTGGTGCCTGCTCAACCAATCTATGCCTAGTACTATATCGTAGTTCGGCAATGGCATTACGAGCAGGCTCACCTCCAACTCACGGCCTCCCAAAACTACTCTCCAATCCTTAAAAACATCACTCACGAGGATAATGCCACCCTCGGTCGTGATCTTGTAAGTCCTAGGCAACGATTCAGCTATGATACCGTGTCTAATTACAAAAGATACTGATATGAAGCTATGCGAAGCACCGGAATCGAATAATGCAAAAGCTGGACTGAGTCGAGAAGAATCGAACCTGCAATCAGCTCTCCTATTACCTCTGCATCTCCAGCTGCCATGGCGAAAGCTCGCCCCTGCTGGCCTTCCTTGGCCTGCTGCTGGTGCTGGACGAACCTCTGCTACTGCGTCGGCAGGACTGGTCCCCTTTGCTGGCCTGCTGGAGCCCTAGCTCCTCCTTCCGGGCCTGCTCGTGCTATCCGGCACTCCCTCATCTGGCGGTCTGCTGAACCACACACCAGGCACTGGCCCAGCCTCTTTCGGCACTCATTGGCGACATGCCCGGGCTTCTTGTAGTAGGCACAAGTAACACCCTGTCTCTGACCCTGCTGGTGCTGCCTCGACTGCTGCTGCTGCCCCCAACTGGGTCTTTCCACCTCTTGAGCCTAAGCTCAAGATCATCCTCTGCTAGCAAGGCTCCTTTCAAGATCTTCTCGAATGTAGCATCTTGGTTGCCCTTGGTCAAGGACTTGACCTTCTTGACTAGACCCTTCCGGAACCTCTAGGCCTTCGCCGTCTCGCTCAAGCCCTCCACAAACCTGTCGAGGTGGCCGAACTCCCCGGCGTACTCCTCCACTAAAAGACTCCCCTGGACCAGGCTCTCAAACTGCAACTCCAAGGCTCTGAGTGCTGAATCTGGAAAGAACTTCTTCTTGAAGAAGCCGTTGAACTGCTCACAAGTCTGCCCAGGTACCCCCACCCTGGGGTCTGACTGATACCAGGTGCGAGCAAGATCTCGTATCCAGCTAGCTGCGACCTCGATCTGAAGATCTGCTGGTATCCTGGCCAGGCGCAAGATCTCCTCTATATGCTCGATCCACTCATCGGCATATAGGATCCCCTCTGTCCCCAGAAAGTCTCTAGAGCTCATCTTCTGAAACTGCTCGATCCCTGGTGTCCTCGGCTGTTGGACCACTGGTCGAGCTGCAACCGTCGTAAGGGCCAGCTCCATGTCCCTGTCCTGTCGACCCTGCTGTCGGTCCATGAACTGCTGGAAGTACGCAAACATCTGTGCTGCGTCCACGTATCCTGGAGACGGCTGCTGGAAGGGCTCCTCTGCGATGACTGGGTCCTGTCTCCGAGTCGGTGGAGGCATACCCCTGCTTCTACTGCCGAGGTCTCAATACGAGCAGAGGTGGCAGGAGCTGCAGTCCCCTGGCCTCGCTGTACTGGCTGGGAGGTAGCAGTCCCCTCCATAGCATCCCCATGAATAGTATGCTGCGATCGAGTCTCTACCATCCTGAAGATAGACAAATAAGAGTATCAATTTCTGAGAAAGAAGCGAAATAACAAAGGCGGACAGTTAAAAATTCAAAGGATCAGCTGACAATAAGGATTAGATGGCAATAAAAGAATTTTTACTAAAGTGATTGAGTACCTTAAAATTAATGTCCTATATCCTACTGCAGGCTGTAGTGATACTCTAATTCGAATACCACTACACTTCTAGTCTAGAACTGCATGGGCCACCACTACAAATGTGACACGACCCGCACCCTAGAGTAAGGGCACGAGACGTGGGTATGTCCAGCCTACGCCGCAGTGTCGGCGGTAGAACGCTATCCTAGGTCAACATACATCTAACAATATATATCTAAACAGTTTATACTCCCCGAATGGGGGTGACATAGTAGTAATAAACTCAATCACAACTAAGAAAGAGATAGTATGATATGAAATAGAACTCAAGGAAACAAATAGATGATAAAGTAGTCTAAGATAATCCCAACAAATATCCAGAAGTACATGGTCTCAGATACTGAATGAAATAATATATACAACTCAGAACAGAATAAAGTCTAGCTAAAACATGTCTCAAGACTACATAAAAAGATAAGCCTAACTAGACTAGTCTAGGCAATAGGGGTGATGTCCTCAGCTAGAGCTGGGTCCTCCTGAGGGTCCAGCTCGCAAGTGTCATCTAAGGCTGCCCCGTAGAAAGTGTCCAGACAGGCCTCCTCCTTGTCCTCTGTAATATTTTTAACAGGTCCAGTCAGGACAGGAGCGAGCACAGTACATCTCAACTGTTCATAGCAGGTTAGAAAATATAATCATGCAGTAAAGTAAGATACAAGTACTGAAATAAATACAGTATGTAAACAGAGAGAGAAAGCTGTAATAGAAATATCGACTATAAATAGGGAACTAACATGTGACTAGTGAGTCAGAGTACAACATGGACATATAAATGGCATGGGATGATTCTGATAAGACACTACGGAATGATTCTGATAAGATACTACTGGTGTATTATTCACATGTCCACTTCTACTCCCCCGTACCCCCAATTAATACACAAGGATCCAACCAGGTTATGTTATTATTCCATACAAGGACCCCGAAGGGTGGTACATGGATGTCCCATAAATGGGGATTCTAGAAAACCCAATGTATGGGATAAGGATTCAAGGAAGACTCTGTGATCATAAGAGTATATGTCACAAGTGATCAGTGAACCAATGAAGCATAGTGATACGCCATGTAAGTGAAATGCACAGAACATGTAGTACCCGATGCTCCCTAAGGATAACATCTCAAGAAGGGATCCATATAGTACCAATCCGTGTGACCAACGTGACAGTACAAGTAAAGTAATTTAATACAGGAAATAATTCTAAGCAAGATATAAAATGATCAGAGAATGTACTCGCCTGGTATCTGAGTGTCCAATATGAAAGTACTGTCCGAGGAGTGGTGTTTGGCTCCTAATTAGAACAGCACAAGTCACAACAAGTCCAAAATGGTATAACGAAGTCCTACTATGCATTCTACATGATTCTAGGTCAATCTAGGCCAAAGTCAACTCTTGGTCAACTCTGGTCAACCCTAGAAGTCAAACTAGGTCAACCAAGTCTAAACTAGGCTATCAAGTCTAAACTAGTCTATACCAGGTCTAATAAAGTTGTACAAGCCCAATCTAGGCTCACCAAGCTATACCACATTACCTATGCCTATGCTTAACACATGAATATATATTACCTATATATAGTAAATACACAAGTTGTATATATAGGTGACATACATATACACTTGTATAACCCATGCATCCTATGTAGGTATCTAGACTAGATACCCAAATATACATAACTACCATATGTATATAAATACTCACATTATATATATATATATATATATATATATATATATATATATATATATATATATATATATATATATATATATATATATATTAGCATATAATCACATAGAAAAGAAATAGGATTCATAAAGAGAGGGAATGTGTAAACTGTGTGTGTGTGTGAGTGTAATGTGAGTGAAACATGCATGTGTGTGAGAAAACAGTGAGTGATAGAGTGTGAATTAGTGTGTGAGCTGTGAGTGTAATGTATGTGGGAGGGAGAGTGGACTGTGAGGAAAAATGTATGTAGTAGTGTAGGAAATATAGAGTTCAACTCATAGGAAAGAACATAATATTACATAACACCCAATTCAATCTCAGGTTCAGCCATAACTAATCAGTCTATATACCTAAACATTCCCAGATTTTAATATCAATCATAACCAAAATCATGATACTCATGCTCAGTTATTAAATAACCCAAGCCACATTTACAGATATTGAACCTTATTCTTAGATTTTTTTTGATGGTGAACTAGTGTGTAGGTTAAAAGGGTTGACAGGAACTTAAATGGTGTAAAGGGAAAACAACAAGTTCAGGTTCTAAACTAATCTTAGAAAACAGTGAATGCCCAAACCCATTCCCAGGTTTTTGAAAAACAACATTGCAAATCAATGTCAGGGTAACTCAGGTTTATGACCAAAGAGCAATTCTCAGATTTTTGAATTAAACAGTGTATCAACTGCACATTTCAAAACCAAATAACATTTGAACTTCCCACATCCATTCAATCATAATAATGAACCCTCACAACCTAAACTTGGTATCTATTGATCAGACAAAAATTACCATAGTTAAATATACATGAGGTTTAAATCCTTATGCTATTCGAACAAGGAACAAACAGGGAAATATTTTACTGTTAGACACAGTGTCAGGTGTACTGGGAATCAAAACCCAACTCATGTGTCAAAAACCATTAGATGCACATAAAACCTATTCTAACATGTAAGACTAATCTACCATGCATTAATACATATGTTCAGGATTTAAAAAGACATTTAATCACTAATAAAATATGTTGAAAACAGAATAAATTCAGGGATTTCTCAACAGAACAGTGTATCAGGAATTGGTTTCATTCATTGCCATAACCAAGTGTTCGAAACCAAATTCTCATTAAAACCTAAATTAACATGTAAACCTATTCTAAAATATATTATGCATCATAAATAGGATCTATATAGCAAGAGAAAACATGAATTAAACTATTGAACTGAAATAAAAATGAGGAACTGAACTGCACACTGACACACACAGTGTATACCATGTGCACGCTCAAATTCGTGTCCGACACGACACGAGAGCTCATGACACTTCACGAACCTTGTGTCAGTCACAAGTACTACCCGTGTATCGAGTCTTATGTCATTATATAGCGTGTCGTGTCCTGTCGAACCCCCGAGTAGCAGGGGACAGGACCCGAGCGCGCGCGCGAGTCAACAGCGTGTGTCCACGCATCAAATCTGACACAAACAGACACAGAGACACTCTTGGACTCAAAGAAATGCATAAGCGACACCACAACCAATTTTCCCATTCAAAAATATTGCACAAAAGAGATCGAAATGCCCTTTGAGGCATTTCGACAAACACCTACGGATAACTCCTGATACGTGTCCAAACGGATACGAAACTTATGAGACCCAACACTAAACCAATGCAGACACTTAGGGGACTCCTAGGGCTTCCTAAATATGAAAAGAAATCGAAATTTCATGGAGAAATGAAGAAGTTACCTATACTTGAACTTTCTATAAAAACCCCCTATCTAGAGCTCTTCTCCTTGATGTCCCAATCCAATCAAATCACCACAAACTGAACTAAAACTTCAAAATCAGCAAGAATAGGTATATTAGAACCTAATGGAAGAGATTTGAATGAAAAAGGAAAAGGAATGGAATTCTACGGATTAATGAAGTAGGAAACAAACCTTGTTTTCTAAACTTGAGCTTTCCCAAAAAGAGGCAACCCTAAAAATTAGGAGAGTACTTATAGGGTGATGTTCCCAATGTAGATAGGATGGCCGGCCACAATGTCTAGGGATTAGGGTTTGAAATTTGTCTTAGGCTTTGGGCCAACCTACAAGGCTATGAGTTAAAATGATTTATTAAAGGTGCTAAATCATAAGCCATGACTTTCTAAATCCTAACGCTAAATAGAGTCTAATGACCAAACCAGGGATTAGCTTAGGTTAGACTAGAGTCATATAACCTAACCAAGTCCATACTAACTAGGGTTAGCTTCTAGGTTGGTCTACAAGGGTCAACACTAGTCAAAGTCAACCTAGTCCAAACAATTCCAAAATAATTCCTAAAAATTCCCATAAATTCAATTAAATTCTAATAAATTTAAATTACCCCAAAAATGACAAAAATACCCTTATACTAGAAATTTGGTAGTGACACGTCGGCAGGCGACGGTTGGAGGCAGGGCTACGGACGGCGGCGAAAAGGGTCGGCGGCGGACGGGAGGTTCCCGGCCGGGCGACTCAGGTGAGGATTTTCCTACTCTATTCTGTTGTTCTTGGAGTTTTTCGGTCGGTGGCCGTGGTAGCGCTGTGGTCGGGATAGAGGACGGCCAGTCAAGGGACGGTCAGCCGCTGAAAAGGGCGGCGACGAATTGTGATGGTGATGTCGACGGTACAATCACGGTGGGACTAGCGAGGTGAAGGTGGGGGTTAGGCAGAGGAGATGTGGTCGGGGTGCTCGTGCGAAGGAGGTGGCTGCTGATGGCGGCCAGGGGCGGCCATGGTGAGGTTGGGTTCGGCGGACGAAGAGGCTGGGTTGACGAGGGTCGCCGGGGGTGGCTGTCTTAGTTGATGGACTGGTGCCTCGATGGAGGTGGTGGTGACGATGATTTTTTTGGGTTAGATGGGGGCTGTCGGAGTTGGCGGGTTAGGTCGGAGAAGGCTGGCCGTGGGTAGTAGATGGCTCGGTTAGGATTAGGTAGGAATTATGTGTCCTACGTGACACAGGATTGGGTGGATGTGTCCGGGGTTGTCGGACACGGAAAGAGAAATTGTAAATATAAAAAAATATGGAATAAGCATTTGGATGGACACAGACATGATGCAGGTAGATTTGTGGAGAAAATTTATAGAATAATGAATAATAGAAATTGGAGGAGTACCTGCCTATTTATAGGATGTGGGAATTCCCAATTAGATAAGAATTAGGAGTAGCTTAAAACCCAAAATAGATAATTCGCAATTTAATTTAAAATCCATCAAATACAAATCCAAATCAAAATCCAATTTAAATCTATCTTTTATTTTTTTTAAATCAAATAGGATAACTTAACTTCCAAACAAAGATATTAATTTAATTATTTAAATAGATCCATAAAATTAAATCAAAAATTAAATCTTCACAATAATTTCGAAAAATATTTTCCAAAAATACTAATATAATAATTTTAAAAATACATTATTATTTAAAATTAAACTCAATAAATATTTACTAATTATATATGTATGTCCAAATAATATTTACATAAATATACTTTTCTAATATACCATTTTATAGAAAAAATTATTTATTATTATAACTATGTAAATAAAAGGCTTTATAAATAAAATAACAAATTGGAATTTTGGAACGATAACTAAAATACTTATTATATATATTTTAAAGCTATAAAAATAAAAAAATGTTTTTCTAAAAATATGTACGCTCACACATATTCGCACTCGTCGAGCTATTACGAAAAATGAAATTTCGTGCGCGACGTACAATGCAACGACGCGACGTCAAATACAAAAATTTAAATCAGTACCAAATTTAATAATAAAAAGAATAGTAAAAATTTAGGGGTTTTACACCATGGAGCATCTGGGCTCCCGGGGCATGATGAGAAATGATGGGCCTTTACTAAGAAACTTAGCAAAGGACATTTGTGGGCCTATTATCCTTGGCGTACCCTGATTTAGAATACAGATAATAGGATTAAAGGGAACCAACATACTTACTCAGAGGTGATGAGGACATGGCAAGTATGCGGGTTTTACCGCGGAGTCTTCCTACTCAGAGGTAATGAGGACATGGCAGGAGTGGACTCAATGGAGGATATTTGTGGTCAACAGAGGACATTTGTGGACCTATTATCCTTGGCGTACCCTGGTTCAGGATACGGATAATAGGACGAGAGAGAAGCAACATACTTACTCAGAGGTAATGAGGACATAGCAAGTATGAGGATTTTACCGTGGAGTCTTCCTACTCAGAGGTAATGAGGACATGGCAGGAGTGGACTCAACGGAAGATATTTGTGAACCAATTATCCTTGGCGTACCCTGGGTTTTTTTCTGGTACAGATAATAAGTTGAGGGAGGACCAACATATTTACTCAGAGGTAATGAGGACATGGCAAATATGAGGGTTTCTTCGATGGAGCATTCCCACTCAGAGGTAACGAGGACATGGCAGGAGTGGGCTCCATGAAGGGGTACATAGAACGACTCAGAGGTAATGAGGACATGGCAGGAGTGGGCTCCATGAAGGGATACATAGAACGACTCAGAGGTAATGAGGATATGGAAGTTCTATGTAGAGGGATGATTTGTTTTTGGCGGAAGTAAAACGACTCAGAGGTAACATCGACATGGTCATTTTGGAATTTTTATGGATATGTTACCCTTTTTGTGCACTGGGAGTGCGGGTAGTGGATCATGAGGAAGGAGCTCTTTCAGGAAGAAAGTTCAGAGGTATGGTCATACATGACTTACTATCTGAAAGAGTGACCGGAGTGTGAGTTCAGAGGCACATGGGGGTAAATAACTCGATAATCTGGGAGATTATGAATATGAGTTTAGCGGTACCGAAGGGTACATAACTCAATAATCTAGGATTTTATGAATGTGAGTTCAGCGGTACCAGCGGGTACATAACCCAATAATCTGGAATTTGGAATACGAGTTCAGCGGTACCAGCGGGTACATAACTAAATAATCTGGAATTTTGTGAATATGAGTTTAGCGGTACCAGCGGGTACATGACTCAACAATCTGGAAAATGTCGTTTAGACATAATATTTCTTCAGGAACTTGCCGTTGACGGGCAGCATGAGCAAGTCTCCATTTTGTTTTGCGAGGCAGTAAGCACCGTTGGAGAATACCGCCTCAATGATAAATGGACCTTCCCATTTTGGCTGGAATTTGCCGATAGTTTTGTGAGTCATGACCATCGGCCTTCGAACTGCCAGGACGAGATCGCCCACTTAGAATGTTCTGATTTTAACCTTCTTGTTGAAGGCTCCATAGATGCGTGCTTGGTATAGCTCGATTCGTTGCTGAGCTAAGAGGTGCTTTTCATCTAAGGCCTCCAACTCTTGTAGTCGGCGACGGTAGTTATTGTCCGTCGTCAATTGGTAAGTGAGAGCGACGCGAAGCGAGGGGATTTGAGTCTCCAATGGGAGAACTGTCTCACTCCCGTACACCAGAGAGAATGGTGTGTTCCCTGTGGCTGTTCGGACTGTGGTACGGTACGTCCATAAGTATTCAACAAGTTTTTCGTTCCAGTCACGCTTGTTGGAGGACACAAACTTCTTGAGTAACTTGATGATGGTTTTGTTGAATGCTTCTGCCAACCCATTCGCTGTCGGATTATATGGTGTTGAAGTAATATTCTGAATTCGGTGTTTGTCGCAAAACCGATAGAAGGCGTGGCTTGCAAACTGTGGACCATTATCTTGGATGATCCTTCGGGGCAGTCCAAAGCGATAGATGACGTGATACTTGAGGAAGCTGATCACATTTGAAGTTTTGACTTCTGCAAGCAGAATAGCTTCTGCCCATTTGGAGAAGTAATCTGTGATTGTGAGTATGAAGCGATGTCCTCGGAAGGAAGGTAGAGTAATCGGACCGATGATATCCATTCCCCATGCTTCGAATGGCCAGGATGCCACTGTCGGATGTAGAAATTTGGATGGTTGGTAGATAAAGTCTGCGTGGACTTGGTAGGCTTTGCATTTTCTTGCGTAGTCTATCGCATCTGCTACCATCGTGGGCCAGTAGTAGCCCATTCCGCGAAGGCGATCTTACAATTTTAGGCCAGGCTGATGGGCCCTGTATTCACCGTCATGAGCTTCGCGTACGGCTTCTTTGGCTTCTGCGTTTGACAGACATCAAAGCAATAATCCATCGTAGGATCAGTGATACAACATTTTCGTTCCTGTATCGTAGAAGAATCTGAGAGAACGCCTTCTGATAGAGGTGGCCTCTTTTGGGTTCTCGGGCGGGATGTCGTAAACTACAAAGTCAATGAATGGTTGTCTCCAGTCTGGGACTTCGTCGATCGTCTGAGCGGAATAACTCACCACGAATTGAACATTGTTCTTGGGACAGACCAGTTCATGGCCTATCACATCCACCGATTGATGAGTATGATTTGGCACTACGGGAAGCGGCAAGGCCTGCTAGGGCGTCGGCTTCGATATTTTGGAGTCTGGGAACGTGTTCGATGAAAAACCCCTCGAACATGAGATGATATTGATCGCTATTTGGTGATAGGGGATCATGTCTTCATGGCAGACTTCGTATGAACCCTGGATCTGATTGACGATTAACTGTGAATCGCCCTATGCTTCAAGATATTCTACCCCCATCTCTCTTGCAAGTTGGAGGCCAATGACCAAAACATTGTACTCGACCACTATTTGCTATGAAATATAAAAGAGCAGAACAGTTTTATGGGAGGACTAGACTTTTACTTTACGTTACAAACTCGCTTGTACAAAGAAAGCCTAGGGACGAAAACCTAGGTATAGCAATCTAAGTACAATTGTTTATTTTTGATTCTGGAGGGTGACGGTAGAGGCTCGGGAAAGCGACGGCAGCTCTGCCTTACTCCTTGGACAATCGGACGTAGCCTTGGCTCCTGTGACGAGATGCTTGGCGTTGACGAAGAAATGCTCTCTTGCTCTCCTCGTATTGCACTTCTGGCTTCTCTCTCTGGATTGATCTCTGTGTAATTTTCTCTCTGATTATTAGAGGAGCCTCTTTTTGCAAAGGAATGGCACCTTGCTATTTATAATAGTGAGGGGCATCATTAGGATTTGTAATGATTACCCATTCTCTAAGTGGCGGTGGCCAGGTAAATGATCAATCTGGGCCATTAATCTTGAGCGTGAAGGATCTGGGCCCTTAATGAGGATTATGCCATATCATGTCAGTAATTAATATTGATTGCAATAAGTCCCCATCATGATGATTTGCTGATGTCCGCAAATCTAAATGAATCAATTTAATTCATTCTCTTGCCACGTATCCCAAATTATTGGGATCTGATCCAAGATTTGATTATCTTTAGGACACGTGTCCTGTCATCATTGTTGAGCCGCATGAGGAGCGTTCATATTTGGGCAGCATGAAGGTCGTCATGACCGAGCCGCATGAAAGATTTCATGACCGAGCCGCATGAATAGTCTCTATACTCGAACCGCATGAAGGTTGTCATGACCGAGCCGCATGAATATGTTCATGACCGAGCCGCATGGGGGTCTTCATGGCCGAGCCGCATGAGAGTCTTCGTGACCGAGCCGCATGGGTTTCTTCATGGCCGAGCCGTATGGGGGACCTTCATGATGGAACCGCATAGGTTTTTCTGTACTGGCCGCGTAAACTCGTCTAGTCTGGCCGCATAAACTTGCCTCGAAGCTGCAAAGATTTTCTCCAGTTCCCTAGGAAGATAGTGCTCTTGTGTTAGTCATCATGACTACTTTACGTCAGGGCTGTCAGCCGTCAGCTGTCAGTCGTCAGAGCATTAATTGTATTTGAATGACGCTGGGTACAGCTGTTCTGAAAAGACACGTGGCTTCCCTCTGCAGGACGTATGGAGTCCACTCAAGTTGCCTATGTGTTTGAGCCGCATGGGACTCCTGAGCCGTATACGGCTCCTTGGCCGCATGGATCATTTTTCTCTTCTTTTTTATGCTTCTACAAGACCCCCTTCAAAGTTTTTAATTTGCAAAATTGAAATACTTTGAATAAGAAGCATGGTTATGCCAGAGCCACATGGATGTATTCTGTCCTAGCCGTATAGATTTGTCCAGCCGCATGATTACCTCAACCACATAACTCTCTGAGCCGCATGGGCTGTTTTGACCGCATGAGCTTCTTGCACGTCTTCCTGCCACGTGTACAAATTTTTTGTAAATCTTTTCAATTTAATGCTCTTGATTTGCTGTCAGATTTTAAGAGCCGCTTTTTGGGCCAGGATCCCAAGACTCAGGCTATGATTCAGCCGTTTTGCCTCGATGACCGAAGAGTAGGTCATCATGTTGCACGCGAATCGAGGACTTCCTTCTTTGTCTATAAATAGGAACACTTTCGTTCTGGGAAATCTTCTTTGCTCTCTTCGATCTTTCGCTGTTCTAACTCCTTTCTCTTCCAAGCACCTATGGCTCCCAAGAAGGTTGCTGCGTCGAAGGCTGCGAAGGACAAGGCGGTCGCTTCTTCGGCGACTGCGGCGACGAACGTGGCCACTCCTCCGCCGGCCGCTGTTCACTCTGTTCATCCCGACGTTCATCCACCTATTGCTGGTAAGGGCGTTGCCTTAGAACCCTAACTGCCATGGCTCTGCTGCACAATTTATGCACAAGCTGCATGTACAAGGTTCGTCGATAAGACCGCATAAGCACTTCGGCCAGGGGGCCGCATGGGCTTGTCATACTCGATCTGAACCGCATATATATATTTTCAATTTGGGCCGTATGAGCGTAGTTCACTTTTGAACCACATAAGCTTATCTGCTTGTAGCCGCATGAGTCTGTCTGTTCAGGGCCGCATGAGTCCGTGTGGACTTTGAACTTCATAGTCTCACCTGAATCCGAGCCACATCAGCGCCTAGGTTTGTCTGTTGAGTCCATGTGAACCTTGAACCGCATAGGCCCTTCTGAACCTAAACCGCAGAAGCTTCATAAGCTCATCTGAACTTGATTTGTATGGACTCGTCTGACTCAGAGCCGCATAAGGCTATGATGAACAGAATCGCATGGACTCATCTGGTTCTGAGCCGCATAAGGCTGTGACGACCCGAGCTGCATAGACTCAAATGATCTTTCAAACGCTTCTTTGTTTTGACTATCCCCTAGTCTTGTTTCTTTCGTCTATCTTCAGTAAATCTGCCAGTAAATCCTGCGGGGAAACTTCTGGTTGGCTCGAATCAACTTGCCATGGATCTGCGACGGGACGATTTAGTTCATCAATTGTCAGAGCAGCTCCTTGTTAATGAGCCTTTGGAGCGACTGAATGTTATCGGGGTTCAATCTTTCCAATTCTTTAGTGACATGATGAGCTCCGGGAAGCTAAATGGGAAGTATCTGAGGTCGGTCTTCCTCTTTGGGGATGCATTGATCATAAAAAACTCCCGAGTGCTGGATATTTCCGAGAGTTGGGATTTTAATCTGGACGGGATGCCGATTAATATCTCCAATCCCCATTATGAAGCATCATTTCCCTCTTGCGTGGTTCAACATGATCTTGTTGGACAGGCAGATGACAGACCCCTTCACTCCAACCAGACCGGGGATGTTTGTGGGTAACATCCGTTACAATAAAACTTCTGGGTCAGTACGCACGATCAAGGATCCGGCCAGTCGATCTGTGATGGGGTTAGCTCTGGGTACTTTCATCAACACACCCGGTCCTAACTTCTTATTTTCTTAGGCTGATACCTTCCTGAGCCAGCTTGCTCGAAAAGGGTCCTATCCTGTTGGCAGATTGGCACTGCTGGGCTGGTTACACCCCATTCCCCCGTGGGCTAACCTGACCTCGTGGATTCTACGAAAATACGAGACATTTTTGCGAGAGATCAATCTTTATGATGCTATCTGGGGTACCAGCCACGGATTGCCGATTAATAAGCCGTTGTTCATGGCCCTTCTAGAGATGTATAACCATCGGACAGGGACTTTCTTCACACCTGTAGGGGAGTTGGGGCTCGCTCTCCATGAGATGTATGCTGTCTCCAAGCTTCCCTGGGGAGACGAGCCCTTCGAAGCGTACACTCCAACGAACAAGGAGTTCCAGGATCTAGATCGACGATTCCCAAGCTTCGTCGCTGTGTACCAAGAACTGTTATGTCACCATAGTACCTGTCACCAAACGGCTATCAAGAAAAATGATACCTCAGAAGGGGACACTCCTCATACCAACTCTTGGGTCTCCTATCTTTTTAAATTCAGTGCTGCTGGCTGAGTTACTTCCCGAGGTCGTCAAACTCCTAGGGAAGTAGAAGGCTTGGTGTCGACTGCTAGGAGGTCGAAGTCTAAGGGTGACAAGTTTGGAAGCCAGATTGACTCCTTCAGCTATTTTTATTATGGTACTCGGTGGCTGTCAGAGAAGACACTCTTGGCTGGTTTTTTAATGGTGTGGCTGCACAATTATGTGGTCTCAGGAGGGGCAGGTTCCATCGAGAGGATCGACCGTCACTTTATTCTTCCCGCCGTGAAGTTGGACTTTGGGGTCAGGCTGGCTCTTCTTCCTGCTATGGTGTGCAGCATTCATCATGGTCTCCGTGCCTTCTCGTCCAAGGTCATCGCTCGTGACGTGGTGATGGACTTTGAGCATATAGAGCTGCCTTATCATTACCTGCTGGGGTGGCTATTGTTGCATTATCAGTCTTTGATGAGGCCTGGGACGGGAGACGGCGTTACAGACGATGACGTTTTTCTTTTCAGGTATCGCCATCAGCCTTGGAAATATAGTACTATACCGGCGTGTCGGAGGATGCTGGCGAGGGTGGACGGATATGATTTCTTCGTGTCCGTTCCCACGTTTTACCGACCAGGAAGTAAGGAGTGTCCATGTTGATGGCGTTGGATCTCCTCATTTCTTACCTGAGAAGATGCATTTCTGGTTGCGTAACATTCGCCCGGCGCATTTAGTTTATCGCAACCGCAACACTGTGTACCTGGAGCCCTACTTGCCCAGTAGGTTTGCCCGTCAATTTGGGTACAATCAACTATTCCTTGGGCATCCCAGTTCCTGCCTAAGATTTGAGGGTAGCATCCTTGATGGTATTAGGACATGGAGCTACTATGACACTTGTCATACTCGAACTAGTTTCTCAGTTCCTGCAGCAAATGTGCTGGGGGAAATCTTGCATATGGCGGCCTAATACCATGTTACGGCAAACCAGCCTCCGGTTGATTTTGACCCGAGGACTAGCTTCATCGTGGGCACTCGTTTGGCAGAGAGGGCTACGTTGTCGAAGGCAAAAAAGAAAGTGGCGAATAGGGTCCCCGTGCCCGATTCCGAGTCCTTTGACGTAGTTGAGGGAAGCAACGAACGGGACGACGAGGACTCTCTCTCTCTTCTGGTGGCGGAGCAGCGTCGGATCAGCCGCCCATCATGGCAGATGAGATGATGACAGATCAATCGTCGGTCGTATTAGATGAGGTGGTAGATCAGTTGCCACCTGTATCAGAGGTGGTGAGGGTAGAACCACCGCCTGCCGTGCCTGGTCCCTTGCGTAAGCGAGGCATGCATGAGTCTACTGACGGAGGAGTAGCTTTTTTCGTAAAGAGAGCTGCGGTCAGACCTCGTAGGCTACTTATTACGGAGAGGGGTGAGGATGCTGATGATGCTCCGGAGGTAAGACTATGTTGGAGCAATCTCCTTGTTGTGGTTTTCTTTTTCTTGGAGATATGACCTAATCATTTTTTCTTTGTAGGCGTCTGATAAACCAGGCTCTCATGAACCGTCGCTGCCCCTGGAGTTGATTCGGCCCTTGCTGCTTTGATTAGCGGCATGTGTGTCGCGGTCCTTTCTGCGGGGGCTTTCTCAGCGGTGGCTGAGGACTCCCAAGTTACTGAGGCCTCGGTCCGGGGTGACGAAGGTTTCCTCGGGCCTATTTCCGAGATTGCTGAATTTCAGCAAGGCGACGTCGATCTCGTCGCATCCCCTCCCGAGGGTGCCGGGGCGAAGGAGTCTATTATATTTGACTCAGAGGCTGCTGGTGAAGAGGTTACGGTGGCTGTAGGCGAACCTCAGCCTCTACACCCTTCCGCTGGTAAGATAAGCCAAATATTGACTAGTGAGGGGGCTTATTTGCTCTATCAACATATCCTCCAGGTCAAATCGATTCATGGTTGTCTTGGCCCTACAGGTCCTGACCTTTTACTTCCCACAGCGGGTGTTCTTGGGGAAGGCTCGGCCTGCTGCGATCTGGAGGAAAGAAGCGTTTCCTCTCCTTCACCGACTCATGTCGAGGGGCCTCCCGCCAGCTCCGGGCAGATGGGAGTGGAGCTTGTTCCAGGAGCGATGGTCTCCGCCTCATCCTCTGCTGCTTATACGGTTTCGGAGATTGACTTCTCGGCCATGCCGAGCATTCAAGTTCTGCGGGCTGCTGAAGAGGAGTTGGCCGCTGTTTATGCGTCCTTCCGCACGGAGTTTGTTTTCCTTGTGGCAGAAGCGGCAGATTCTGTTACGTCTTCTTTAGTGTTGCCAGCTACACTCCCGTTGACGCCGGCTTCTTCGAAGACTCTGGACGAGGTGTCGCAGGATATGGTCGACAGCTTCTATCGCCATTTAAAGAGGGGCGTAGATGCTGCCGTTGAACGGGGGATCCCTTTTTCTCTGTCACTGCGGTACGCTCGGGGTCAGATTGAAACTTTGAAGGCTCTTCCTGGCGGGGTGGGGTTGGCTGCGCTCCTGGAGCCCAAGTTGGCAGAGGCTGATCAGCTCGTTATCCGATTGCTGGTGTTAAGGCAGGTTGACTTGCATGTTGCGATTGAACGGGAGTGGGGCTTCCTTATTGCCGCTCGGGATAGGATAAAGCTCGCTCGAGATACTGCCGGGCCAGTTGTGAAGGGGGACCTTGACGAGCTTTCTGCTTTGTATGACAGGCTGGGTCGTCGAAGTCAAGCTTGTAGGGCTCGGGAAGAGACTGCTTCTCGTGGAATAGCTGACATGAAGGAGCGGATTCTCGTACTTCATAGGGAATTAGCCTTCCTAGAGTCGGAGCTGAAGGCTGCTCATGCGGAACATGAGTCAATCGTTCGGGAGGCCGAGAAGGTTTCCCGATCTTCTGTTAACCTGGAGCGGGCTTTCAAGAAATTCTAGGACAACTGGCAAGCTCATGCTCATCTGGAGGATACGGCGGTGCTGACCCAAGAGGCGGAGCGTCGAGCTAAACAGAGGTTTGAGCGGTCGATTGCCTTGCTGACGGACCGTCTCACGGCGTTATGTGCCCCAGAGCAGTGATCAGTTTTCAGTTTTCCTGTTTTTTTTCTTTTTTTTCTTTTTTTTTCTTTTTTTTTGTAAGGGATGTGATCCCGAATGATGTAGCACTTTGAATTTTGAATAAATGAGCATGTTTCACCTCATCTTCTCTTTCTTGTACTCGTGGTGTTTGTGGAATTGGACCTGCTGGAGGATTATTTGTGGACCTGTTACCTTGGGCGTACCTTGGTTTTAGATACGAGTAACAAGTTTTAGAGAGGAATACCTAGGATAACTTCGCGATAAGACAACTATAGAAGTTTTTAGTATTCGAGAGAATGCCAGGGAGCAACTGGGCTCCCAGGCATGATAGGGAAGGGATGGGCGTGTACTGGAGACCCAGTACAGCATCTGTGGTCGACTGAGGACATTTGTGGTCATCGGAAGATGTTTGTGGGCCTATTATCTTTGGGCGTACTCAGATCGTGGGTACAGATAATAAGTCGAGGGAGGACCATCATACTTACTCAGAGGTAGTGAGGACATGGCAAGTATGGGGATTTCTTTACCGTGGGATCTTCCTGCTCAGAGGTAGTAAGGACATGGCAGGAGTGGATTCAACGGAGGATATTTGTGGACCTACTTTCCTTGGCGTACTCCGGTCGTGGGTACGGATAATAGGTCGAGGGGTAACCATCATACTTACTCATAGGTGTAAGGACATGGCAAGCATGAACGGTTTCTTCGATGGAGCCTTCCCACTCAGAGGTCACGGGGACATGGCAGGAGTGGGCTCAATGAAGGATACATAGAACGACTCAGAGGTAGGAGGACGTGGAAGTTCTGTACGAGGGGGCGGTTTATTTTTGGTGGAAGTGGAACAACTCAAAGGTAACGTCGACATGGTTGTATAGGAATTTTGTGGATCTGTTACCCTTTTTGTGCATTAAGAATACGGGCAGTAGATCGGGTGAGTTCAGCGGTACCAGCAGGTACATAACTTCGGCAATCTAAAATTTTATGGGTACGAGTTCAGCAGTACCAGCAGGTACATGACTCGTTGATCTGGAAAATGTGAGTATGAGTTCAGCGGTACCAGCGGGCACATGACTCTTATGATTGGAAAATATGGGAATGAGTTCAGAGGTACCAGCAGGTACATGACTCGATGTGTAGAACCAGAATGTAAGTTCAGTGGTACAGGAAGGTACATAACTCGACACTCTGAGATGTCTCGAGGATTTTGTTTCAGACATAATACTTCTTCAGGAACTTGCCATTGATGGACAACATGAGCAAGTCTCCATTTTGCTTTACGAGGCGGTAGGCGCCGTTGGAGAATACAGCTTCGATGATGAACGGGCCTTCCCATTTTGGTTGGAATTTACCGGCGGTTTTATGCGTCATAACCATCGGCCTCCGAACCGCCAGAACGAGATCGGCTACTTGGAATGTTCTGACCTTGACCTTCTTGTTGAAAGCTTCGGAGATTCTGGCCTGATATAGTTCAATTCGCTATTGAGCTAACAGGCGTTTCTCGTCTAGGGCCTCCAATTCCTATAGTCGACGATGGTGGTTTTCGTCTGTCGTCAACTGATGTGTGAGGGCGACACGGAGTGAGGGGATCTGAGTCTTTAATGGGAGGACTGCCTCACTCCCGTACACCAGGGAAAATGGTGTATTCTCGGTGGCTGTTCGAACTGTGGTACGATACGCCCATAAGCATTCGTCGAGCTTCTCGTTCCAGTTGTGCTTATTAGAGGACACAAATTTCTTGAGTAACTTGATTATGGTTTTATTGAATGCTTCTGCTAACCCGTTGGCTGCTGGGTTGTAGGGTGTCGAAGCAATGTTCTGAATTCGGTGCTTGTCACAGAACCGATAAAATGCGTGGTTTGCAAACTGTGGCCCATTATCGTGAATGATCCTTCGGGGCAGTCCAAAGCGTTAGATGACATGATGCTTAAGGAAGCTGATCACGTTTGAAGTTTTCACCTCTGCCAATGGGATGGCTTTCACCCATTTGGAGAAGTAATCGGTGATTGCGAGTATGAATCGGAATCCTCTGGACGAAGGCGGGATGATTGGGCCGCCGATGTCCACACCCCATGCTTCGAATGGCCAGAAGGCCACAGTCGGATGTAGAATTCAGATGGCTGGTTGATGAAGTCGGCGTAGATTTGGCAGGCTTTGCACTTTCGTGCATAATCTATTGCGTCTGCAACCATCGTGGGCCAGTAATAGTCCATTCAGCGAAGGCGGTCTTACAGTTTCGGGCCAGGTTGATGGGCTCCGCAGACACCATCATGGGCTTCGCGTACGGCTTCCTTGGCTTCAGTATTTGATAGACACCGAAGCAGTAAACCATCATAGGATCGGCGATACAGTATTTTCGTCTCCGTATCATAGAAAAATCTGAGAGAACGTCTTCTGAAAGAAGTAGCTTCCTTCGGATTCTCTGGCAGGATGTCGTATACTACGAAGTCGATGAACGGCTGTCTCCAGTCTGGTGCTTCGTCGACTGAAAGGGCGGAGTAGCTTTCAATACATCGAACGTTATCCTTAGGACAGACCAGTTCACGGCCTATTATGTCGACCTGATGATGAGCGTAATTTGGCACAGCTAGGGAAGTGGCCAAACCAGCTAGGGTATCAGCCTCAATGTTCTGGAGTCTGGGAACATGTTCTATGAAGAATCCTCCCAGAGACGAGATGATGTCGATTGCTATTTGATGATACGGGATCATGTCTTCGTGCGGACCTCGTACGACCCCCGAATCTGATTGTCGATAAACTGTGAGTCACCGTATGCTTCAAGATACTCTACCCCTAGTTCCTTCGCAAGCCGGAGGCCAATGACCAAGGCATTGTACTCGGCCACATTATTTGAACAGGGCTCTGTGAGTGAGTAGGCCCGATTGATCACCAAGCCGGAGGGAGAAATTAGCACCACTCCAACTCCAGCGACGATGTTGCCTTTGGGTCCAGTTCTTGAAGCGTCGTCGAAGAACATTCGCCAGATGGCATCATGGGAGACTACGTTTGAACTGGTGACCTCGTCCGGTATTTCTTCATATACCCTAGTCGTCTCCGAACCTGGATGGGCTGCTAGAAAGTCTGCCAGAGCCTGGCCTTTAACAGCCTTTTGCGGGATGAAGATCATGTGATAAGGTGATAGTAATATCGCCCAGGTAGCAAGGCGAGAGCTGAGTGCCCCAGGTTTGGTCATGAGGACCCTGAGGGGGTTGATCCGCGATATCACGTCGATGGTTTGTCCCGTGACGTAGTATCGCGTCTTCTGGATTGCAAACACGAGAGCAAGGCATTCCTTCTCTACGGCCGTGTACCGGTATTCTGGCCCAATCATCTTTCGACTGAGGTAGTATATAGCTTGTTTGTGGCCTGCATTATTATTTTGTGCCAACAGAGCACTAAGAGAATGTTCTATCGCTCGCACATAGAGCAGGAATGGCTTCCCGGCAATAGAAGGTACCAGGACTGGGGGTTCGACAAATATTCTTTGATGCTGTCGAAAGCGCGCTGGCATTCCTCATCCCATACGAAAGAGACTCCCTTCTTCATGAGATGGGTGAATGGTTGACATCGTCCGGAAAGATTAGAGATGAATCTCCTGATGTAAGCTAGCCTGCCTTGGAGGACTCAGAGTTCGCGGAGATTTCTCGGGGGACCCATCTCCATGATTGCCTTTGTTTTCTCGGGGTCGATGTGAATGCCCTGAGAAGTAATGACGAAACCCAGGAATTTCTCGCTGGAGACTCCCAAGAATGATTTCGTAGGGTTCTTCTTTAAGTTGTGTGCTCGCATTAGGTCGAACACTGTCCTGAGATCTTGTAGATGATCTTCCTTCGAACGGCTTTTGACGGCGATGTCATCGACGTAGTACTCTACTGTCTTGCACAAATGGTCTCTAAAGATGACGCTCATAACTCTCTGGTAAGTGGCGCCAGCATTCCTTAAACCGAAAGGCATAACGGTGTAGCAATATGTACCAATTGATGTTCGAAATAATGTGTGCTTCTCGTCGTCAGGGAATATCTTGATCTGGTTGTATCCTGAGAAGCCATCCATGAAGGACATGCATTCGAAGCCGCAAGTATTGTCGATCATGATATCTGTGATAGGGAGACGGAATTCATCTTTAGGGCATGCCTCATTCAGATTTCGGAAGTCAATACATATTCGGATCTTCCTGTTCTTCTTAAGAACTGGTACTATGTTGGCTACCCAGTATGGATGCTGCTCTTCGCGAATGAAGCCGCTGGCTATCAATTTGTTGACCTCGACTTCGATAGCATTCATGACATCGGGACGAAACCGTCTTTGCTGTTGCTTGACAGGTTTTGCATCCGGACGAATATTGAGTTTGTGGAGTGCGATCTCGGGGTCCAATCCTGGCATATCTTCATAGATCCAGGCGAACACATCGATATACTCCTTGACGAGTTGGAGCAGCAACTCTCGTTCTTTATCTGTCAGACTCTGGTGATAAAGATTGGTTTCGGGGAGGCTTTATCACCAAGATTAACTTGTATGACCTCATCTTCAGTGGGAGGTTCTCTTTGCTCGAAACACTTTTCCCATTGTTCATCTAACTGTTGTGCCCATGGTTCTAGCTCGAGAAGTTTGGGGATATCCTCGTCTTCTTCATAGGCGTCGATAAACGCCATATTGACGGATAAAACTGTCTGAAGACGTCTCCGATACTGATATCTGAATCGGAGGTTGGTGACTCAGTTGAATGTGAATGCCAATCGCACTCCTCATCCGAGCTTTCCGGGGTTGTTGCAGGTGTCACATAGCCTAACCCACGTCTGGTTTTATTGGGAAAATTGCGTGATTTTTCGATCAGGACTGGCTGTACGGGTGCTCGCCGTCCAGAACCATAGTTCAGGCCTGGCGTGCTCTCTAGATCGTACCCTTGTTTCTGTATAAGATACTTGGATTAGGGACTATATAAGTAGAGGGGTAGCCTCCCGGTGTTAGGCTTGAGATCATTTTCTTCTGTACCGATGGGTAGCGGCTGATTCCTCCGGCCGAAGATGATTGGGTGATCGCCTTCCTCAATTATGAAGCATGTGTCTTCCATCGGAGTGAGTTGATTTACATTATGGACCTTTGTTACTTGAGTGTGTAGGTGAGTGCCTATACCGTGCCCTTTAGCATACAATGTACAAAGCTTATTAAGCTCGAGGTAATTCAAAGCTATCCTTTTGTTGATAAAATAGGGTATCTTCCCCGATGGAATTACATTATCTGCGGATGGGACATCAGCATAAGCAGCCACATACTTGGCTAACTCGGGTTCTTCTTCTGTCATCTCTAAGGCAAATGAAGACTGGAACGACGACCTGGGTATCTTAATCGCCAGAGGTTCCACCGGTGGAACAGACCGCGGAGTCGTAGGTGCACTTGCTACCCCCGGTTGAATTCTCGGCGCGAGACGGGGAGTTGTCGGAGCACTTGCTACCCCCCGCTGGATGTTTGGTCGCTGATTTGTTTTAGGAAGACGAATTGTCATTGGCTTGTCGGAGGGATAAAGCATCTTCGACTGTTGACGGTTGGCCCTTGGCAGCCTGATTGTCAGTGGTTCTATCGTGGGTCTTGGCACTTGGCTAGACCTTGGTAACCGGATTACCATCTGCCTTTCTTGTGCCGAGAGACTGATTGCATCCCTATGCAGAATGGCTGTAAGCGGTGCAGTTCTGCCAGGTTTTCTAGCTTGGAGGTGGATCGTCAACGATTCTTCTGGTTCTGCTGTCGCTTCAGTTGGAGCCTGAATGTCTTCTTCAACGAGGTGCCTTTTCGACTTCTGATACAAGCATGAGTCGGAGTAATAAGACTCGACACCTTTAAAGGGATCAATGTCAGCAAATTCTGTCTTCACAAAGCCGTGCTTGTCGACGTACTTGAAACACTGGTGTAGTGTGGAAGGCACTATCATGTAGTCATGTATCCAAGGGCACCCCAAGAGGATGTTGTAGGATGTATCCGCATCTTTGACATAGCAAGTCACTTCGGACTGGAGATCACCGATCTGGTATTTCAGACGGATCTTCCCGATGGGGTAGCTCCTGTCCGAATTGAAGCCACTGATAGCAGTGCTAGTTGGCGTAAGACAATGCATCGAAATGCACAGATGGTGTAGCAGGCTTCTTGGGATGATGCTTATGGAGGAACCTGTATCAATATGCATCCGATCTACCTTGATATCGCCAATGTATCCAGTATAATACAGGGGGCGATCATGCAGGTTGGTTTTGATAAGAATATCTTGCGGAGTGAAGACGATGTTTGGCATTGCGCCAGTACAGGCACTATCCTCGAGATCCACAGGTGAGTCCTCCCTGGTGAGGTTGGATTGAGCCAGATAGGCATCGGCATTTTGGAGTGCTTCGCTCAGTGCAATACGAACGTCCTTGGAGAGCCTTAGGAGTTCGTACAGTGACAACTTGGCTGGTGTGTTAGCCAATTGTGCTAAGATATCAAAGTTGTAGGGATTTTCCAGCCCCTGAGGTGCTTTCCTTCGGAGTGGTTTGTCGAATCGAGTCTCCTTCGACCTAGGCTTGTCGGTCGTCGAAGGTTGGATATGTCCTGGAGCATCAACGGTGGCAGGCTGATGGTCATCTGCTGGGTTGCCTGGCGGAGGCTGCATTTGTGCCCCAGATCGGATGACTACGGCAGTGGCCTCTTGGACTTCCGCAGAAATCGTACGGTATGATCTGATTTTTCCATTCTTCTTCTTGACAGCAGAGGGTGGCGTAGGTTGAGTCACCTCTGAAACTAAGTCTGGATGGACCCACATGATTTCTCCTCGCGGTGTGGTAAGAGGTACGAGACCGACTGCTTGGTCTCGGGGAGGTGGAAGGTTAGTGACCTCCATCTTTGCTCTGGGAATAGGCACCACCCCATCTTGCATTTTCGTCGGTAGGAAGTTACCGAATTGTACTAACACCAGGTTGGCTGCCACAGTTACCTCTTCAAAGTCAATGGCTAGAGCATTAGAATCGATGAGGTGCTGAATATACCGCTTCAGCTGGAAGCAGTCCTGTGTGGCATGGTGGAGATAGCGGTGGAAATGGCAGTATTTGGGACTTTCCATCTCAGCAGGACGAGGTTCACGCCTCGGAGGAGGGAGTTGAATCCGACCCCCTTGTATGAGCATGTCTAAGAAGGGCTTGACATGACTGTCTTCGAAGGAGTAGTTTATTTGTGGCCACTGCTTGTCTATCGGCTTTGACTCAGGCTTATGGGCTGTGTCGGCCACCATGGCCCGCTTGCCTCTGTTGTCCCGATTGTTGGAGGGGTTACCCCCAATGTCGTTGTTGGTGTTAAGATACTTGCCCTTTTCTCTCCTTCCGAGATGTGTATTCCCAGTTGGCGAGCCATCTTTAATCGTTCTTCGACACTAGTGGCGCTGATGATGAACGTCTTCCAATCCCTGAACTAACTTTTGCCCATCCAGAGGCTGATTGTGGGAAGCAACCTCTTTTGGCAAATTTCAATTAGGGAGGAATCAGGGTTGCCGGAAGGCAGCTTCATTGCGGTTTGGCGAAACCGCTCAATATAATTCCTTGTGAGCTCCTATTCTCCCTGAACAACGTCCATGAGGGTAGACATTGTGACGTCTTATTCTACCTCGTAGAATCTCTCCAGGAACATGCGCTTGAAGCCAGTGAATGAGCGAATGCAGTTGTCTGGCAAGTTATGATACCAGTCGAAGGCGACTCCTTCCAATGCCCCGATGAATAATCGTGTAAGGATGGCGTCGTCATGAGGCATATGGTCCGTGGTGACTTCGAAGTAGGTGATGTATCTGCTTGCCGATGTCTTCCCATCGTATGGATTAATGTTGAATGGTTTATATCTCGGTGGGAAGGGAACTTCTCTCCATATAGCAGGATATGGTTGACGTACCCCGAGGTCCTGGCAAGTTTCTCGAACATCGAACATGGCCCGGAGCTCTTGAACCTCTTATCTCACTTCTCTGGCCTCGTCTGTAGCGGTAGGAACTGATATTTCGGAAGAATTATCGCCAGGATTTGGTGCAGCCGAGTTCGAATCCGCATTGATTGTGGGCCCTATGTTTGTTTGGCCCTGTGTTCTTCCTTGCAGACATGGAAGTGCTGCCTTGATCTCATCTATAGATTTGACCAAGGTAAGAAGTATGGCCTCTAGAGCGTCGATGCATTGGCGATCACTGGAACTTTCTTGATTATTATCCGTCATGAACACCGTCTTCACGCGATGAGAGATGGATGGGAAGGTGGAGGATGTGTCCTCGGAGTCATACCCCTCCGTTGAGAAGTCGTCCGGGTATGTGGGGATGTTCTCCTCTGGTTCAGATTCAGAAGGAATGGTACCCCCAGATTCCGAGTTTGCCTCGTCCTGAGAATTATGGACGTCCCTGGGACGTCGGAACTTTCTGTGTCTGTTGGGGGCACCGTTTCTCTTGAATTATCATCTTGGAACATTGGATTATCGTGGATGTTTGGGGAAGTACTACCCCCGGCTTCGATGTTCCTTAATGAACCCCCAAGCGCAGCAGATTTTGTCTTTGAGCGAGTGCCTTGGAAGACTCCTCCCGAAGCGGTGGTAGCCAACTGTTTAGCAGAGAGTTTCTTGCTTGAGACCTTCGGACCAAATGTACTCGTCTTCTTTTCCTTTCCGTTGCCAGGGATTCTTAGAGCAGAGTTGCAGGAAACGACGAGAAAGGCCTCCCTTTTGGAATTTGGGTGCTGTAACCGCTGGAAGACGGACTGCCGATCCTCTTGTAATACTGTCTTGTTGCAACAACAATTGACGATAACTTGGGTGCATTGATGTTTATTTTCAGATTCTCTGCACACTTAGCTTTCGTCTCTTTCCTTACGTTTGTGGAGGATCACATCACGTAAGTCACTTGCTTTGCTGGCTCGGGAATTCTGAGCACACGAGTGTGTAGGCCTCCCACCTGCTCCATGATTCGAAGGTAGCACGTATACTTGCCTTCATTCGTTATTGGGAGATGCTTGATGACTATCCCGCCCATTGGCCGCAGAAGGCAGGGTTCGAGTTGCTTTATACAACTTTCCATTAGAGGCCCGCATGATAATCAGCGGGACGCCCCGATAGTCAGATGTTGGAGCAGCTGACTGGGCTGGATGAGCCCGTGCTGCCCTAGACTTTTTCCTTTTAGCACTTGCGGGTGCGTAATAGGAAGAGTCCAAGTTGAATACTACAGAGTCTGGCTTATCATCCAGAGAACCATCAGGGTCAGGACCGCATGAGAGACGGTTGAAGACTGATCGAGAGAAGCGTGGAGCAGACGCTATGCGGCTAGGATTGGAAACCATGCAGGCTGTCTGCATGCGGCTGTCTTCAGCTGTCGGATGAGTTGTTCTTGTGCGACTAGGAGTCACGACCGTGCAGGCTGGCCGCATGCGGTTGGCAATTGTGGCCGTATGGGTTTTCTGCAAGCGATTGACTTCAGTAACCGCATAAGTTTTATCCATACGGTTGGCAACTGTAGCCGCATAACCTATGCGGCTGACAGATGTGGCCGAGTGAGTTTAATCCATACGGCTGGCGGATGTAGCCGTATGAGCTTTCTCCATGCGGCTAGCACCCCTATGCGGCTCGGATCGCATAGAGTTCCTCTATGCCCCTGCAAGTCCAGCATCATAGTATTTTCTTCTGTCGGACTTGGCGACAGCAGAGTTGTCTAGTATCTGAATTGGGGCCACAGGAGAGTCTTCCTCGCCGTTTTGAGCAACAAAGGGTATCTCTGCAAGAGCTTCATTAGGAGAGAATGATCTGGGTCTCCACTCCTTGCGGGCCTTCTTTGTACGGGCTCGCTTCTGGACCGGGCCAGCGCTCTTGTCGGAGAGCATTTCTTCAAACGCCTGTTGGTCGAACCGGGCGACCAGCATCTGTTGAATGGAGCCAAGTTTGGCTGCATCCGATTGTGTCACCAACTCCTCAGCCATGGAGAAGATTGTCCCCAGCAGAGTCGTCATCGTATTTGCCATGAAATATAAAAGAGCAGAACAGTTTTATGGGAGGACTGGACTTTTACTTCACGTTACAAACTCGCTTGTACAAAGAAAGCCTAGGGTCGAAAACCTAGGTTCAACAATCTAAGTACAATTGTTTATTTTTGATTCTGGGGGTGACAGTAGAGGCTCGGGATAGCGACGGCAGCTCTGCCTTACTCCTTGGACGATCGGACGTAGCCTTGGCTCCTGTGACGAGATGCTTGGCGTTGACGAAGAAATGCTTTTCTTGCTCTCCTCGTATTGCTCTTCTGGCTTCTCTCTCTCTCTGGATTGATCTTTGTGTATTTTTCTCTCTGATTATTGGAGGAGCCTCTTTTTGCAAAGGAATGGCACCTTGCTATTTATAATAGTGAGGGACATCATTAGGGTTTGTAATGATTGCCCATTCTCTAAGTGGCGGCGGCCTGGTAAATGATCAATCTGGGCCATTAATCTTGAGCGTGAAGGATCTGGGCACTTAATGAGGATTATGCCATATCTTGTCAGTAATTAATGTTGATTGTAATAAATCTCCATCATGATGATTTGTTGATGTCCGCAAATCTAAATGAATCAATTTAATTCATTCTCTTGCCACGTGTCCCAAATTATTGGGATCTGACCCAAGATTTGATTATCTTTAGGACACGTGTCCTGTCATCATTGTTGAGCCGCATAAGGAGTGTTCATATTTGGGCCGCATGAAGGTCGTCATAACCGAGCCGTATAAAAGATTTCATGACCGAGCCGCATGAATAGTCTCTATACTCGAACCGCATGAAGGTTGTCATGACCGAGCCGCATGAATATGTTTATGACCGAGCCGCATGGGGGTCTTCATGGCCGAGCCGCATGAGAGTCTTCGTGACCGAGCCGCATGGGTTTCTTCATGGCCGAGCCGCATGGGGGACCTTCATGATTGAACCGCATAGGTTTCTCTGCACTGGCCGCGTGAACTCGTCTAGTCTGGCCGCATAAACTTGCCTCGAAGCTGCCAAGATTTTCTCCAGTTCCCTAGGAAAATAGTGCTCTTATGTCAGTCATCATGACTACTTTACGTCAAGGCTGTCAGTTGTCAGTTGTCAGCCGTCAGAGCATTAATTATGTTTGAATAACGCTGGGTACAGCTGTTCTGAAAAGACACGTGGCTTCCCTCTGCGGGTCGCATGGAGTCCACTCGAGCTGCCTATGTGTTTGAGCCGTATGGGACTCCTGAGCCGCATGCGGCTCCTTGGCCGTATGCATCATTTTTCTCTTCTTTTTCATGCTTCTACAGCCACATTGTTAGAGTAGGGTTCTGTGAGGGAGTAAGCACGATTGATCACCAATCAGGAAGGAGAAACCAGCACCACCCCGACTCCGAGGACGATGTTGCCCTTAGGTCCGGTCCTTGAGGTGCCGTCGAAGAACATTCACCATATATCATCGTAAGAATTTGCATGCGAGTGGGCGACCTCATCAGGGATTCCTTCATATGTTCTGGACGACTCCGAGCCTGGGTGGGCTGCTAAAATGTCTGCGAGAGCTTGACCTTTAACAGCCTTTTGCGGGACGAAGATCATATGGTAGGGGGACAGTAATGTTGCCCATGTAGCGAGGCGATTGCTGAATGCCCCTGGCTTAGTCATGAGGACCCTGAGAGGGTTGACTCGTGAGATCACATGTATGGTTTGTCTTGTGACATAGTGCCGCATCTTTTGAATGACGAACACCAGGGCGAGGTATTCCTTCTCCACGATGGTATATTGATGCTCTGGCCTGATTATCATTCGACTGAGGTAATATATAGCTTTTTTATAGCCTGTATCGTTGTTTTGTGCCAGCAGAGCGCCGAGGGAATGCTCTATTGCTCGTACATAGAGCAGAAATGGTTTTCCAGCAACCGGGGCCACCAGGACTGGAGGGTTCGACAAATATTCTTTGATGTTGTCGAAGGCACGTTAGCATTCTTCATCCCAAACGAATGAGACGCCCTTCTTCATGAGATGGGTGAATGGTTAACAACGCCCGGAGAGGTTAGAAATGAACCTCCTGATGTAAGCTAGTCTCCCTTGAAGGCCTCTGAGTTTGCGAAGATTTCTCGGGGGACCCATCTCCATAATTGCCTTCGTCTTCTTTGGATCTACATGAATTCCCTGGGCAGTAATAATAAAACCCAGGAATTTTCTGCTGGATACGCCCAAGAAGGATTTTGTGGGATTCATCTTCAGATTGTGCGCCCGTATTAGGTTGAATACCATCCTTAGATCCTGCAGATGGTCTCCCTTATGGCGCCTCTTGACGGCGATGTCATCAACATAACACTCTACGGTCTTGCATAAGTGATCCCTGAAGATGATACTCATAGCTCTTTGATATGTGGCGCCAGCATTCTTTAAACCGAAAGGCATGACTGTGTAGCAGTATGTGCCAATCGGTGTTCGAAATGATGTATGCTTTTCGTCGTCAGGAGACATCTTGATTTGGTTGTACCCCGAGAAACCATCCATGAATGACATGCGTTCGAAGCCGCATGTGTTGTCGATCATGATGTCTATGATAGGGAGGGGGAATTCATCTTTGGGATATGCCTCGTTCAGATTGCGGAAGTCGATGCAGATTCGAATCTTTCGATTCTTCTTGAGGACCGGTACTATGTTGGCGACCCAGTCTGGATGTTTCTCCTTGCGTATGAAGTCGCTGGCTATGAGTTTATTGACTTCGGCTTCGATTGCATCCATGATGCCTGGGCGGAAGCGTCGTTGTTGTTGTTTGACTGGCTTTGCATCTGGCGGAATGTTGAGCTTGTGAAGGGCAACCTCGGGGTTTAGTCCTGGCATGTCTTCATAGCTCCAGGCGAACACATCAATATATTCTTTGACGAGTTCTAGTAGCGATTCTTGCTCCTCGTCTGTCAGGCTTTTACTGATGAAGATTAGTCTTGGAGAAGATTCGTTGCCGAGGTCGACCTGTATAACCTCATCCCTATTAGGAGGTTCTCTCTGTTCGAACCGCTTTTCCTATTGTGCATCTAGCTGTTGGGCCTACGGCTCTAACTCGAGGATTTTAGGAATGTCTTCATCTTCTTCGTAAGCGTCGGCGAATGCCATGTTGACTGACAGGACTTGTCTGAATACGTCTCCGATGCTGGTGTCCGAATCGGAAGTTGGTGACCCGGTTGAATGTGAATGCCAGCCGCATTCCTCATCTGAACTTTCAAGGGTCGTTGCGGGCGTAACATACCCTAATCCACATCGGGTCTTGCTGTAGTAGTCCCGTGGTTTGCCAGCCGGGACTGGTGGCTTTAAAGGTAATCGTCGCTCAGTGCCGTAGTTCAAGCCTGGCGTAGTCTCCAGATCATACCCCTATTTTTGCATGAGGTATTTAGATTGGGGGCTATAAAGATATAGAGGCAGTCTCCCGGCATCTGATTCAAGATCGACCTTCTCTGTGGTGAAGGGTTGTGGGTCGTCCTTCAGGCCGAAGATGATTGGATGGTCCCCTCCCTCGATTATGTGGTAAGCGTCTTCCACTGGAGTAAGCTGGTTTACGGTGTAAACATTTGTCACCTATGTTTGTACGTGAGTGCCTATACCGTGTTCCATAGCATACATTGTACAAAGCTTATTAAGCTCGAGGTAGTTCAAAGATAGCCCTTTATTGATAAAGTAAGGTATCTTTTTTAGCGGGATTACATCATCTGCGGAGGGAACATCAGTATGGGCAGCCACATACTTGGATAGCTCCGGTTCCTCTTCGGCCACCCCCTGTATAAATGAGGACTGAGAGGATGACCTGGACAGCTTGATCGTCAGGGGTTCTGCCGGTGGAGCAGAACGTGGAGTTGTTGGCAAACTATCGACCCCCAGTTTAGTACTCGATGCTGGACGGGGAGTTGTTGGCTCGCTAGAAGCCCTAGACTTTGCCGCGGGGTGATGATTCTTCTTGGAAAGGCGTATCGTCATTGGCTTGTCGGAGGGGTTGAGCTTCTCCATTTGTGGCTGGCCGACTCTTGGCAGTCTAATTGTCAGTGGCTCCGTTGTGGGTCTTGGCACTTGGCCAGACCTTGGCAGCCGGATTATCATTTGCTCTTCTTGTGCCGAGAGGCTGATTGTATCCTCACGCAGAGTGGCTGTAAGGGGTACGGATTGCCAGGTTTGCGAGCTTGGAGGTGGATCGTCAGAGGTTCTTCTGATCCTGTGGCTGTCTCGGTACGAGCTTGCACATCTCCTTCACCAAGGTGCCTCTTCGACTTTTCGTATAGGCAGGAGTCTGAGTAGTAGGATTCGACCCCTTTGAAGGGATCGATGTCGGCAAATTCTGTCCTTACGAAGCTGTGTTTGTCGACATACTTGAAGCATTGGTGCAGTGTGGAAGGCACGATCATGTAATCATGTATCCAAGGGCGCCCCAAGAGGATGTTGTAGGAAGTGTCCATGTCTATGACATAACGGGTTACTTCTGACTAGAGATCGCCAATTTGGCAGTTCAAGCGAATCTTTCCGATCGGGTAGCTCCTGCCCGAATTGAAACCGCTGATGGCGGTACTTGTTGGCGTCAAACGATGCATAGGAATGTGGAGATGATGTAACAGACCCTTCGGGATTATGCTTATGGAAGAACCAGGATCAATGTGCATCCGGTCCACCTTTACGTCGTCGATGTATCCAGTATAATATAACGGTCGATCGTGCAGGTTGGTTTTGATGAGCATATCCTGTGGAGTGAAGATAATGTTGGGCATCACTCCCGTGCAAGCGCTGTCTTGGAGATCTACAGGCGGGTTCTCTCCCGTGAGGTTGACCTGAGCCAGATAGGCATCGGCATTATGGAGTGCATCGCTCAAAGCCGTACGAACATCCTTTGAGAGTCTCAGGAGCTCGTATAATGACAATTTGGCCGGTGTTGGCCAATTAGGCCAAGATGTCGAAGTTGTATGGCCTCTCCAGCCCCTGCGGTGCCTCTTTTCGGAGGGATTTGTCAAAGCGAGTCTCCTTCGGCTTAGGCTTGTCGGTCGTCGGAGGCTGAGAAGGTCCCGGAGCGTCAGTAGTAACTGGCTGATGATCTTTAGCAGAGTTATCAATCGCAGGTTGGGATTGTGCCCCAGATCGAGTGACGACAGCTGTGGCTTCTTCGATATCTACCGAGATTGTGCGACAGGATCTGACTTTTCCACTCTTATTCTTGCAAAGAAAAGGTGGTGTGGACTGAGTCACTTCAGATACCAAGTCTGGATGGACCCACTTGACCTCTCCTCGTGATGTGGTGAGGGGCACTAGACCAGCAGCCTGATCCCTATGAGGTGGATGATTAGCAATCTCCATTGTTGCCAAAGGGATGGGTACCACACCGTCTTGAGTTTCTGTTGGAGGGAAGCTGCCAAATTGTACTGACACCATATTGGCTGCCACGGTCACCTCTTCGAAATTAATGGCCAGTGCGTTCGAATCGATGAGATGTTGGATGTATTATTTCAGTTGATAGCAGTCGTGTGTAGCGTGGTGGACGTAGCGGTGGTAATGGCAGCACTTTGGGCTGTCCATTTCTGCCGATCGAGGTTCCCGTCTTGGTGGAGGGATCTGAATTCTGTCTCCTTGTATGAGCATGTCCAAGATGGGCTTGACGTGGCCGTCTTCGAAGGAGTAGGTCATTTGTGGCCATTGCTTGTCTGCCGGTTTTGACTCAGGTTTATGGGCTGTGTCGGCCACCATAGCCTGCTTACCCTTATTGTCCCGATTGTTGGTGGAGCTACCCCCATTGTTGTTGTTGGCATTATGATGCCTGCCCTTGTCCTCTCCCTCTGAGATGTGCAATTCCAGTTGGCGAGCATTCTTCAACCGTTTTTCGGCGCTAGTGGCACTGATGATAAACGTCTTCCAGTCCTTAAATTAACTTTCGCCCATCCAGAGGCTGATTGTTGGAAGCAGTCTCTTTTGGCAAATTTCAATTAAGGAGGAATCCGGGTTACGGGGCGGCAATTTCATAGCGTTTTGGCGAAATCGCTCAATATAGTTCCTTGTCAGCTCTTTCTCCCCTTAAACGACGTCCATGAGGGTGGACATTGTGATGTCCTGTCCTACTTCATAGAATCTCTCCAAAAACATGCGCTTGAAGCTGGCGAAGGAGTGGATGTAGTTGTCTGGCAGGTTGCGATACCAGTCGAAGGCGACCCCTTCAATTGCCCCAATGAATAATCGTGTAAGGACGACATCGTCATGGGGCAGATGGTCGGTGGTGACCTCGAAGTAAGTGATGTACCGACTTGCGGAGGTCTTCCCATCATATGGATTAATGTGGAATGGTTTATACTTTGGTGGGAAGGGAACCTCTCTCCACGCAGCGGGATACGGTTGTCGAATCCTGAGGTCTTGGCAGTTTTTCCGGGCGTGGAACATGGCCCGGAGCTCCTGGATCTCTCTTCTTGCCTCCCTGGCTTCGTCTGTAGCGGTAGGAGCCAACATTTCAGGAGGAATATTGCTCGGGTTTGGTGCTGCTGAGTTTGAGTCTGTATTGACCGTGGGGCCCAAGTTTGTTTGGCCAGGCGTCCCTCCTTGCAGAGTAGGGAGGGCTGCTCTGATCTCGTCCACGGATTTGACCAAAGTGCACAGTATGGCATCGAGAGTGTCGATGCGTTGGCGATCACTGGGACCATCCTGTTCGTCATTTGTCATGAATGCCGTCCTGACATGAGTAGAAGTGGAAGGGACGGTGGATGACGTACACTCCGAATCATACGCCTATAACGAGAAGTCATCGGGGTATATGGGAATGTCTTCCTCCGGTTCGGACTTAGAAGGAACAGTACCCCCGGCTTTCGAGTTTGCCTCGTCTTAGGAATTGTGGACGTCCTCGAGGACGTCGGTATTTCCTGTATCTGATGGAGGAGTTGTTTCCCCCAGCTCGTCTTCTTGGAACATCGAATTGTCGTAGAGGTTCGGGGGAGTGCTACCCCCAGTTCCAGCAACCTCCAGTGATGTGGACGATGAATCTCCCACTATAGTAGATTTTGTCTTTGAATGGGTACCTTGGAAAACTTCGGTGGTGGGCACCCACTTAGACGACAGTCTTTTAGTCATAGTGGTTGAAATCTTTGGGCTGGAAATATTTGTCTTCTTCCCTTTCCCATCGGCGGGGATTTTCTGAGCAGAGTTGTAGGAGACGACGGAAAGTGCCTCATCTTCTGAACATGGTTGTTGCAGTCTTCGGATGACGGACTGCCGGTCTTCTCGTACCATCGCATTATTGCAACAGCAGTTGACGATGGCTTGGGTAAAGTGACGTCCGTGAGAGGACTCATTGCACCCCGAGGTCCCCTCTCTTTCCTTGCGCTTGTGGAGCATAGCCCCACGCAAGTCAGATGGTTCCGGAATGACCATGTTTGCTCCCTTGATTTTGGAAGACTTTTGGGAACCATCCCGTCCGTTTGCTGCCGGGAGCCGGACTCGAGTGGTTCTGTACAACTTCCCATCAGAGGCCCGCATAACAGTATGTGGAACGCTCGGATGGTCGGAGGTTGGGTCAGCGGACTGAGCTTGCCAAGTTCGCGCTGCCCTAGACTTCTCACTCTGGTACGTGAGGGCACATAATAGGAAGAGTCTAAGTTGTACTAGAGAGAGTCAGACATGTCTTCTCGGGAGCACGAGAGATCAGGACCATAGGAGAGGTGGTCGAAGACTGAGCCGCGTGGAGCAGGCGGCATGCGGATGGAATCAACAATCTTCCTGCGGCTGGCAGTCGTAGCCGCATGGGCTTTCTTTATGCGGTTGGAAGTCTCAGCCGCATAGGTCTTCTCCATGCAGCTGGAAATCCTGGCCGTATGAGGGTTCTTTATGCGGCTGGAAATCCTGGCCGCATGAGTGATATGCATTTGGCCGGCAGTTTCGGCCATATGGATATCATTTATGCGGCTGGCAATTTTGGCCCTATGAGTCTTCGTTTTGCGGCTAGTGCCTTTGTTCGGTTTCTTACTGGAGCACATAGAATCACTCTTTGCCCCTGCAGGTCCAACATCGAAGTGCTTTTCTCTGTCGGACTTGGGGACAGCAGAGTTCTCTATGGCTTGAAGTTAGGCCGCATGAGAGTTACCTTCGCCGTCTGGGGCAGCAGAGAGTACTCCGTCCAGGGCTTGGGGAGGAGCAAATGACTTTGGCCTCCACTCCCTGCGAGCCTTCTTTGTGCGGGTTCGCTTCTGGACCGGGTCAGCGCTTCCTTCAGAGAGCATTTCTTCGAACGCCTGTTGGTCGAAGCGGACGACCATCTTCTGTTCTGTGGAGCCAAGTTTGGCTGCATCCGATTGCATCACCAACTCCTCAGTCGTGGAGAAGTTTGTCCCCAGCAGATTCGCCATCGTGTTTGCCATTGATTGTAAAAGTACAGAACAATTATCGGAGGACTGAACTTAGACTCACAATACAAACTCGCTTGTACAAAAAAAGCCTAAGGACGAAAACCTAGGTACAGCAATCTAAGTACAATTGTTTATTTTAGATTCTGGGGGGGTGACGATAGAGGCTCGGGAAAGCGACGGCAGCTCTTCCTTACTCCTTGGACGATCGGGTGCAGCCTTGGCTCTGGAGAAGAAGTACTTGGCGTTGATGAAGAAATGCTCTCTTTGTTCTCTCTGTATGCTCCTCTGTCCTTTTGATCTCTGTATATTCTCTCTCTGATTCTCTCTGGATCTGAGCTGGGGTGTTTTACAAGGGAATGGCACCTTGCTATTTATAAGAGTGGGGGGCAACATTAGGGTTTGCAATGATTGTCCATTCTCAAAAGTCGGCGGTCTGGAAATTAATTAATCTTGGCCGTCCATCTTGCTTATAATAGATTTAAGCAATTAATATGATTGCATTAAATCTCTGTGGACAATAAATGTTGATTGCCATGAATATTCGCGACTTGTAATGGCCTGCCACGTGTCTAATTTGCTCGATTTGATTTGATCTGGGCACCTATTGTAACAAATCTGATTAGGATTTGTTAACACCCATAATTCTAGGAAGATAAGACTGCCACGTGTCACCACTGGTCATCTTGGCAGAGCCGTCGATGAGTGGGCCGTATGAGGATAAATGGCCAGCCGCATGGGGATGAACAACCGCATGAAGATGGGCAGCCGCATGGGAGTGGGCAGCCGCATGCTGATGGGCGGCCGCATAAGCAATGCAGCCGCATGCTGATGGGCGGCCGCATAAAGGATGCAGCCGCATGAAGATGGGCGACCGTAGCCGCATGCCTCGGGATTAGATGGATTATGCCAGCTGTGAGAAGATTTTCTCCTCTTCCCAGGGACGCGCAATTACGTCAGTCATTATTGCACCTTTTTGTCAGAGCTGTCAGCCGTCAGGGAATTAAATGCAGCAAAAGACGAAGGAAAGAGCTGTTGAGGGCCACGTGGCTTCTCTCTGGGCTGCATGGAATTATTCGAGCCGCATAGACTCTTGAACCGCATGGATCCATGAGCCGCATGGGCTCACTGAGCCGCATGGGGATCCTTGGCCGCATGAACCTTTCTTTATTCTTTTCCATGCTTCTACAATATCGGAAGATAGAGCATTCGAGAAGTTTGGGGACTTCAGGGATGAAGCTGAACATCTAGCTGGTGACAACTCAAGTGGCTCAGAAGTGATTGACCAGGAGAGTATCATTTTCTTGGATTTGTATCGTTCTACATTAAACATGGAATTGGCTGTGAAATGATTGCTTTGTAATCTTGTTATATACTCAGGATTGATGAAAACGGAGAGTATCAGTTTATTGGATTTGCATCGTTCTGTTGTGAACATGGAATTGACTATGAAACTACTGCTTCATAGTCTCTCTAATCCAATAGAGTTTTAGAGAGGAATATCAGAACGCCGTCAGAGATGATGATATCTTTATTATAGATCATCCAATATACTTTTTGGGATAGATTATGCTTATGGCTATATTTCTTTTCAAGTAAAGTACTGTTTGCCACATCTGTTATTGCTTCTCATAAACGTTGGTTCAAGGTTAGACATGACTTAAATATCATTTAAGTGTGGGGGTGTCTGGTGTACGTGAAACTTCTGAATATCAAGATTCAGAAGCCAGGGACGAAGACCAAGAAGACCGTATTTCTGGATAAGTTATTGAAAGCTACACTCGGAGATCTTTTGTTATGGTTTCTTTCATAACATTGAGTCTCGCGAAACATAATTCTTTGAATAAAGTTTGCTAGGGACAAGAATATTTTTTTGGATGTCATATTGAACATTATTGATACCGAAGAAGCAAGTACTTCCAAAGGACTTATCCAGGGGAAGGTTGTCATAGATGAGACAATGCTTAAACCAGTATTCGTTGAGCTGTTAGCAAAGCAAGTGAGAAGGCCGAAATATTTTGGACATAACTTTTTCTTCCATCGTATGAAGGTTGATGAGGTGACGAAGTCTAGAGATGTGATCATCTAGAGAAGAGAGTCAATGATAAGATTGACTCCATAACATTCAAATATAGTTGGGCATTGGTGAATCTGCCTGAAGGAGCTAAATCCATCGAATCTTCTAGAGGAACAAGGCGAATGCCCAAGGAACTATTAATAAAGTTCAAGGCTAGGCTGGTAGCCAGAAGGGTTTTTTTTAGAACAGGAGATTGATGAGTTTGACACATATGCTCCAGTAACTAAAAATATAAACTATCAGGATGACGATGCCCAGGACTTCTATTCATAAAGCTAATTCTTCATCAGATGAATGTTAAGACAATATTTCTGGATAGGGATATGACAGGGATTCTCACGCAACAGTCAGATGGATTTGTCGTTTATGGTCTTAAAGACAAAGTCTGCAGGATTGGCGAAATCCATATACTACCTAATGTACGATCCCAATCTTTGGTATGAGAAGATTGACCTAGTCAATAGGTCAAATAGCTACAGGATCAGCGGGAGTTATATGTGTGATTACACAAAGTTTCTGATGATAGAGGAGTCATTGTTTGTCTCTATATAGACGATATACTAATGTGTCACTAGAACAAAGATTTTCCTCATATCTAGATTCTGTATGAAGGACATGGGAGATGTGGATGTTATCCTGGGGATTTAAATAACCAGACGGGACTTGATCTTGCTCTGTTACAAGCTCACTATATAGAAAGTTGCTCATACACTATGGATATTTAGATCTTCTAGGGATCGATACTCCTTACAGGTGTGATCAAAAGCTAAAGCCAGATCCTGGAGAAGCGTTAGACAGTTGGTGTACTCAATCATCATCTGGAGCTTGATCTAGGATACATGTACCGCCAGGCCTGACATAACTTTTGCTGTAGGCATGTCGAGTTATTCACGAGCAATCCAAGTGTTGATTATTGGAAAGTTATGAAAAGAGTAATAGGATATCTCTCAGGAACTCTGAAGGATATACTACAGTGGTTACCCTACATGTGTAGAAGGCTTCAGTGATGCAAATTGGTGCTCAAAAGGAGAGAAAGAAGAGGTTACATCATCTACATGGGTGCTGCTATATCGAAGAAGTCAAAAAAGCAGACTTTTCCCTCTCTATGGAATCTGAGCTCTATCAGTTGCAGCGGATGAAGTAGAATTGCTTTGGGTATGAAGAAGAATGGCTTCGGGAGCTCATAAACGATTTTTTTTGTGGTTGGTGCACAAATCTAGGTGATACTGATGTATTGCAACAACCAGATACGATCGTCTTGTGGTTGGTACACAAATTCGGGTGATGTCGATGTATTACAACAACAGGTGGTTACAGCAGTAGTTGTACAACTAGGGAACATAAAGCGCAGATTATTACAGTGATTGGTGTTCAGAGTTAGAAGAATCTGACAGATCAATTCACTAAGGCCTCAAGCGCCGCTAGTCGAAGACTGACAAAAAAATAGACTTGACGGACCTCTGATATTGTGTCTCTGCGATCCTACCATAAAGTGTTATGTTGATTGGTTCAAAGAGAAATCTACCAGGTATCTAGCTTTTAGTTCAAGGAAGGACCATTAACTAGGAGAATATCAGGAACAATGGGTAGTCCTTTGGGACATTCAGGGGTTACGGACCCAGAACCACTATTGTCTACAATTCATTCTTGAAATAGAACAAAGTCCTGTAGGAGGATGTCTTAGACGCCTTAACGAGTTCTCGGGCATTCAGAATGTCCGACATGTTTTATAGGAAGTACGGCTAGCACAGCATTACAAAGGAGTGTATTACTCTATGCTACAGTAGGGTGACACCACCAGGAGGTATATTGAGAGGGTAAAGCCTTGTTTTTGGGCCATGTCACAGCATCGTAGCACCGCACATAGGCAAGTGGCCTAATGCTGAATAATAAAGAGTGGTAGAAAGCACTACAAAGAGATTAGTGACCTCATGTTATAATAGTGTGACACAACCAAAAGATACCTAGAAAGGGTAAAGCCTCGACTACGCAAGCCATGTCACAGCTGTGTAACACTGTAAGGAAGCCAAAGGCATCATGTTGGGTAGTTTGGAACTAAAAAGAGGCTAGGTCTTCATGCTACAGTGGTATGACACTATGATGAGGTATAGCCTCAGATTTGGGCCATGTAATGGCAGTGTAGCATCGTAAGGAAGCAAAAGGCTTCATGCCATGACCCTTTAAAGGAACTCACTTAGAGTGTATGAAAGAGATATAAGCCATCTCTGAAGGTAAACTTATAGACACCCAATATATATACACCAAAACAAGGTAGACGCATGGTCTTTAATATGCAACCGAGAGCACAGCCGATGTCACTGTGTTGGTGGAAAGAATTACAGCTATGGTGCAGAATTCAAGGCTAAGTCCATTCTTGTATCATACTGTTGTTTGAACCATACTGAAAGGTTCAAGTCGAAGCGATATCTACCCTTATGCATAATAAAAAATTACTGTGGAGAATGCTCAACCCATATATATTGAGATATGTCGGGGATTATTGGTGCTTTTGCCTTTGGACTAGAGTAAAATAGTCCCACATCGGCTACACCACCAAGTGGGTATCTCAATATAATGCTTTACATGTGTTGAGGTGTGTACATAAGGTGTGGTGGCGCACATGTGGGTGCCATGTAGGGGTGTTTTTCTAGAAGAAAAGAAGGATAAACTCCAACAAGGAAGTATGTTACTTTTTGTCATTCGGACTTGGACTCGGATACGGGATCAAGGATTCTTCGTACATGCATGTACGCGTATGGGGGTAGGCATGGACTAGCATACGACTACGCTGATTGCGGGATGATCTAAAAGATCAAACTCTATTTTTGAGTATTGGTATTTTAGTCCCACATCGGATAGGAGAAGAAGTGAAGTCTCACTCAACTCTATATTTAGAGCCTCTTGGCCTCATTTGTTAGATGAACCAAAATGAAAAAGTAAAAGGAGCCCATCCGAATCACATAAAGTTGACTTGCGAGCGTCCCAGAGGTTCTTCGAGAACTTGCCGGTTCCTGGAAGTGGATCGTATAAATGCAAATCTTTCTTTGAGCAACGGTGATTTTTATCACCCAACAGGGATGTTGAAATTTTCTCTTTCTTTATTCTTTTTCTTTTTCTTCTTGGTTGGCTGCAGGTTCTTTTGTAGAGCAAATTTGTTTGTCGAATCTCCGAAATCGTAAAACTCAGTTCAGGTACTTTTGGAGAGCAAACTCGTTTTCGGAATCTCTGAAGTCCTAAAACTGGCCTAAGAAAATTATAAGAGCAAATTTATTTGCAAAAGGTCTCCAAAATCATACAAAGTCAGAACATAGAGCAAATTTATTTTGCAACAGGTCTCTGCATCTGATAGTTGCTATATAAGAATAGAGAGCAAAAATTTATTTTGCAAATGGTCTCTTAAATTCTAATCGTTCTTCCATCTAGATCTGTTTCGGGAATTACATAAATAGTATTTTATATATATTTATATGAGTTTTACATTAAGGATTTAACGGTAATACACATGTATGTTCATTGGTATAATCGTAGGATACAAGTTGTTATACGCTTTAAAATGATCATAGAACAGGAAATTAATGTTATATGTGTATATGTCTTTAATTTTGTGATCAGTCAAATAAATTAGGACTATATGTTTATACTTACATATTCACATATATATGTCATATAGGTCTAGACCTAAGAGTTTGTTAAAAGAAGCATATACGTTAAGTCGTACCCGATTTATGTATCGGTAACGATTTGTGTAGTTAACCCTATTACTGTCAAGATATTTTAGAAGTATTATAAGATGACTAGTGCTTGACTACTACAAGATCAAGTTTTTATATTTATTATTTATAGAACTATAATTGACTTACAAAAATTAACGGTTATGTACCAGACTATCGGGGAATTAATATAGAGAACTCGAGGAATATCAATTTAAATAAATTTCATATTTTATGCTAAGTCATGGAATTGAAAATTTATTACTTAACTGATAGAAAGTTTCTTTGAGACTTAATATTGAATTCTAGAGTTTCTTACTTATAATTGGTAGGTATCAAAATTCATAACATAGGCATAAATTTGTGCAACAAGTTTATTGATGCCTGAAAATTTGAAATGATTAATTCTTATAAATTAGTGTACTTGGTAAACCTTTTTTTATGTGACCAAACTACTGGTTCAAGTTTTATCATGTATTTAAGTTCATTTGAACTTTACAAGTGTTCTAACTTATGTTTCTAACTTATCTGTTTGATTGGCTCAAAACAACAAGTCTAGCAAAATTTAATGTTATTGCTAAGTACCCAAGGCAAGAAAATTATCATTCTTCTTAATACTTGTGAATTTTCTTCTTGTTTCGTGTTTTCAGTATTGAATTGTTACACCGGAGGGGCTTTGACACATGAGAATTCTACGAAGAGTTGCTTCGAAATTATTGTGTTTGGAGCTCAAAATGCAATAAAAACTCTGTCGAAAATTCTAAGATTTTGGAAGATTACTTAATTTTGAATCAAACTTATATCGTACTAAACCCTAACCTTGATTATATATATATATATATATATATATATATATATATATATATATATATATATATATATATATTAGAGACAGACCTTCAAAAACTCAGATTATATTAGGGGTCGGATCGTCTAACTTTTGGATTTATAGGATACTGACAAGAGTAACAAATATCGAATCCAATTGTTCATATCTTGCTCAAATATATGGAATATCATGTTGAGTTGTATACTCATACTACCTGATACTTGTTACATGGATTAAGATTCATACCTTGTTGTATTCCATTTGATAAAATATCATGTTAAGAGGTATCCTTATATTACGTGACATTTGAATATATAGAGATACTTACATTTGTTATTCCAAAGGGCAGAAATTTTCATGTTAATTATATTCTCGTATTCAGTGAAACTTTGGTGGAAACTTAGATCGACTGACTCTCTTTGGGCTATGTTTATGAGAGCTAAATATTGTGCTTCTTCTCACCCTTCTGATGTTGAGATTACTTCAGCTGCGTCTCATGTATGGAAGCGCATTATTAGAGGTCGATATCTTGGTGATGCTCTTATCGAGGAAGATGATATGGCTAATTTTACTTGGACACAACATTAGTCAGGTAAATTTTCCATCTCTTCATCATGGAATCATGTTAGAGTCCAATTTTCTCAACAAGCTTACTTCAAAAATGGTTGGAACTCTTGTATGCCGACCAAATGGTCTATATTGCTCTGGTGCATCCTTTTTAACAAACTTTCGACTGATGATAATATTGCTCGATTGGGTTACTCAATGGCGTCGGCTTGACATTGCTGTTCTGCTAGGCAATCAGAATCTATTGCTCATGTATTCAGTGAGGAGGAATTGGCTTCCTGTGTTTGGCAGTACTTTCAAACTAAAACTGGTGCTCGAGCTCGGGCCAATCGAATGGATATTTTGTATAGGCTACAAAATTGGTGGCGGCGTCGACAGAAACACCTCAAGCAAATTCTCGTGGGTGCCATATGCTGGGTCCTTTGGAAAAATCGCAATAAATGGCGATATGAAGCTTATGTTTACTCTTAGGATTAGATCATTGCTAAAGTTAGAAGACAAGTTAAGAAGGCTATGATTAGATGTAATCATGTTGAAGCTCCTGAGCCCTAGTTTTTTGTACTTGTTACTCTCCTATTATTAATAAAGGTGTTTTGTTTATATATATATATATATATATATATATATATATATATATATATATATATATATATATATATATATATCATGTTAAAAGGTATCCTTGTATTATGTGACATTTACATATATAGAGATACTTACATGTGTTATTCGCAGAAATTTTCATGTTAATTATATTCTCGTATTCATGTGATAACTACGATATATATATATATATATAAAATATATATATATATATATATATATATATATATATATATATATATATATATCTTTTTTTTTTTTTTGACTACGATATATATATATCCTTGTATTATGTGACATTTACATATATAGAGATACTTACATGTGTTATTCGCAGAAATTTTCATGTTAATTATATTCTCGTATTCATGTGATAACTACGATATATATATATATATATATATATATATATATATATATATATATATATATATATATATATATATATATATATATATATATATAAGTCAGAAAAGGAAGTTTTAATAAGATAATAAATTATTTGTGATTGTAGAATTAGAGTATTGGATGGTGAGAATAGTTTGGACCACATCATATAAAATCTTGGCAACATACATAATTTTATTTCTTATGAGGAAAGGTTTGGACTACTAAATACTATGCCAATCGTGCCACAACCTGATCCCTGGTATCATGATTATTATCTAGAAAATAGTTAAGTATGGGAGCCAAAAGAATTTCTCCAAATTGTAGCCTCATATAGAAAATTGTATTGTGATTATATTAGTGAATTTTCGGCAATAAATGGGTTGCATCCCTAGAATTAGGATAACAGTGGAGTCGTATTTTGAATTAATATTGTAATACATCATTATGATTAATTATATCATCTTCCTGTATGATTATTATGTCATGATTTTCAAAATCATATATTGTTTTAATTTATTTATTTTATCGTTCTTTAACCGAGGACTTGTATGTCTTTGATGGCCTAGTTTTTTTACTAGATGGTGCCTTGGCTAAGGGAGAGATGATGCCTCGATATAATGTGGAAGAGCCAAAAGAGTAGTACAGCCAGAGGGTAGATCATTAGTTTAATTTGTGCAGTTGTATAGTTCTTTGTGCATATTATCCTTTGGGACAAACACCAGAATTGTGAGATATTAGTATTGATGGTTTATGCTTATAGATGCAAATTAATTCTTAGTTTATTAATAGTTTTAGTATGCCCATACTTTTATCATCGAATATTGCATCTGTCAATCGTGATACAAATACAAGTGTTTTTGTAGTACCTGTCCCAACATCATGCCCCATTCCTCCGTTTACGAGGAGCGCGATTAAGAAATTCTATCGGTATCAATTGATCGGGACAAATTAAATCAAGATCTTTTCCTTGTTATGGATCGGCTTATTTAGAATCAAGTCCCATATTCAGTGGGGGTACATTTTGAGGAAGGATTCTGCGACAGAGTCAGAAGAGACTTTTCGCTGCACTATTTTTATACCGCATTTGCTTTTTTTGTGTTGCTTTTCTTGAATGCGTTTTTGAGAATGTTTTTGATAGATTTCATTGCTTGCATTCTTTGAACATCACACTCCATATCAAATTTTAAGAGAAGGTGTAGAGTATTGATCCTTTACTTATGTGATTGCAGGTGATTGTGTAGGCGCTGTGTGGTGTACGAGACCTCTTTCTCTTAGATAATTCAATCAACGGTGAGTGGCTTGACCTTTCTCTTCTTGACCCTTCTGTTCTCCAATCAATCAACGATATCAATAGCATGAATGCTAGATATAGAGGTGTAGACACCATATTACATACTTGTTTCCATAGAACTGTTAAATGTTTACTTACAAAGAATTGCTGTAGAACTGCTATGATTGGAAACTGCGACATAGCTACTTATGTTATGCCTATTATAGAAGTGTATTAAGCAAAGAATGAATCGATTAGTGATAAGGAGGAACACACTAGATTTGGTAAAGTTTTCTATGAATTCGTAGATCATGCTTGAGTAACTAATTTAGTCTAGCATGATTAAGGACAACTTGTGCACAAGGGCGATGTTTCTTTAAACGGTATTCCGGGGCCACAGGACCGATTCATCCTAGGGGAAAAACGATATAACTAATGTTGGATTAAAGTACGAATAATTTGGGGATCTTTAGTGGAGCTAGCTACTTCCGTAGAAAGGACCTCGTTTAACCACGCGTTGTCCAATTTTGATTATTATGCCAATGACTTCACATGTATACACTACTTCGATAATGTTAATTGATTGAACATGGTAAGTTTTATATTGTACCGGCACACTCTGCCGTGAGTAAGTTTTGTTGTAGTTTATATTGTTTATGCCTTATCGATTCCTTCAATAAAATTGACTAGGATGGCTAGAAAGATCACCAATTATATTGCATGTTTTGCATCATTTCTTAAACAAATGAGATTATGGGATTTAACTAGTTATTCACCAGTACACAACAATGTACTGACCCTTGCTCTCTACAGGTGTTGCGAACTAGGAAAGCGTGTCTAAGATCTGAAGGTAACGCTTATAACATTTTAAAGCCTTGCTAGTGTACAAAGGTGATCTCATCCATTTTGAAGACTCTACTCGAGACCTATGCGATGCCTCAACACTTCCGGATCAAGGGTCTAGAGAATGTTTTGTTTTGTATAAGGGGATGTAAATGTATGGAACGACTATCTCATCCGAGTCAGTTGTAAGCCCGTGCGGCACCCTTTGTAATAGAGTCTTATAATGGAGTTATTATTAATAAAGCAAAGTTTTCTTTTGTGTATCTGTTCGATAGCTCTGCATACTCTCTCTTGTTGTTGTGGTTCGGATAACATTATGACCCTGCCTGGTGCTGGTGCAACTTAGGCTCGCATAATATCACGCCCGAAGAACGACTATTGATACTATGCAATTGAGGCATGACAATATTTGTTTTGCGCATAGCCTAGGATGTTTTAGTTATGTATTGACTCGCTGTATTCTGGGAGCAGGGCACGACATGTATAACATCCCAGTCCTAAAATACATAGGACTAGGATATGTAAACATGCTAGCTATGTATGAAGTGGACTCCAGTCCACTTCGAATACGTATACGTTGTCTTTGTCAGGTAGTTTTATTTATATATCATTATGATAATTCTATATCTAAATACACTATAAATAAATCTTTCTTAAGACCAAGTGACTAATGTTGGTCAGACATTAACACACCGAATCGTACAAGCAAATAAGAATATACAATATAGAATAAAGTGGACCAGACTCTATTACAATTGTCCAAACAAGCTCATAGAAAAAAAAATAAAGCTTGCAAAACTAGCCCATATCTGCAGAATAAAGTAATAAAAAATAAATATAATACCGGATGAATATAATGAACATATGACCCAAATATATACCTGAGATCATGGAGAATCACCAACTACCCTTATACCTACAATAACAGCTTAGCAGAACTTGAAAAAATTACCAGGTCCTCATGGGACATAGCAAGATACGTAATATACAAGCCTACTTTACAGTTTATGTAATATGCATGAAATAAACAATAATGAAACCGAGAAATAACATTAAGGATAACGTAAGCACATGGTAAGATAATAAGAGGCCAATAATGACATGTCATAGTACTATGATGCTAAGAGTGGCTAATAAAGGAGTCATATAACCACAGCCCTGTGTGGTTCCTACGATCCTATAAAGAGTAGTCCTGTGTGGAGATCCCAATCTATAATAATCTCTATTGTAGCACTTGCGAGGAACTCCCAAGTTAAGAGTAGTCAAATAACCAATCCTAGTATCGAAAAAGGGTCAAGTCAGGTCGAGTCAAATCAAACGATCAAGTTGAGTCAAGTCAGGTCAAGTCAAGATCTCACTCAATACGATGATCTATACAAGTGAAATATAACAATAAATACCAGTATAGCGATCATGTACAATGGGCATATATATGTAAATATAGTATAAAAACTGATAACATGAAAAATAAAAATATTAGATATCGTGCATAGATAAACTGTACGTATTGGCAAGGTATACTTGCCTGGTTCTTGAGAATGAAAGCTATGAACCTAATCACGAACCCAATGTAGCAATGTCCCGATAGCCAAAATTAAAATAATAATAAATTAATTATTAATCTAGAATTTTCTATATATACACAAAGTACATTTACTTATATATATATATATATATATATATATATATATATATATATATATTTATTATGACATAATAAGAAACACAACTAATAAGGAAAGATGGATGCTAGAGGTAGGCTCTAATTTAAATAGAAATTAAGAAAATTCACTTAACCCTCTGATCTTATAATCAACAACTCTCCAAATAATTCTATAAAATAAGTTACATATGTCTACTAGGTCCCTCCTCTAGGGATAGGTGCTAAGTGTTGCTCATATTAGGTCACTTTTGTATAAGTGTGACATCGATTCATTCTACGGATCTTTTGGTAATAATGACAGTCATACCTATTTAACAATAATCTTTATCCTCAAAGATACAACCTAATAATCTTGTACAAATATTCTAACCTATAAGTCCTAAGTGGCAACTTTGGTAAGACATTGGTTGTGCAATTTAAATATTTTCTATTTACAAACCAATTACAGTCATCGATAAAACCCATTGTATAAACTTAAGATAAATTAAAAAATATACTATTAACTATTGAAAATCAGAACTTAATTTATTATAAAAAAATTATTTAAGACATATTAACCAAAATTTAATGCCATAATTTAACCATATCTAAATATTGATTGCTAGGTCGCTTTGGGTACACATTCCAAGTGAGATTTTACCAACCAATCTATACCAAAAATCAAACTATTAAAGCATATTATATATAAAAAATTATGATTTTAAAGTTAGTTTCAAGGAAAAAATGTTGGTACAGTCCGACACAAATTCGGGGACTAAAAAGCTAACACAACTAGCCATTTTCTAGGTTCTAATTGTTACTTACGGTGACACAACATAAGCCTAATGATATATAATATAAAACAAGAAATTTTATAGAAAATAAATAGGTTTTAGCTTAATAAACAAGGGTTATACATGCATTAATTGTTAGGCATAATTCCATATCCATACTACATATAAAATCAACCCAAACTAGACAAGTTTCATGCTCAACATGTCGAAACTAATTTAGAATTCAGAATTTAATAAGCTAAGTTTGGGCTACAGAAATTAAATTTAACATGTAAGAATTCATAATTTTAAAAGTTCAATACATGGGTTAATAGGTTCCAAAGTTAGCCACAAAGTTTGGCATGGTGAACATGCACATATCATTCACAAAAAACCTATAGGTGACATACACCACTTTAATTTCGTAATATTGTAAGCGAAACTTAGGTATAAAAACTAAGTTTATCATGCTAACAATTATGGTTTACAAAGTCTAATACTTAGGTTATTGGGTGTAGAAGCATGAAAATATTAAAAAGAGACGCATAGATGTCATGCGTCTGAAACATGAATGTTACTAAAAGTTAGAAGCTACTAGAAAAGGAAGACATATGTTCAAGAAGTGGGCCAGATAGACCCATGGTCCATTCAGACGCATGATATACTTTTGTCTCTTATGTGAAGAGAGATTTTCAAACAGTGTGCAGTATTCAAACTACAAGAAATATGTGAGTGATTTCGTCATTATACTTGGCCAGCTGTAAAGAAAGCCATTATATGCATCTACTTCCAGATCAGTGTTTTGTAGTAAGCAATTGGAGAAGCTATGTGATCAAGTATTGACTGATTCATAGTAAATCAAAGAAAAGTTGTTATTTGCAGTAATCAACCAATTGCTATGCGTCTAACAATATATGTCGCATAGCTGATCTTCATAAAACAAATCATTTGCTGACATGGCAGTGTTTCATGCAACACGTCTCAAACATGTAGTGAGCTATACGTGATTCTTGAGCATGTTCCCTACCCACTATCCCCTAAGGTTCATGTGCCTATTCAATCTCATATGTCTCTGAGGCAGAAGATAGTGTATTTTCTGCATATACGCACATGCCTATTCCAGTGAAAAAGCTATAAATAGAAGATAATTTCTTCCTCGCGCTGGACACAGGGAGATACATAGATCAAAGGCCTAAGGAGAGACTATAGCTTCTTTGCTAAGAACTTTCAGAGAGAAAGAGAGAGCTTTCAGTGATAAATCGCTACACAGAGTTCATCGACAACCATGCTTCAATAGCAACTGCATCAAATCGTCAAAGGAGTAAAGAAGTTGAAGTAGACTTAATCTCCATCGCCCCAATCCTCAGATTTTTTGTACTAGAAATTCATGTTCAATATTCTTGTTGTACTTCTTTTTACAATAATACAAAAGATCCCTTCATTTTTTGGACTCTTTTTGTGTTAAAACAAAAATGACGACTCTGTTGGGGACGACTTTCTCCACCGACGAGAAAGTGGTAGCACAATATGATGTGAACAAGTTAGGTTCAGTTGAGAAAATGTTGGTTGTTCAGTTCGACCAACAAGCATATGAAGCAATATTGTCGGACACGAAATCTACTCCGACCGCCAAAAGGCATAAATCTAAGTTTATTTGTAAGGCTTGGATCCCGAAGTCTCCCCCAGTTCTCCCTAATGCCGCTGATAGTAAAGGGAAAGCTCTGGCCACTGTGGACCAGATGGACAGTTCGGAGGCGTATAGCACAACACCAGCCACAATACTGTCTAAGGATGTTCCTGCTATTTAGACGCATATGACACACCATGCAACTAGAAGAGATTCTATCAATGAGCCATCAACTAAGCCCTGTTCTTCTCATAGAAAGAAAGACATCAAGAAGGCGCACGTTCATCATGCGTCTATGAAGGAAATTAATACTCATAATGGAGCCATGTACACCAATATGTGTAAGAAGAATGTACAAGAATCTTGGCGGAGAAAAACATTACGAAGCTAAAAATTCAAAAGTTGGAACCTCGGCCCCATACTTGGTGAATCAAATCGAGAGTTCTGCTTCAGTACAATATTCTAGAAGTATACAAGGGGATAGAAAGTCTGTCTTCCACAGACTTTCATTTTCAACAAATTCCATGCGTCATGAAGGAGGCTCAGTTCATGCGTCCCTCTGTATTACACGTGCTGATGATGGCAAGCTATACAAATTGAAGCCAATGCACCCCAGTCAGCCATGCATCTCTTTACCTCATGCTTGGACTCATGTACATTGCTTCTTAATGTACCTAAAATGAGTCCACGTGATAAAATAGCTCAAAACCTAAGTACTGGTTGTTTCCATGTACATAAAATAGGTCGACGAGTTAAGAAACCAACTGTCCCATGTTCGAACTTTGTCCAATCGCGTAAAAGGAAAATGAGGTCGTACACCCTTTTATTGACTTGTGTGATATGCTTTGGCATAAGCGTAAATCAACAGAGGTGTCGTCAAACATAGTTATATCATGTCAAAAATATTCTTGTGCAAAGATTATTATCAATTGTTGCTGCTCAAAAGTAGTTAATCAATCAACGAGATGATCTGTCTTTACCAAATTGCAACCAAACTCTATGGAGATGATCTGTCTTTACCAAATTACAGCCAAACTCTCTGGATTTGCCGTGCCTAGGATAACAACTTTCGGACAATGAAGATGAAATACAAGAGGCCTCGGTCTATATGACCTCTAGTCAAGGTGATGATCAAGTGCCTTCATCCTCTTCATCCATGGGAGGTCAGAGAGCTACCTGAGGTGTTTATCAAGGAACTCGTTCCCGATCTAGACACCTTGGTGTACTCCAAGCTCCCGAACAAGACAATACTGGAGGTAACATCCTCCCGGTATTCGACCACTCCATATCTCAATCTGATGATAAAGTACCTCATATTTTAGAGGAAGATGATGCAGTTTCACAATCAGGGTCGAGCAGTACTAATTCTAGTAGTGCTTCCATGTATACCTCTCCATCTAGCAGTCCATATACAACATCTGTGTATGTAACTGGTGATGATGAAGGTGCTACTAGTGATCGACAGAGAATTGATACCCTCGAAAGCATGCTACAAAATGTCGTGATAATAATGCAATAAATGCAAACAACCATAAACTTGCAAATGGGTCCACATCAATCTCCTTCATTGACTCAAACTTCTGCCGATCAAGATAAAGTGGGGGTATCTTTCTACCTTAATCCAACAACGATAGTTAGAAACGTCTCTGCCAGTATTACAATAAGTAAAACCGGCTATCATACGGTTGACCTCTGCAAGCCAGTCGACTGATACTTTTGAAGCTATTCGGGGTATTAATGCTTGATTGGATGACATCACTTCGAAGGAGGAACTACATCAAATAGGAATATCACATCCTTATCCTTCATAGTAGGATGATGTGGTTTGTCCTCCAAAGTACAAACTTCAATCTCTGATTCCTTATGACAAATAGGTTCCCCGAAGTAGCATCTAACATACTTTTACTACCAGATCATTCATATACCAAGGAATGATGCACTATGGTCTAAATTATTCATTAGTACTTTGAATGGTTAGCCTTTGAATGGTTCTATAATCTACCCGACGGTTGGGTCAGAACTTTCAAAGACTTGGAGAAATTATTCCTTACTAGATTCTATGAAGGAACATGTGACGTCTCTATGTCGAAACTCATCTCTACAAAGCAAAATAACAAAGAACCGGCCCATGAATTCATTAAACGGTTCAGAAGATTGTCAATGAAGCTGCATCCTGGGACTCCTCAGTCAGTACTTATTGACACATATAGGGGTAACTTTTTACCTACAGTCAGGTTCTACATTGGCCCTAAAGATTATAATGATTGGCCAACCTTTATCGCTGCTGCCGTGAAAGCTGAAGAATCAGTTCAGGTTCTGCATTTGATTGGACTAAAATTACCCTAAGCTAAAGGGAAGCGTCCAGCGAGCAACAATACTCATCGAAAAAACTAATAAAGGGAATGAGTCCTTCAAAGTGGATGTTTACGCAGCTGCTTTCCAGCCCAAACAAAAAGCTCATGTTGCTCCAAGGCCAAAGCCACACTACACCTTCAACGAAGCCCTTACACTGGACATCTTCCAGGAACTGATAAAGTGAAACAAGCTACAATGTCCTTCCCCTCGAAGGCTTGAAGAAGTAGGTCGAACTAATGATCTGAATTATTGCTTTTACCATCAGTATGTACATCACCCGACAAAGGATTGCTACAAATTGAAAAATCATATTCAGTAATTGTTGGATTCAAAGGCCATCACGCTGCATACAGATGAGAAACAAGTTTCTGTGAATCTTGTTTCTCTTCAATTTAGGGATCTTCCTGCAGTTAAAGTCTAAAGCAATGTTACTTCGATACCAAGGATGACATTACAAGTCATCAATCTTCCTCCAAACCCGGATCAGACAGCCGAACTTGTAGCACTCACTACTCAGCATGGTAAAGTCATATGGATCCATCCTGATCTTCTTGAAGATATGGATCCAAAGTTGACCTTGTCTACCTTCAACACTTATAGCAAGAAAAAGAAGAATAAATCATGCAATATGGTTAATGAAGCTCTGGTCAGAGAAACTAGATCAGGAAAAGCATACATGCGTGCCTCCAGTCAAGATAAAGAAGATAATACTTTTACTGCAACTCCAGCTCCTAAGTCACCTGCCATTCAGGCTTTATCAGAATCAGGGCCATCGAAGCCAGCCTCAGGAGAAAAAGGAAAAAAAAAAGTGGTAAGGTTTGACAAGCCTTTGAAGAAGTCTACCCTTCTAGGACTTGACAAGCCTTCCAATTTCGATATATTGGCACAGCTTGCCAATACCCCAATTTGGTTATCTATATTCGAATTGCTCCATCTCTCCCAAGATACATGGGCGGCACTAAGTGAAGCATTGTAGCATGCAGATTTATACTTATCTCAGATGGCAGAACCTGACGATGACCCTGTGACCTGCCCTCATTGTCATAATGTATTTGAGAAGATTCCTAATATTACCTTCACTCAAGGAGACATGTCCATGAAAGATAACCGCCATGACATACCTTTGTATTATACAGGGTATGTCGGAGCGTGTAAGTTCGATCACATTCAAATTGATCCGGTTTCATCGGTCAGTATGATTCCCAAACATTTACTCCAGGTATTGGGAATCTCAATGCATAAGTAGTCACCTGCTTCTACTACCATTACTGGCTTTAATGCTGGACAAAGCCATCCTCTGTGGAAAATTTGCCTTAAATGTCATATCAGAAATCTCTGGACTAAAGTCACATGTTATGTGATTGATGCCAATGTCTCTTACAATGTTTTGTTAGGACAGTCGTGGATACAAGAAAACCTTTTGGTACCATCTACTTTTTATCAGTGCTTCAAATATGTGAACAAAGAAGGAGTAGTATGTACAGAATTTGCCGATGTCGATCCTTTCAAGGGGTAAAAGTTTATTTCTCTAATGCAAGGTTATACAAACCTTGTGACTAGAGACCCTCTGATGATGAACAATCGCATCTGGTTCTGGATAAAAAAGTGGAGGCTAGGAACGAAGTAGAAGAAGAATTTACTGATCAAACGGCAGAAAAACCTTTAGCTATATACTTGAAAGGTCCTATGTGGAAGGAAACAGTTGAAGAACCTTTGGTGATCTACTTGAAGGGTCCTGTGTAGAAAGAGCCTGCTAGAGCGTCACATGAGGCCCAATTAGGGGGTAGTGCACCTTTTTTTGTTGAATTAGTAAGAGCAAAGCGAACATCAAAATAGAAGAACCTCTACTAATTGATCTCAGGACAAAAAAGAAGAACCATTTGTGATTGACTTGTGGACCAAGAAAGTTGAACCATTTGTAGTTGACCTTCGCCAAAGCAAGCGTCCAGTTCAACCAGATGAGCCTTTGTGATCGACCTAACTCATGCTGCCATTACTGCAGAAGCAAGGGTTGTAAATAAACCTCCATGTACCAACCTTCTTGAGGATGTTTTTTGGAAGAAGAAATTATGTACATACCTAATGAAAGAGGTTCCACTTTCGATTACTTGGATGTTCATATGAATAGTCTAAGAACTGTCGAATCTTTGTGCTCCTTTATCACAAATACAAAGTTGTCACTGCCTGTGTCTATTTCTTCTAAAGATAGTACTCCATATTTATCATATGAATATTCTTATTTTGAAGTACCGGCTAAGTCAATTGCTAAAACACCGATAATAGTTGGCCGGGCCGAGGTTCATAAAGAAGCTTTGGCTGATGATCCCGAACCAGACACCGGTAGGATGCAACTATATCGCTATACTCTTCAAGCAAAGAATATTATTCAAAGAATAGGCTATGACTAAAATAGCCAGCAAGGCCTTAACTTTGGTGAAGGTCCCTGCTTACCATTGCGTATCCTAACTCCGAAAGGGAAACCGCAAGACTACTATCACCGTACTCGATCTGGATTAGAATATGTAACTCCTCACAGCGATATATGTTCTTGTTCTTCCTATTCCTCACTTTGGGATTCAGATCATAGCGTTAGGGCAGTATTTAAAGAAGTCTTCTCAGCTTATATGATAACTGGTGATCAAACAGAGGAAGATGACCTTTCTATGAAACCTTTAAAGTTGAACCTTGGGCTCAATAGCTTGATACTCAATAGGAAATAAGATTTGAATAGCAAGAACCCCCTACTGAAGATGAAGTTGTTCAAATTAATATAGGTGATTCAGAATTGCCTAAACCAATAGTCATCAACAAAAATTTATCCGATGAAGATAAAAATTCACTCCTTGAGCTTATCAAAGAATATATATAGATGTGTTTGCTTGGAGTTATGAAGACATGTGTGGGATTGATATACAGATAGCAATGCATCATCTTAATATAATTCTTAATGCTAAACTAGTAAAGCAACAACAACGACGGTTCAGTCGATATATGATAGAGGTTATTATGACTGAGGTAAAGAAACTTATATATAGTGGCTTTGTTCAAGAAGAACAACATCCAAATTGGGTTGGTAATATCGTTCCAGTCATGAAAGAAAATGGGATGATTAGGGTATGCATCGATTATCGGACCTCAATCAAGCTTATCCAAAGGACGAGTTTCCACTTCCAATCATAGATGTTATGATTGATAACACTTGTGGCTTTGAACGTATATCATTCATGGATGGCTTCTCTGGTTACAATCAAAATAAAATATTTCTAGCTAATGAGAAGCACACATCATTCCGAATACCGATGAGGGTATACTGCTATAAGGTGATGCCCTTTGGTCTGAAGAATGCTGGAGCTACATACAACGTGCCATGAGTACAATTTTTTGTATTTTTTTGCAAACATTTGCAAAAAATAGTGGAATGCTACGTTGACGATATTGTAGTTAAAAGTCGTTCAAAGGGCGATAACCTTCAAGACTTGAGAACGGTGTTCGAATTGATGCATGAGCACCAACTCAAGATAAATCCAACAAAGTCATTCTTAGGAGTCTCCAGCGGCAAATTTCTTGGATTTGTCATAACTTCAAAGGGAATATATATTGACCCTGACAAAGTTAAAGTTATCCTAGAAATAGAGCCCCTGAAGAATATTAAACAACTTTGTAGTTTACATGACAGATTGGCTTACATCCGAAGGTTCATTTCAAATATGTCCGGGCGGTGTCGATCTTTCACCTAATTAATGAAGAAAGGAGTCCCTTTCGTCTGGGATGAAAAAAAATAGCAAGCATTTGATGACATTAAAAGATATTTCACTAATCCTCCAATATTGGTGGCTCCAGTGGTGGGTAAACCATTTTTGCTATATTTTTCTATGATAGAACATTCTCTTGGGTGATTGTTAGCCCAAAATAATGATAAAGGACAAGAATAAGCTATCTATTACTTGAGTCGCATGATGATCGACACCGAGCATAGATACAATCATGTTGAGAAGGAATGCACCGCATTAATCTTTATAATTCAAAAGATGCGACACTATGTAATAGGACATACCATTCATGTTATATCCAGAGTTTACCCGCTCAAGGTTCTCATGACTAAACCAAGTGCGCTTAATTCTCGTCTTGCTACATGGTTGATGTTGTTATCCCCCTATGATATGATCTATGTACCTAAGAAGGTGGTTAAAGGACATGTTTTGGCTGATTTCTTAGCTACGCACCCAATAGCGAAAACTTTCAAGCTATATGATAAAATTTTGGATGTAGTATTGGAGTCTAATACGACGACGGAAGAGTCTGTTTAGAGGATGTTCTTCGACGGAGCTTCAAGAAAGGTCCCCAAAGGCAATATTGTAGCCGGAGTGGGAGTAGCGTTAATATCTCGTGATAATATGGTCATCCATCGTGCTTATTCTCTCATGGAACCTTGTTCTTATAATGTAACAGAGTATAATGCTTTACTCATTGGACTCCAGTTTGCTAAACAGATAGGGGTAGACTATCTAGAATCTTACGGTAATTACAAGTTGATAATCAGTCAAGTTCGAGGAGAATATAAAGTTTGTCATAAAGATCTTCTATATTATCAAAAAAACTCTTAAAATAGCTGCTACTTTTTCTATATTCTTCATCGAATACGTACCTCGGTTAGAAAATACAGAAGCAAATGCACTAGCAGGTTTGGGAGCCTTACTTGCTACCCTAGTTAACACTCAGAAGTCAGTCACAGTGATTGGTCAAAAATTGCTCTGTACTAAGAACAATCTGGATGTTCATCAAAGCTATTCAGCATTGGTGGATGTCAACTTCAAAGACTGGAGATTTCCATTTATAGAATATGTTGTTTATGAAATCCTTCCTGACGATCCAAAATAATCTATTTCAATTAAGAGACGTTCTATTCGTTTCTTCTATGATGTAGCTACTAAAATATTGTATCGAAGATCATTTAATGGACTTCTTTTATGAAGACTGTCCGAAGAAGAAACCAAATAGGCCCTTCATAAAGCTCATAACGGTACTTGTAGCACCCACCAACTTGGTCCAAAATTGTAGGATCGGCTAAGGTATTTGGGTTATTATTGGCCCATTATGTTTACCAATGCTATAGATTATGTAAGAAAATGTAAAGCTTGCCAAATTTATGCAGATTTCATACATCAACCTTCAGAATTTTTGCACCCAAGGACTGCATCCTGGCCCTTCGAAGTATGGGAATGGACATTATTGGACCCATGAACCCGCCTTTTTCCAAGGGACACCGATTTATTCTGGCAATAACTGATTACTTTTCTAGATGGGCGGAAGCAATACCACTTGTTCAAGTGAAAATGTCTAATGTCATCAGTTTCATTAAGCATCATGTGATCTATCATTTCAGACTTCCCCGGAGGATCGTTCATGATAGTGGCCCACAATTTGTGAGTAGTGAATTCCATTGGTTCTGTGAGAATAATCAGATCCAAGATGTTGCCTCTACAACTTATAATCCCGCAGCTAATGGTTAGGTTGAGGCCTTCATCAAGACTATTATCAAGTTATTCAAGAAGTTCATTTTAGCTAATAAATGTAATTGGAATGAGAAACTTGGTGAATGCCTTTGGGCGTGCCGAACTATGGTACGAACCCCCACCAGTACAACGCCATTTTTTGGGTCTACGGAAGTGAAACAGTTCTTCCTCTGGATATTCAAATCCCAGCTTTTCGAATTTCTTTATCCGACGAATTAACAACTAAAGATAATGATCGTCTATGGCTGCAGAAATTTAAAGCACTTGATGAGAAACGACTAATGGCTCAACAGCGAATTGAGTTGTATGAAGCCTGCATTTCTAAAGCATTAAATAAGAAGGTAAATAAGCGAGTTTTTTATGTCGGTGACCTAGTTCCTTTAGTAAGAAGACCTATGGTTATGAAGCATAAAAGAAAAGGGAAGTTTGTAGCAAAGTGGGAAGGTCCGTTTGTTGTCGAAGCAGTGTATTCAAATGGAACATACAGACTGGCAAAGCCCAATGGAGATCTATTGATGATGCCTATTAATGACAAGTTCTTGAAAAAGTATTACGTCTAAATTACAAGTAGACATTACTTTGTATACCCCAGCAAGTTTGGTACAGTGTTTATGTTTTTTTTCTAGCATAATCAATATTTTGCATACTAGCATCTACCTTATTTCGAACCATTATTTTTATCCTAAACAGTTTTTGGATAAGTTATAAATAATGGGTCCTCACAAATTCTCCGACGTAAATACCGTTAATTCTTAAAAAACTTTCTTGTAAGAGAAATCTTCTAAAAAAACTCTCCAATTCATAAAAGTTCATCATTTAAACCAAGTTGCTTTGATTACATCTTATTTCAATTCCGCAGTTAAAACTAGAATAATCCATTATGTCAAAAGAATGATCATGTCCATATTACCTCTGAAATATTCTACAACATTTATCTTCTATAGAGATTCACGAATTTGTCATTTCCATACTACCTCTGAGCAAATTTATTTCGAAAAGAATATTCACGTCCCTATTACCTCTGAAATATTCTATACTAATCGACTCTCTCTATAGAATTCCATAAATCTGTCATATCCATATTACCTCTGAACAAATTTATTTTAGGAACATTTATCACATCCATTTTACCTCTGGTGAAGTTTCTGATCATCCCCATTACTCGCATACAGTCGAATGCATCACAAGTAGTGGGTCCACCTATCATCTATCATGTCCTTATTACCTCTGATAGTTATTAAATTCTTACTCTATTATCTATACCTAATCGAGTATGCCTAATATAATAGATCCACTTAAACATTTATCATGTCCATATTACCTCTGATAGTGATTAAAATCTAACTCTATTATCTATACCTAATCAGGTGTACCAGAGATAATAGATCCACCTATCATCTATCATGTCCATATTACCTCTGATAGTGATTAAAATCTAACTCAATTATCTATACCTAATCAGGTGTACCAGAGATAATAGATCCAACTATCATCTATCATGTATATATTACCTCTGATAGTGATTAAATTCTTACTCTATTATCTATACCTAATCAGATATGTCTAAGATAATAGATCTACTTAAACATCTATCGTGTCCATATTACCAATGATAGTGATTAAAATCTTACTCTATTATCTATACATAATCAGGTGTACTAGAGATAGTAGATCCACCTATCATCTATCATGTCCATATTACCTCTGATAGCGATTAAATTCTTACTCTATTATCTATTCCTAATCGGGCATGCCTAAGATAATAGATCCAATTAAACATCTATCATGTCCATATTACCTCTGATAATAATCAAATTTTCGTATATATTATCTATGCTTGAATTAAGCATATTACAGATAATAGGTTCACATAATCATGATATTTTTCTACGTCCATATTACCTTTAGAGAAGTATCAAAACTCAAGTATCCTCAACAACATGAAAAGTGCTATTTACTTATGAATTTCAGTAAGGACACATAATACTTTTGTTTCATCAACTACAAAAAGGAAAAAAGAAGAAAGAATTACAAATAGTCTTCTTTCTATACTTCTTCAAACAAGGCACATAATCCTCAAAGACGATATGTATCTAATGTTATGTACAACTTGGATGATGAGTATGCATATCAAAGTCAAGATACTAAGTTGATCCTCTGAAAGAAAATCCAGTACAGTCATTTTTCTCTCCAAGTTACCGAAGACGCATGAGAAGACGTTATGCAATTGTTTCATCATCAAAATATGGAAAACATATAAAGGAACTTATTACATATGTGTTTCAGTAATCTCACGACCATCAAGATCGTCCGAAAGGCAATGAGAGGATTTTTCTCTGTTCAAGCAGTAATGAAATGCTTTTCTTTATGCGTCGAGTTATTAGAATTGTTTTATGAGTTGTTGGTGAAATTGTTCTTGTGTACATATCAGAATAAAATTTACGCATTTGCTCAAAATGATTTGACATATAAGAAGCTTTTTTATTACTAAAGTTGAAGGGTTTACAAAATATTGCTAAGAAGGAAGTCAACAGAACCTTAACAAAACTTATAAAACCTTAAACAGTTGGGAGGAAGAAAATTCAGAGTCACTGATCACATTCACACTATCTTGAAGCGACCGCACACTCGAAGAATGGAACAGTCGACGAAAATCATCTACTCCTCCCTATATCATTTTTCTTCTGGGCTTAGGGGAAGAGAATCAAAATCAGGGGATGCACTTAAGGGTTTAGTAATATCAGCCATGGAAAGACCCAATATGTCTAAGATTTCCTGAGCCATGGATAGCTTTGTCTCTGCCAACTTCTTTTTCCTTGAGTCAGAAGGAGGTACTGGAGTAGAGCTCACAGCAGTTGATGGAAGTGGCGTGGGGACCGCAGCAAGAATCACAGCTGGTAGTCGCGAAGGAGTAGCCCGCTTCAGTTCAAACGTAGTATTCTTAGAAGCCATCGGGAAGCAGAACATGAATAAATGGTGGTTCTCTAGTTTTGCTATTATATAAAGCAATCTGGCAACTCCTTTTCCCTCAAAATTAAATATTTTTGGAAGATGAAAACTCCCTAGAAGAATACAAATGTTGGCTTATTAATGATGATGAACCTAGTTAATAAGCACCAAGTTATTATGAAGCGCACAGTTTACGAAGAATTATTCAAAGTCAATAGATGCATGAATAGAACTTAGACTATTATAGAACAAGCCACATCACTCATACCTTGATATGACAGAGACATTTGAAAAGACGCATAACCAGTATCCATCTTAAAAGAAGAAAATCTATATGCATCAATTTGAAATTAAATGCATCTTCCCAACAACATTTCTTAATAGTAGCGAACTAGTGCCTCTTAATTTAAGAAAATTTGGTTATGCTATGAAGATTATTCAGATTCATCTCAATGGCAACAAGACCCAAGATGTTATAGGACATTTTATGATGTATCAATTTTGGTTTGACATAAAGAAGTTTACAAGTAAAACTGTATCAGAAGCATCTTCTACCTAAAATATAGACTCATTCATACGTCCAGTTAACTAGAAGAGTCTTCACATTTTGAGTAATTATTGTCATAGAGAATTATACTTTCTGATAGAGTCATATGGACAAATTCTTCTCATAGATTTGTGCATTTAAGATTTCTTGATAAACTAGTCAAGTTTCATGTGTCATAGGCAGTTATTCGTCGTGATGAAGGCAGTGATTCTTCAGAAGATGTACAAAGGCCTACATAACAAGATTGAAATTATAGTGAAATAAAAAGAAAAAGAACTTTTATTAACAAAGCTATGATTGTATATGATAGATATCTATTACATTTTAGATTTTTATTTCAAAGATGTGATCATATCTGATGGAGATCTATTATATTCTAAGTATTTTCCATCAAATCCTCTATCAGTGCAAGCCGTAATATATGGAAAATGTTGCATTGAAGGACAATGTAAAGAGGGTAAGCACTTCTGCAGGCTAGGTACGCTGACCCTTGTATTCTCACGGAAGTGCCGAACTTGAGCCACGTGCTATTGTATCTACCTGCATGGGCTCCCATTTATCTCCTTGGCAGTATGCTTTGACGGGAGTATACGAAGCTGGATGAAGGTTCTGGACCTTCTCCGTCTGCTTGCCTCTCATGGTCCCCATCGACTGCCAACACTGTCCTTCATCGACAGTATTTTGATCGGGACTCAGGCCCAATCTCATCACAGATGCTACAACAGTAAAACCAGCCAGTTACAAACCTCGTCAGGTGGATGCAGACAGCTAGCTGGTTTGAGGACTGTAAAGGTCTTCTATGTAATATGTTGAATCATGTCGAATTAGACATGTTATGACGTCCTTTCAAGCTCCATCCGAGCTCCAGTCATCCATGGAGTATCCTAAAAATATTACAAGTTCAAGATGAGTCAGACACCTAAAGTCAGTTATACTATATAACAACAAAGGATGCATAGGAAGTCGTAAACATTTTATGCATATAAGAATGGCAACAGTACTCCTCAAAATAGCATTATAATTGATAGTCTTGCCTACTTGTGCAGTACATATTGTGTTCAGAACATGATTAAAGAGAATGTCATTGTTATAAGACATCGTGTGTAAAAGAAGTGATCGGTGAAGAAGAAGCATACTTCAGAAGAGTTTACCTTTTGAAGATCGATCTTTCATCCAACTTCTGGCATAACCAAAGAGCAGTGTTCTCAGCAAGGTGATGGTCAATCCCCTTACGAGTCTACACAAGCTCGCTGGAGTGTTAGTGAGCAAATGCTTGGTTAAAAGTGATGATGATAAATTTTGTCAAATTCATGTCCTATTTATAGGAACGGAGACTCGCCATGCGGCTAAGTTCTATGTAACGTGATTCTGGATGAAGAGGTCAGCTCAGTATTAACCATCGCATGATTTTCTGTTACTTGAAATCGCGGGATCAGTTGACTTAGCCTTGATCCAAGCAATTGCCAAAAACTACCGCCTCAAATTTCGAAGATAGTTCAGATTTTGAAGGATTTAGTCAAAGCAAGTGACAGCGTGGCAAGCGATCCAATGCGTCCAAAGCTCTATATGATAGAATTATTTCTCTCTTCCATGCCTCTTGTCTAAAGTATTTCAAAACTTGTTCAAGTTTTAAAATTTTTGAAGGGGCTTCTGTAGAAGCATGAAAAATATTAAAAAGAGATGCATATATGTCATGCGTTCGAAACATGAATATTCCTAAAAGTTAGAAGCTGCTAGAAAAGGAAGACACATGTTCAAGAAGTGGGCTAATTAGACGCATGGTCCATTTAGACGCATGATGTACTTTTATCTCTTATGTGAAGAGATGATTAGCGAGTAGTGTGCAGTGTTTATACTACAAGGAAAATGTCAGTGATTTTGTCATTTTCATCATTATACTTAGCCATCTATATAAGAAGTCGTTGTATGCGTCTACTTCCATATCAGTATTTTACAAAAAGCAATTGGAGAAGGTATGCGATCAAGTGCTGACTGATTCATAGTGACTCAAGAAAAGTTGTTATTTGCAGTGAGCAACCAATTGCTATGCGTCTAATAATATTTGATGCATAGCTGATCTTCATCAAACATATTATGTGCTGGCATGGCAGTATTTTGTGCAGTACATCTCAAAACACGTGGTGAGCTATACATGATTCTCGAGCATGTTCACTCCCCACTATCCTCTAAGGCTGATGTGCCTATTCAATCTCATTCATCTCTGAGGCAGAAGACAGTGCATTTTTTGCACATACGTACATGGCTATTCTAGTAAAAAAAAAACTATAAATAGAGGATAGTTTCTTCCTCATGCAGGACACAGGGAGACACATAGAGCATGCCTAAGGAGAGACTACAACTTCTTTGCTAAGAACTTTCAGAGAGAAAGAGAGAGCTTTCGGTGATAAAGTTACATTCGCTATAGAGAGTTCATCAACAACCAAGCTTCAACAACAACTGCATCAAATCATCAACGGAGTAATAAAGTCAAAGTAGACTTAATCTCCATCGCCCCAATCTCCAAATTTTTTGTACAAGGAATTCTTGTTCAATATTCTTGTTGTACTTCTTTTTATAATAATACAAAAGATCCCTTCATTTTTTGGACTCTTTTTTTGTTGAAACATTGGGTTCTTAGATTGTACAATAAATTCGGTGAAGTATCCATGCTTAAAATGCTCTCACTATTCATATATGTGCACCTTATAACAAATGTTTTTAGAATTTTGTATCAACCTCAAACCATATTAAAGTTGAATTCTTCTTAGGTGATTAGGGTTTCTACCTATGTCATGACATGTCAAGGAAGTCCTAGAACTAATTTACAAGTTTTTGGAGTGGGATTGAAAGGTACTTACTAGAATTGGGATTGACCTCGAACGAATCCAATCCAGGTTTAATTCTATCCATTTAGTTTGTGACGATGGTTCGAAAGAGAAATTGGTGTCCTACGGCCTTGTAACTCCTTCATAGGTAAGATAGGACACTTGGATAACCTCTAGACTTGCTCCTTGGTGGCTACACCTTCCCGATTGGTCACCGAAAGCCTCTGAAGTCGAAGAAACTTTTAGCCTGAATGCACTACTGAATCTGCCAGTTTATGGGCAGGTTTAGGGAGGAAAATAGGCTAGAATAGGGTGGAAAATGAATGGTAATGGTAGTATATGGTGTAGGGGAGTGATACCTTATTTCTAGGTGATGGGAGGAGTGGAGAAGCTAGAAGCTACCCACAAGCTTCAACCATTTTAGCCCTCTTGGTTGCCCCCTATACCTAGCCTTTTGTTGCTGTACCTAGTTGTTTAGGTGCCTTAAATTGAGTCGAAGACCTTAATATTGAGGTTCACTAACCCCCCTTTCGTGTAGGGTTGATTTGGAGTTGCATTGGTTGAAATATTTGGCCTAAACCAAACACATACACACCCATAAACCCATAGACTACCCCATATTTTATAGCTAATGTCCAAATTTTTTTAGGCCCAAAAATCGGTATAGGCCCACTAGGACTTAGCTAGCTAAGTCCTCTATATGTTAGGGTTTCTTTGGGGTACCATTGGGCTCTTATGTTAAGCTATTTTGATGAACCAGTAGACTAGTATAGCTCGCTAGACTAGTTTTCCTTAACATTTCCTACTAGTTTATAGGTGTTTAGGGAGTATGTAGGGGTCCATTTGAGTGGGACACAAGCTACATGATTGTTCTAGAGTTAGTTTAGATTGTGACACTACTTTAGGTCGAAGGGTTCAGATCAAAGTTTTGTCTCAAATTTTGATTTTAACGGACATAGATATATGATCAAATATTGAGGTACAGGTTTTGTACATGAATGATGTGCTATTAAAATGAACACAAGAAGACGTGTTTGAATTGGACATGAATGGTATAAATATAGAGGGGCTCGACCCATAGACTATCCTATATTTTATAACTAATTTTCACCCATTGTCTAGGACCCGTAATTTGGTCTAAGCCTATTAGGATTTAGATAACTAAGTCCTATATATGTTAGGGTTTAGTTGGGGTACCATTGGGCTTTTATGTTAAGCTATTTCGATGCACCGGTTGACTCATGTAGCTCGCTACACTAGTTATCCTAAACATGTCCTAGAAGTTTGTGGATGTTTATGGAGTGTGTAGGGGTCCATTTGAGTGGGACACAAGCTACATCAGTGTTCTAGGGTTAGTATAGATTATGATGCTCCTTTGGGTCGAAGGGTTCGGGTCAACGTATATATGATCAAATATTGGACTGCGGTTTTGTATGTGAATGGTGTGCGATTAAAATGAAGTACAAAGAGACGTGTTTGAATGGAATATGAATGGTATAAATGTAAAGGGGTACGACTAGGTCATGTATGCAAATTTTTTGGGAGAAAATAGCTAGTGTTTTGCTACTTATAGCAAAGCTACAGAAAAAGGGTAAAAACAAAGTAGGAGATAAATATATATATATATATATATATATATATATATATATATATATATATATATATATATATATATATATATATATATATATTTAACAAATACAAACTTTATTGAAGAAATAGGCACAAAATGCCGAAGCCTATATAAGTAAGCGCGCACAAGGCGACAAAAGGAACAAAAAATAAACCGCACTGGACGCGCACAAAAAACCGGACCACATCAACAACCGCAAAGGGGGATGTGGGAACCCAAAAAACGGCCTAAGCAAGGGCCTCCCAAAAAGAGTTAGGGGCGTGGGAGCAGTGTCTCCTTGCTTTTAGAATTTGTTTGATGACCTCTCGGACCAATTATGGAGGCAAAAGTTATCGGCCTTCATATCTGAATTTGTTCCTGTTTTTCCACAATGCCCAGATACCGGCGGCTACGACGATCTGATATTCGTGGGAGCCACTCCAGCTGCCCAGGAGATCGTGGAAGCCCCCAGTCGAGGGGACAAGGCTCAGTCTATTATGTAGATGGAACAAAATATGATTCGCCAACTCTCCTGAGAGAAGTACGTGCTCTGTCGATTCCGATGAGTGCTCCGCATAGCAGTGGCATCTGGACGCGAGGCTAAATCCGATGGATCTGATGTGGTCGTCCGTCGGAAGCTTATGTCGTATAGCACGCCAGATCAGGATGGACTATTGGATGGGAATGCAGGACTGCCAGAACTTAGCAGACGTGATATTCGGTACGCCTCTTCCTCTTACCATAAATCTGGCGTATTCTAGCGTGAAGGTTCCTCCGGGTTAGGGGACCACGTCCATGTATCGTGCGTGTCAATGATCCGGAGATCGGCAGCGAGAACACCGTCGGCCGCAGGCTGACCAAGCCAGTCTCTAATGTGTCTCCAATTCCATCCGAAAATGCCCTCCCATAGGTCCCTGATAAGGAAGCCTTGAGGGGTCCTAGCGTTGGGCTGTATGGTGTCATCTCCTAACCATCATTCTTGGCAGGCCGATGAGCGATCGTCGCCCAAGTGGAGACGAATTAAAGGTTCAGCAATGGTGTGTCCCCAAATTATACGACGCTAAAACACCGAAGATCTGTTGTTAGTGACCGTCTTCGCCAGATGGAAGAACCTGGAGAATCTGGCTCTCATGAATTTCGTCCATATCGAACTCTCCGTACGTAATTTCTACCATAGCTTCATGGAGCAGGCATCTATAATGTGGGTAAGTCTGCTGAAGCCCAGGCCTTCTTCTTCAGTGGGTTTGGCCATGGTGTCCCAACCGGCCCAATGGTGTTTGTCCTTGCCATCGCTTTACCCCCAAAACAACTTGGCGAAGAGGGATTCGAGATTGTGAAGGACCTTCTTTGGAGGGGAGAGATAGCCAAGGTGTGTAACAGGATGGACGAGAGAACGTGTTTGAGGAGGATCATCTTGCCTCTCGGAGATAATATTGCATTGTGCCATCCAACGATCAGCTTACCGATTTTTTCTACAATGTGTTCGTATATCCCTGAGTTATCCTTCCCGTACACCAGCAGGAAACCCAAGTAAAGGAAAGGATGGTAAGCCGTGGCCCAAGAGGTTATGTTGGAAAGCAAGGCGAAGCGGGTTCTGTCAGCTTTGTGATGGGTATAGATGACGCTCTTGCTGTTGTTGACATGTTGATCGGAGCAAGTGGTGTATCTTGTGATCATTCTTAGGACCACCTCGATCGATCTGATGTCTCCAGAGGAGAAGATTAGGATGTCATCTACGTATGACAGGTGTATGATCGGGGATAACCAGTCGTGGTGTAGAAGTGGTAGAAACTAGGCATTCTGGGCATGTTATTGACGCTTCTGCTGAGAGCCTCTGCCGCAATGATAAAAATAGTAGAGAAAAGGGGGTCCCCCTGTCTAACCCCACGAGTTGATCGGAAGAACCCCGTTGCTTAACCGTTGATGACGGTGGAAAACCAGGCATTGCTGATGGATCTGAATATGATGTCGATCCAGGATTCCGAAAAGCCAAACGCCCTGAAGACCCAGATCGTGAATTGCCAGTCCAAGCGGTCGTATGCCTTCTCCATATCCAGTTTGATGGCGATGTTCCCTCTTCTAGACGGGAACTTCATACAAGTGATCATCTCTTGGGCGAGGAGTATGTTGTCAGTTATGTTACGGCCTTTAACAAACCTTTTTTGTTCTTCAGAAATGATTTTAGGGAGGAGATTGGACATCCGGTTGGCAGTAATTTTTGATATAATCTTTTTAGTGAAGGTATAAAGGCCGATAGGGCGAAAGTCTTTAAAAGTATCCGGATTGGCTTTCTTGGGGATAAGGATGATGTTGGCACAGAAAATGGAATTGGGATAGCATGCTCCTTGAAAGAAGGCTAAAGTGGCCTCCAATAAGTCGGCTTTTAAGATGTCCTAGCAGGCTCTGAAAAAGAACCCATTGAAGCCGTCCGGCCCCGGGGCACTGTGTTTATTAATAGACCAGACGGCCACCTTAACCTCCTCCTCTGAAGGAGTAGCCAACAGGGTGTCGTTCTCGCTCTCGTTGATGAGGGATGGGATGGCGGACAGGAGCACGTTGTCTTTAACGACGGGCTCTTTGGAGAAAAGGTTATAGTATAAGTTCTTAGTCGCTTCTTGAATACCATCCTGGTCGTTCACCCTTGCGCCGTTATTATCGTAGATCCGGTGAATATTTAATTTGTTTCTGCGGCCTTTGATACACGTATGAAAGAACTTGGTGCTACGGTCCCCATCGATGTCCCAAATCAGTCTGGCTTTTCGTCTCCACAATTCCGTTTTGACTTTCAGTCTGGATTTAAGAAGCGTTCTGGAAAAGCTCGGCACGGGTGGCAGAAGATTTGTTAATGGCATACAAGGACTCAACGCATGTGACATCATCCTCCGCCACCTTAATCACCTGGAAGATGTCTCCAAAAGCCTCTTTGCTCCAGGGCGATAGAGCCTTACGAGTGGCTTTGAGTTTGACCGCCATCCTTGTCAGAGGGTCAAGATCTGAGACGGAGTTCCAAGCAGCTGACACGATGTTCTGAAATTGGGGGTGATGATGCTAGAAGTCAAGGAAGCGGAAAGGCTTTTTTATGATGGTGTGATTGTTGCTGATCCTGATGAGAAGAGGGGAGTGATCCGATTCGGTGGAGTTAAGATGGGAGAGGTCAGTGATCAAGCCCATGTCGGACCATTGGTCGTTGATCATCGCCCGATCTAATCGGGAGTACTGCCGTCGATGTCCCTCTTGCATGTTGTACCAGATAAATTTGCTGCCTTTGAAGGGAATGGGGGTTAAATTATCGTGGAAGATAAAGTTGTTGAAATCGTCCATCGCCGGCTGGAGGGGGCGGGCGCCCGCCCGATTTCTTTGCTCTGCAGGACACCGTGTTGAATTCTTCGATATAGAACCACGAAAGATCTTGGTAGGAAGGATCGGCTACCAACAGGTCTTTCCAGAGCGATCTACACTTGGTGATGTCGCAGCTACCATGAACGACGGAGAGGATAGAGCGGGACTTGCTGGCCGGATGTTCAACCCAAAAGGTGAGGGCCTGAGGTGAATCTTTTATAATGCTGAAGTTGAATTCTGGTGCCAGAAAAATCCAGACGTCATTACATCTAGTGATGGTTTGGGGGAAGCCGAGCTTGAGTTGGGTGGCTTTGATTCCGCTTTGAGGAATTTTAGGTTCAATGATGATTAATAGGTCGATGCAATTAGTTTTCTTGAGGCTAAGGATTTTATTCAGCATCGGTTTGTTTCCAAGACCTCTCACGTTCAAGGAGATGATGTTAAGCATTGGATGTGTTAGTGAGGGGGGGATTGAGCTTCATGGAGGACCTTATGGTCATGGCCGTTGTCGTCTGTTGCTTTTGTTTGTTTTTGTTCTTCTTAGATGAGGTTTTTGGAGGGGGTGGTGGTGAGCTCGATCTATTCGGTGCCAGTCCGGTCGGGCTCTCTGTAATCCCTGCTATCTGTCGTGTAGGTCGTAAAATATTTTTTATAGTCTTCGAGGGCACAATAGATTGTCACGATCCAGAAAACCCGCTTCCTTGGCTTTCCAGAACTTGCCGATTAATGTGAGACAAGTTGGGTGGGCATTGGTAGCCCACCGGAGGGAGGGAAGTGGACTCTGGGAGTTTGTGGGATAAAATAGAAGGTGGCACGATGTGGTCGCTGTCAACGTTTGGGTGATGTATATGGGGGAGATTATGCTGCTTCATGGGATAGCAGGGGTTTGGGGGATATGGCTGGGCATCTCCGCCTAGACTGGAGGGAATTGGCTCACCTGAGTTATCCGAAGGACTATCGGGAGTGCTGCAATTGAGTAGTTTGAAGGAATTATAAAGAGAGACAGCAGGTGGGATGAAAGGGATGAGAGCGGAGCTAGTCGAGATGGCCGGACGGGGGCGGGGCTGAGGAGTTGGGCCATCAATTAACATGGTGGGGTTGGGAGGGGCCATTTGATTGACTGTGCCGTGATTATGGTTGGTTGTCTGAGCGCGCGGGTGGCGCAAGGTGGACTTTTTTTGCTCGCGATTAGCACGGAAGCAGTACTGCATTGAATGACCGCTCATCTGACAGTGCTTATAAAAGATGATGTTGTTATCATACAGCAGCGGTTGGCAGTGTGTTCGATCTCCGAGCTCGATCTCTATCAGTTTGGGGGGGAGGGTTACTTGCGAGGTCTACCTGTACGCAGAGCTTCGCGTAGTTGTACTTGGATAGGTTGCGTGTTTCTTCCGCGATAGCTACCAGGGTGCCAAAGGAGCTGGCCATCCTTTTGAGGGCTGCTACGGGGAAACATATCAGGGGAAGGTTGGGGAGGGTGATCCAAGTGGATACTATTGACGAGTCAACTTTGGGGTTAAAGTTATGAGACCATTTGACGATTTTGATGGTCTGAGTGCCGATTCTGGAAGTGCCCTTGGCTCGAACTACAGAGAAGTCCGGGTCGGATGAAAGGTGGAGAAACATGTGCTTGGGGTCAAGCGGCGCAACTTGGTAGGCTGCGGAGAGGCCCCATCTTGCGACCGCTTCCATGACAGTTGTGATTTTCGGGCATCCGGATCCGAATTTGAGGACAAATGTCTTAGTGAACGAGGAGTATAGGAAGGAGATTTCCAATGCGTCAAAGGGGACACGAATGGGGCAGCCTTCGGTGGGTTCCGAAAATTCTACGTCCGGGAGTTGAATCTCTACTACCGGATGGGGTAAGGGGCTCCCGTGATCTGGGCGAATGATCTCGGCGTAAGAAAGAGTACGCAGGGGGACCACCACGCTGTGGATGGCCGAGTGGGTGGGTACTCCGAGATGGGCCAAAGCACAGGGATAGGCCAAATTAGAGGAGTGTCCGGTGGCGGCGGGAGGGGACGACACTTGCGGTCTGGCGGTGGGGGAGAGGAAGAGGACTGCGGTGTTGGCGCGTATTCTAATGCCACCGGTTGACGATGATTCCGCCGAGGAGGTAACCGCATGCGGCGAACCCACGGGGTCAACTTCGACAGTGGGGCCCACTGGAGAGGGGATGGATGACACTAAGGCAGGCCCCGCATAACCAGGCGCTGGAATATGCAGAGAGGGAGCACCGGGCCGCGCAGATCCAGCATCGGGTACAGGTTGCGTCGAAGAGTGGCATGAAGGGGGTGCACGGTGAAGCGCGCACGACGGTGGGTGAGAAAGGTCAGCTCCAGGGGCCGGGTGCGCCAGCTGGGGCCGCAAGCACCCACGGAGGGAATGGGTGTTAACCTGCGACATAAGGAAGGGGACGAGGGGCGCTCCCCATGGATTGCGCCCGGAGGATGGAGGCTGGCACTAGGGGAAGCACTGAGGGGAATGGTGCAGGCCGGTGGGTAGCACCGGGGCCTAACCGCACGCCGTCCGAAAGGGGGGTGAAGGGGCAGGGTAATGAGCCCGAGGGGTGGAAAGGCGAGGCGTCTGGGATGGCCACGCCCACGATGGGCGCAGGAAGCGCCGGGAGCAGAGACGGAGGGGACGCGAGACGGTAAGCACGCAACCGGAGCCGGGGGTTTCAACAAAGCAAGAGTGCGCCCACGACAGATAGGGGAGAATTCTATATCGTGGGCCCCTACCTCTCCTGGAGAGGGGACCATGGCACAGTCCATGGGATGCACCAGATCGAAGCTGGCTCGCGCACCGAAGGGCAGCACGATACCTCTACCGGTCTGAGCTGAGTGCGTGGGTGCTACGATCCCCACGTCTGACACGTGGCGCACACCTCCTCCCGAGTGGGGAGGGCGGCTCTCCACTAGCGCCAAGAGGCGCTCGCTTCCAACAGGTTGCGCCAAGTGGCTCACCTCTCCTCCAGAGGGGGAAGGACGGCTCTCCACTTGCGCCAAAAGGCAGACGCTGCCAACAGGTTGCGCCAAGGGACGCTGAGACAAGACACCACCCACGTGGGTCTGAAGGGGACTGGAGACTAACGAGGGGACGTGCCCTCGAAGACCACGCCCGGGTGGTGGGTCCGCAGCGCCAGGACAAGCATTGGACCGGTGAGTCTTGGGCCCGACGCCTGGCACGTGGCTCGGCTCTCTACCGGACGCCTGGTCAACAGAGGCGCAATCTGTTGCTGGCGCCAGAGTTCGCCAGAGGACTGCAGCTGACACGTCGCTCACCTCTGCTGCCGAGGCGCCATAGTGTGCCTGATTCGTAGCATATGCCAAGCAGCTAAGTGACTCAGCCCGACCCATGTGAGCGTCCCCCTGACCGAAGGCAGAGGAGGGGACAGGCCCTTGGAGACCGCTCCCAGTCGAAAGTGCAGCAGTGCCAACAGAGAATAAGGGAGCCTCGGGCCCAACGCCTAGCAGGAGGTGTGCCACTCCTTCCAAGGGGAGAGCCTCGAGGCCCGAGCCATGGCCAGCGGTAGGAGGAGGCGCGTCCTGGCTAATTACACTAGCCGCGTTGTCGGAGAAGGGATCCTTCTCTCGATGGTCGGTAGCTGCGGGGGGGGGGTGGGGGGGGGACCTGTGTAGGCTGGACGGGGAGGGCCGGACCTCGGGCAGAGGTGCCACGGGCTAAGGATGTGCTGGGTGCGCGCGGACCCCCCAACGACCGATAAGAGCGAGCTGCTCTTCCATCCAGTCGAGGGAGGGCGAGGATGGAAGGGGAATCCGCAAGGGGGGGCTGCCGAGGGGGTCTCGGTCGGGGGAGATACGGATGTCGATGAAGCCTTCTCTGCCGGCGGTTGCTGGCAGACGAGTGCGGATCCGCGCCGTGTCTGTGGGACGGGAGATAGCCTCCGACTTCTAACGGCCGACGAGGGGGCGTCGACGAGGGGCGGGGAAGAGGGTTGGAAATCGACGGAGGGTAGGGTCCGGGGGGAGAATAGGGGTAAGAGACATCGAAATATATTATATTATATATATATATATATATATATATATATATATATATATATATATAATCTACCCACCTTAGGAAATTTCATCCTCGAAATTTAGTCACTTCAATTTGAACCCTTCAAAATTCAAACTTTAATAAATCCTCTAATTGTAAATTTCTTAAATCAATTATATATATATATATATATATATATATATATATTAAATATATATATATATATATATATATATATATATATATATATATATTATTGAAAACAAATTATATATATATATATATATATATATATATATATATATATATATATAATTTGTTTTCAATAATATATATATATATATATATATATATATATATATATATATATATATATATATATATTTCAAAATTTTAAATTCAACCCTCAAGATACTCTTCTCCTCAAGTGAAATCTCTATCCCTAATTCTCTTCTTTTATTTCCGTATTAACTCAATAAACAAAAATGTTCTTCTGAAAATTCTTGAAGTAAAAGCACTAAAATATCTCAAACTTATATTAATTTATTGTCTTACAACCACTATCTATGTGTTCCACCTTGAATATTTTTTTTTCTAATTTGACTTTCGTAAAACAACTTCTACCAACCATAGAATCCATTACTCTTTCATAACACAAGGTTATATCTTATGAAAACCGCCTCAAAGTTTAAACTGTATAAAATAAACTCTTATTCAAGTTTGTAAATTCATAATAACTTCATCAATCATTTAATCATTAATTTACCACCAATGAATCATATTTTGCCTTGAGGTCGCCTACCTAGCTTTTGCCACACTACCCTATCAAAACATATATTGCCAAAAATTTCATAACTCCTGTCTACTAGTTGCTAAAACTCCATACCACTACATAACTATATTATATGACATATCCAATACCATCATATCTATCAATAAAACCAAAATTTGTACTAAGCAAATAATTTAAGCAATTTAACTAAGGGATACTAATAAATTCCATAAAATATGAGCACTCGTCACTCCGAAATAGGAAGGTTCGAGAAACAATGACACGTGAAAGTAAAGGAAAAATAGGTGAGTGCAAAATACGAAGTTCAAGAACAATAAAAAAATTCCAAAAGAAGTACCAAGGTAGTTGTGGATTGAGAATCCTATCATGTATCATCCTAGCGCAGGCTCGTTCAGTACTGTAACATAATCGAGATGATATACTCTGACCTGCATGGGCCATAACAAAAAAGTGTGATGCCCAGTCCCGAAATACATAGGAGTAGGATACGAAAACATGCCAACTACGTACCAAGTGGACTCCAGCCCAGCTCGAATATGTATACGCTATCTATATCAGGTAGTTATATTTCTATGTCACTATGATAATTCTATATCTCAATCCACTAAAAATAAATCTTTTGTAAGATCAAGTACACTAATATTGATCAGGCATTAACACATCGGATCCAACAAGAAAACAACAATAGACAATATGTAATAAAGTGGACTGGACTCTATTACAATCGTCTCAACAAGCTCGTAGAAAAGAATAATGCTTGCAAAACTAGTCCATATCAGTAGAATAAAGTAATAAAAAATAAATATAATATCGGATAAATATAATGAAGATATCACCCAAATATATACCTGAAATCCTAGAGAAACAAACACCAACTATCCTTTTACCTACAATAGCAAGAACTTGAAGAAATCACCAGGTCCTCAGGAGACGTAGCAAAATACATAATATATAAGCCTATTGTACAGTTTATGTAACCTGTATGAAATAAGCACTGAGGAATAACAATAAAAATAATGTAAGTACATGGTAAGATAATAAGAGACCGATAATGGCATGTCATAGTACTGTAATGTTAAGAGTAGCTAATAAAGGAATCATATAACCGCAATCATGTGTGGTACGTACGGTCCTATAGAGAGTATTCCTATGTGGAGCTCCTAATCTATAGTATATCTCTGTCATAGCACATGCATGGAACTACCGAATCAAGAGTGTTCAAATAGCCAATCCTAGTATCGAACAAGGGTCAAGTCAGGTTTAGTCAAGTAAAATGATCAAATCGAGTCAAGTCAGGTTAAGTCAAGTTCTCACTCAATATGATGATATATACAAGTGAAGTATAACAATAAGTACTAGTGTATTGAATATGTACAAGGGATAAAGACAAGTAAACAGAGTATAGAAACTGATAATATGAAAAGAAACAATAGTTGGTAAGCATGCATAAGTAAACATTATATATTGGCAATGTATACTTGCCTGGATTACTGAGAATGAAAGTTGTGAACCTGATCACGAACCCAAAGTAGGAATGTCCCAAGAGCCTAAATTAAAATTGTCACTACCACCTTTCTAGCTTGGGGGTATTTTGGTCTTTTTCAAATTTTGGGAATTTTTGGAATTATTATGTATTATTATGATTTAATAGAATTAATATGATTTTTTGGTGATTTTTGGTGATTTTTAGGATGATTGATTTTGGGCCTAAAGTTGACTTTGACTTGTGTTGACTAGAAGACTAACCTAGTGACTAATCTAGGTTATGGCCACTTAGTTAGGTTAAGTAACCTTGGTTTGACCTAATGTAATGAGGTTTAAGTCATTGGAACTAGTTGGGAGTGATTTGGAGTTGTTTAGGCTAATATGGCTTAAAACTTCATAAGTCATAACTTATGGTTCTAACCCTTTTAATAAAACAACTTAGCCATAGCCTATGTGACTTGGCCCAAGCCCAAATTAGCAACCCAAATATTTTGTCCAGCCAACCTAGGGATTCCCCCACTATAAAACCCCTCCTAATTTTTAGGGCTAGCCTCCTTTCCTTAGGAAATCCATTTCAAGAAGGAAGAGGTGAGCTTCCATTTTTAGAAATTCATAATAAATCCATTTTTCCTCCTTTTTAATCCAAACAAGTTGCAATAGGTTCTAATTATTGTTTTCTTGCTGTTGGAATTGGTTGTTCTCAGTTTTCTAACAATTTGGAGGAGTTTCACCATCAAAAGGAGCATCTCTCTTTAGAGTTTTTAAGGGTTTTGACACTTTGAGGTAACTTCCTATTTCCACCATAGAATCCTAAAATTTTTGCATCATTAGGGAGCCCTAGACCTAACCTAACAGTAGGGATAGGCAACCCTAAGTTTTTGTGTCGTTTCGTGTCCTAACAGGACACGTATCAGTGACATGTTCTTAGTGTTTGTGGAAATGCCTCAGTGGACTTTTTAGGTTAATTTTCGAATTGTATTTGAATATAAATTTGCATTGTTGTGTCGCTTATCCATTTCTAAAGCTCTGAGTCATTTTCGTGCTTGTGTCGTGTCGTTAGGACACCCGTACACACGCACTTGGACACGCGCGCGCGGCTACAGGAATGCCCTGCCTATCGGGCTCTTTCCTGGACACGACATGCACTTGTTGGACACAAAATTTTGTGGGAGCCTCGGGGCACCCACTGACATGCCATGTGTCAAATTTTGTGGGCCCACGTGGCGTAACGAGGAAGAAATCCTCGACGCACGGGTTTCGCACTGTTCTATGCAGTATGGGTTTTTGTCACTGATACGGTTTTATAAGTCAGACACGGCGACACGAGGACACTGTGCAGACACTTGGACATGGACACCTAGACCTATGCTAGGTGGGGACATGAGCACTGGCCTAACACGTGCTGTATCGTGTGCACGACACGCGTGCACACACGCACGAGGCAGTGCACTGCTGTACAGAACTAGGGTACTGTTTTGGGTTTTATTGTTATGGACACGCCGTGTCCGGCTATGGTGGACCCAAGGCAATCACAATGACACGTGTACACCCTATAGTTTCATTACCAACCATTTGATTCGTATTTTAGTTTGGTTTCAACATCAATTTTCTCATTACCTTAGTTTTCTGATACATGTTATTTTCAGTTTATGTCCAGTTTTAATTTCAAACTTTGGCAATCTTTTTAGCTAGTTTAAATACTGTAAATCACATGTTTAGATCCCTAATATGATTCTCCTATAAGTTATCTACCTGTGTGCAAGTTTTGGGATGATTTTGTTGAGTTTTGAATTCGAATTTTGATTTCAAAAGTTGGGTTGTTTCAGGAGGACTGAGAATTGATTCCTGAGTTTTTCATTGATGTTGAGAACTCAAATCTGAGTTCATAAGGAACCTGGGATTAGTGTGGGTTAACTAAATTGATTTCCTTTCTTTGCTCACTGGAAATTGATGTTCAATCTGAGTCTTGTTATGAGTTTTGCTGTTGTGGGATTCCCTCCTTATTTCCTGAAACTGAACACTCCCCACTGTCTAGTTTGGACTGAACAGCCCACACACACACACCATAGCTCACACACACACACACATACCACAGCTCACACACACACACATTGTTGCAAAGCACACACACAGTCCTCTCCTTTTTTACTGTTTTAATTCCTGCACACACAAGTATACACACACACTGTTTTTTTTTGTTTTCCTTTCACTGTCTTGATAATTCCTGTACAACTTGTTAGTTCACTGTTTTGTGGTTCAACAGCCTTCCTCTCATTTTCCTGCACACACAACTAAGCACACCCCCTGTCACTCACTGTTCCTGTGCACAGTTTACACACACTTTCCTCTTTCTTTTACTGTTTTATTTCCTGTAATTATATGCATAATCAATGTTCACACAACACACAGGCCCTCTTTATATCATATATGCATGTATAATGTATGAGTATATATATATATATATATATTCCTATGCTTAGTTTAATACTCAGCCTAGGGTTATATAGGATGTGTATTATGTGTAGAGTAGTGAATGTGCATATTTTGTGTAGACTATATGTCTAGTATGTAGACATATATTATAAGTGTATGTATCTATATATAGTGTAATATAAAGGTAAGTATTTAGTATCTATATGAATATAGATTGTGTATGTATATATATAATGAGTAGTGTGATAGATATGTAGATATGTGGTAGGGTTAGACTTCAATATATATATTTGACTTGTAGACTAGTATAGGCTAGATTGACCTAATTTATACCTGGTTAACCTAGTTTGACTTCTAGGGTTGACCAAAGTTGACCAAGAGTTCACTTTGGTCAAGATTGACCTAGAATCATGTAGAATGCATAGTAGGACTCCATTTTACTATTTTGGACATGTTGTGACTTGTGCTGTTCTGATTAGGAGCTAGACACCACTCCTCGGACGGTACTTTTCATATTGGACACTCAGATACAGGTGAGTACATTCTCTGATCATTTCATATCCTGTTTAGAATTATATTCCTGCTTTAGATTACCTTACTTGATGCTGTCACGACATTATCACGGATTAGTACTATATGGATCTCTTCATGCGATGTTATCCCCCTCGGGAGCATCGGGTACATTGTGTCATGTGCGTTTCACTTTCATCATGTACTCATGTGCTTTCATTATACATGTACACTCTTGTGAATCTTGTACTCTCATGTTCACGGAGCCCTCATGTATACTATCATGTGCACCCTTTATGGGCCCATGTGATATCATGTACAATAACATAACTTGTTTAGATCCTTGTGTATTGATTGGGGAAAACGGGGGAGTGCTAGTAGTCATGTGAACAATTCCATTGTAGTGTAGATCATGTGCAAACTCTTTAGTGTAGATCATGTACAAATCTGTCCTGCTCACATGTGCTATCTTGTACTCTGCTTCACTAGCCACTATTAGTTCTCCATATACAGTAGCTATTTACTTACAGTTCTTTTTTTTCATCATGTATTTCCTTTCAGTTTCTTGTATCTTACTCTACTGCATGTTTATATTTTCTAACTTGCTATGAATTGCTGATATGTACTGTGCTCGCTCCTGTCCTGACTGGACCTGTTAAAAATATTACAGAGGACGAGGAGGAGGCCTGCCTGGACACTTACTATGGGGCAGCCTTAGATGACACCTGCGAGCTGGACACTCAGGAGGACCCAGCTCTAGCTGAGGAGATCACCCCGATTGCCTAGACTAGACTAGTTAGGCTTATCTTACTTTATGCAGTCTTGAGACATGTCTTAGTTAGATTTTATTTGGAGTTATGAGTTGTATATATTCTTTCATCTGAGACCTTGTACTGTTGGATATTGCTGGGATTATCTTAGACTGCTTTTATCTATTTTATTCCTTGAGTTCTATTTCATATCGTGCCATCTCTTCCTTAGTTGTGATTGAGTTTACTATTGCTATGTCACCCCCATTCGGGGAGTATAAACTGCTTAGAGATATATTGTTAGATGTTGTGACCTAGGACAGCGTTCTACTGCTGACACTGCGGCGTAGGCTGGACGTACCCACGTCTCGTGCCCTTACTCTAGGGTGCGGGTCGTTACACGTTTTTAGTGGTGGCCCATGCAGGTCGTGACTAGAAGTGTAGTGGTACTCGAACTAGAGTGTTACTACAGCCTGCTATAGGATATAGGATATAAAATTTTAAGATACTCAATCACTTTTGGAAAATTTCTTTTATTGCCATCTAAATCCTTTGTCAGCTGATCCTTTGAATTATAATTGTCCGCCTTTGTTATTTCGCTTCTTTCTCAGAAATTGATACTCTTGTTTGTCTATCTTCAGGATGGTAGAGACTAGATCGCAGCGTGCCATTCATGAGGATGCTATAGAGGGGACTGCTACCTCTCAGCCAGCACGGCGAGGCCAGGGGACTGCAGCTCTTGCCACCTAAGCTCGTGTTGAGACCTCGGCAGCCGCAGCAGGGGGTATGCATCTACCGACTGGGAGGCAGGACCCGGTCATTCCAGAGGATCCTTTCCAGCCGCCACCGCCTCCAGGACATGTGGACGCAGCTCAGATGTTCGCATATTTCCAGCAGTTCATGGACCGACAGCAGGCTCGGCAGGAGAGAGACATGGAGTTGGCCGTCACGACAGCCGCAGCTCGACCAGTGGTGCAGCAGCCGAGGACACCGGGGATCGAGCAGTTTCAGAAGATGAGCCCCAGAGACTTTCTGGGGACAGAGGGGATCCTATATGCCGATGAGTGGATCGAGCATATAGAGGAGATCTTCCGCTTGGCCAGGATTCCGACAGACCTTCAGATCGAGGCCGCGGCTAGCTGGATGCGAGATCTTACTCGCACCTGGTATCAGTCAGACCCCAGGGTGGGGGTACCGGGGCAGACTTAGGAGCAGTTCAGGGGTTTCTTCAAGAAGAAGTTCTTCCCAGATTCAGCAGTCAGAGCCTTAGAGTCGTAGTTTGAGAGCTTAGTCCAGGGGAGCCTCTCAGTAGAGGAGTATGCTGGAGAGTTTGGTCGTCTCGGCAGGTTCGTGGAGGGCTTAAGCGAGACGACGAAGGCCCAGAGGTTCCGGAAGGGTCTGGTCAAGGAGGTCAAGTCCCTGACCAAGGGCAGGAGGGATGCTACATTTGAGGAGATCTTGACGGGAGCCTTGCTAGCAGAGGATGATCTTGAGCTTAGGCTCAAGAGGGGGAGGGACCCAGTTGGAGGCAGCAGCAGCGGGGGCCAGGCCAAGAGGCCCCACTTCCAGCATCAGCAGCTGAGGCAGTTCCAGCCACAGCCGATTCAGCAGAGGCCAGCACACCAGTAGCAGTTTCAGCATCAGGCACCCAGGCACCAGACAGTCAGTTGCACCTTCTGCAAGAAGCCTGGGCATGTCTTCAACGAGTGCAGAAAGAGGCTTGGGAAGTACCTTCTTTGCGGAGCAGCAGATCATCAGATGAGGGATTGTCCTTGGTCTGGAGGACGAGCAGCCCAGAGAGGAGGAGCCAGGGCTGCAGCAGGCCAGCAGCGGGGACCAGCCCTGCCGACGCAGCAGCAGAGGTTTGTCCAACACCAGCAGAAGGCTAGGGGAGGCCAGCAGGGGCAAGCTTTCGCCATGGCAGCTGGAGAGGCAGAGGTGACTGGAAAGCTGATTGCAGGTTCGATTCTTCTTGACTCCAGTCCAGCATTTGTATTATTTGATTCCGGTGCTTCGTATAGCTTCATATCAGTATCTTTTGCGATTAGACACGGTATTATAGCTGAATCATTGCCTAGGACTTACAAGATCACAACCGGAGGTGGCATTATCCTCGTGAGTGATATTTGTAAGGGTCGGAGAGTAGTTTTGGGAGGCCGTGAGTTGGAGGTGAGCCTGCTCGTAATGCCATTGTCGAACTACGATATAGTACTAGGCATGGATTGGTTGAGCAGGCACCACGCCAGCATTGATTGCAGAGGGGGTAGAGTTTTCTTTAGAGCACCGGGGGAGCCAGAGTTCGAGTACTCCAGACGTCAGGCAGAGCAGAGCAGCGGAGTCTTCTGTGGAGTCTCGGTCGAGGAGCAGGCGATTCTACACCCCTTGATAGCAGAGTATATGGATGTTTTCCCAGAGGAGTTGTCGGGACTGCCACCAGACAGGGACATAGAGTTCTCGATAGACTTGGTTCCAGGAGCAGAACCCATCTCTCAGCATGTCTATCGGTTGAACAACAGCGAGCTGGTGGAGCTGAAGAAGCAGGTGGATGAGCTTCAGGACAAGGGCTTCATCCGCTCGAGTTCGTCGCCATGGGGTGCACCAGTGTTGTTCGTGTCGAAGAAGGATGGGTCAGTACGCATGTGTATTGACTATAGGGCACTCAACAACCTCACGATCAAGAACAAATACCCACTGCCGCGGATCGACGATCTATTTGACCAGTTGAGCGGAGCTCGGGTATTTTCCAAGATTGATCTGAGGTCGAGATATCACCAGGTGAAGGTGAAGGGGGAGGATATTCCCAATACCGCTTTTAGGACGCGGTATGGACAGTTCGAGTTTTTGGTTATGCCGTTTGGGCTAACCAATGCACCAACAGTGTTTATGAACCTTATGAACAAGGTGTTCCATCAGTATCTGGATCAGTTTGTGGTAGTGTTCATAGATGATATTTTGGTATATTCCAAGACTGAGGAGGAGCACGAGGAGCATCTTAGGATCGTGCTGGAGACTCTCAGGAAGGAGCAGCTTTACGGAAAGCTCTCCAAGTGTAAGTTCTTCTTGGATCGGGTGGACTTCTTGGGGCATGTGGTGACTGAAGATGGTATCTCAGTTGACCCCAAGAAGATTGTAGCAGTTGAGGCATGGGCGGCGCCGACTTCAGTTGCAGAGATCAGGAGTTTCCTGGGGCTGGCAGGATACTATCGAAGATTCGTGCAGGATTTCTCCCGGGTTGCAGAGCCGTTGACACGGTTGACCCGGAAGGATGCTGAGTATGTTTGGTCAGAGGAGTGTCAGGCAGCTTTTGATGAGTTGAAGAAGCGGCTGACGACAGCTCCGATTCTGACGTTGCCTTCAGGATCAGATGGATTCACTATTTATAGTGATGCTTTATGGAAGGGGCTGGGTTGTGTGTTGTAGCAGCACGGAAAGGTGATTGCCTATGCTTCTAGGCAGTTACGTCCCCATGAGAAGAACTACCCTACCAACGACCTGGAGCTGGCAGTAGTGATTTTTGCATTGAAGCTGTGGAAGCATTATCTGTATAGTGAGAGGGTGGAGATCTTCACAGATCACATGAGCTTAAAGTATGTGTTCACTCAGAAGGATTTGAACATGAGACAGCGCAGATAGTTGGAGTTGATGAAGGACTTCGACATTACACTGCAGTATCATCCAGGAAAGGCCAACGTGGTTGCCGATGCCTTGAGTAGGTATCCGACAGCCATGTGTTTGACCATGGATCGGCATTTGCTTGCCGACTTGGAGAGCCTTGGGATTGAGGTGATCATGCCGGGAGTGCAGATGCAGCTATGGGGGATGGAGATTCAGTCAGACTTGGTGGACAGGATCAAGGCGGCCCAGTTCGAGGATGCGGCTTTGCAGAGTATCAGAGAGCAGATCAGTATAGGAGTGGGGGATCTTGAGTTTACACTTGCAGATGATGGTGCCCTGAGACACGGTGCCAGGTTATGTGTGCCTAGAGGGGAGCTCAGAGAGCAGATTATGCAGGAGGCCCACAGATCGCAGTACTCTATACACCCGGGTGCCAACATGATGTACCGAGATCTGCGGAAGCATGTATGGTGGTCAGGAATGAAGCGGGAGGTGTCCCACTTCGTAGCTAGGTGCTTGGTCTGTCAGCAGGTCAAGGCAGAGAGACAGAGGCCCGGTGGATTGTTGCAGCCGCTGCCCATTCCCGAGTGGAAATGGGAGCATATCACTATGGACTTTGTATCAGGATTGCCGCGTACTCCAGGAGAGAAGGACGCGATTTGGGTCATCGTTGACAGGTTGACCAAATCGGCCCACTTCTTGCCATTCAAGGTAGGTACGTCTACAGAGAGGCTGGCGGAGTTGTATATGCGGCAGATAGTCAGGATCCACGGAGTTCCAGTCAGCATCGTCTCAGATCAGGATAGCCGTTTTACTTCTCATTTCTGGAGGAGTCTGCAGACCAGCTTGGGTACTCAGCTCAAGTTTAGTACTACATACCATCCCCAGATGGACGGACAGTCAGAGCGGACTATTCAGACCCTTGAGGATATGCTGCGGACGTGCATCCTGGACTTTGGAGGTTCCTGGGATGATCATCTTCATTTGGTAGAGTTTGCCTATAACAATAGTTTCCAAGCCAGCATCGAGATGTCACCTTTCGAGGCTCTGTACGGGCGTAGGTGCCGTACACCCTTATCCTGGGATGATGTTGGTGAGCGAGCTTTGCTGGGGCCAGAGATGGTTGTTGATGCAGACGAGAAGGTGAAGCTCATCAGGGACAGACTTTGCATGGCGCAGGACAGACATCGGCACTGGGCCGATAGCCACCGGAGGCCCTTGGAGTTTGAGGTACAGAGTAGAGTAGGATTTGTAACGCCCCAGTCCTAAAATACGTAGGACTAGGAATGTAGACATGCCAGCTGTATTCATACGAAGTATACACCAATATATGGAAGCCTCGTGTAAATACATAAGCTATAAAATGCAGTAGAACCATAACTAATCTCATTCACACAGAATAAATGAATAAAAGATCATATAATGAGAATAAATTTGTCTTGATACAATATGTTGGACGGAGACAAATCCATTACCAACAAAATAAGGAAATAAAATACATACAAAATGAAATGAGTGGCGAGCGAAGCGAAGACGATCCAAATGCAATCATCCTCGAAGAAATAGCGAAGATCACGGCTAGAGCTAGAACACCTGCGAAAGACAATAGCACACACCTGGCAAGACAACCAGGTCCTCAGAGGGACGTAACAAGACACATAATAGCATGCCATATAAACTGAATAAATATTGCTCAAATAAATAAGTCAATCGAATTTATAACATAGTCTAATACGCACCTACTGAACGAGCGTACCATCCCTCCAACCAAACAAGGACAGGAGATGGTAAACTAATTCACGGCGACGTATCTTTCCATGCCATGAATCCAATATGGTATCCGGACCCCAACAAGGTTCAATACCTTCTCATCGAAGTAGTAAGTCACACCTACAACCAAACAAGGACAAGATGTGACGAACTAATCTGCGACAAGTTATTGTTCCAAGTCACGGTCAGATACAAGTACCCAAACCAAAAGTACTTGTACCTAACGGATAGGGTAGCCTACCATTCTTAGTGAAATGTTGTTAAGAACAATCCTTCCTACGCATGGACCCTGGCTAAATAGGATCGGCGTAGTCCCCCTTGGGCACCAGAGGCCCCATCAGGAAGAGCATGACGTTCCACAGAATCGTCAGTGGCCGTCAGTAATCATAGGTCATCAACCCCGTATCTCCAGCGGAGAGTCCGGGTCACAAGGGAAGTGCATCGAAGCCCATACGCTAAGGAATTGTCCTTCCCGCCCAATGCCTACTATGTTGTATCCACAACACAAACCACTATAACCGCTAAGTCAAACTAGCATGCAACCTCTATTAGCGGTTATTCCTATCGCACGGCTTTTACGTACTGGTGGCCAGCCAATCACGTACTTCCGTGTTCTACATGCGACACACAACTTCGTGTTACAACGTGTCAAGGCCAATGAATGCAACACACAAGGTGGTCCCTTAAATCTAGGTTTAATTTGTAAGAAAAATAATACACAGCAGGAAACTGAACAGTAAATTCTAACAGTTATGCTATGTATCACAGTTTATTTTGCATAAAGAAAATAATGAACATGCATGAAATATGAGCTAAAATAATTAAACAGCAAATGGCAAGGTGTCTTGCCTGGTAGTACGCCTGGTGTGCTGTGATGATCAAGCTGGCACGAACTGCGACTTTGGTGCAACAACTGTACAAGGAGACCTCGGATGGTGACATGGACAGTTTTATTGGGTCCAGAAGGGTCAAATTGGTTAGGTTGGACATGAGGACGTACCAAATTTGTAAAGGACGAGGATTATGGCTAGTCGAGAATGAGAGACGATAATCGAAGGAAATTGTTAAATAAGAATATATAACTTTTTAGGAATATTTATAATATTAGAAAACTAAAAATATTTTAAATGAGTATAAAATAAATCATTTTAGACCCAAAAATCCTAATTTTGTCCAAGTATAATTTTTAAGTCAAAGCTACATTTGAAAAATAAATAGAATACTATAATAATATTTTTAAATCAAAAATTATAGAATACTATGAAAATACAATAATATAATAAATTAAGATATTATAATATATAAATCAATAACAAATACGACATTAATATTAATAAAACCGGTGATAATAATAATAATAATAATAAAATAGCAGATAAAAGAAGGAGAAAACAACATAAAACTAAACAAAAACAAACAAACAAAAATAATAGTAATAATAATAATAATAATGCAACAACAGTACTAATGGTAACACTAATAATAATAATGATAATGATAATGATAAACTAATATTAATAAAAAGTAACAGTAAAGGAAGAAAAAAATAAAAATAAAATAAAATAATAATAATAATAATAATAATAATAATAATAATAATAATAATAATAAGGATGATAAAAATAATGATGGTAATATTATTGATATATATTCCTACAAGAAAGGAAATAATAGACATATAATAATAATGATGATAATGATAGTAATAAGGATATTAATAATAATGATAAAATACCAAAACATACCATTTAAAATAACCAATTAAAATAAATAGTTAAAATAATGATAATAATATAATTATTTAATATATAATGTATGTAGGTAACTTACTTAAAATTAATACTGTAATTAAAATAGAAATATACCAAAACTAATAAAAGAAAATAAAGGGGGAAAACGTAAAAAAAAACCAACAAAGGGGGTAGGTAGTCTCAGTAATGGGGAGCCCTTCTCGTTTGTGAGAGGGAGGAGAGAGGGAAGAGAGCGAGAGAGCTGAGCAAGGAATCGGAGGTCGACAGAAGAGAGGGGCGGCGAGATCCGGACGGAAGGCGGATGGGGCGAGCGGGGCTAGGGCACCGGCGGCGGCGGGAGTTCGAGAAAGCGTGCTGGCCGCAGCGGACGCAGAGGCTGATCCGGCCGGCGGGGCTCGCCGATAGAGGCGGCCGCTGAGACTTGCGGTGGTCGACCCAAGGCGGCGCACGAGGTGAGGGTTGCTCGGGGAAGAGGGTTTCAAAGGGGTTCGTCGACGGCTGGATGGTGGTGGCGCCGCCGACCAGAAACTCGGGAGAGGCGGTGGCTGGCTCGTCCCGTAGGGGGTGCTGGCCGATCTCTAGGGTGGCGCGCTGGCGGAGTTCTGGTGGGGCAGCAGCCGGAAAGAGGCGGAGGTGATGGGTCGGCGCTAGGGCCAGCGGCTACGGCGAGCGGAGAAAAGAGGTGGCGCGACGCCGGAGGCTACAGACGGCGGGGCTTCGTCGCTGGGGCTCGCCTGTCGGGCAAGGCGGCAGATGCGGGCGGCCAAGTTCGGCGAGGTGGCACAACGAACGGTCCAGGTGAGGTTGCCTCTTCCCTTTCCATTCTTGATGGTTGTGGTGGTGATTTTGGTGGCTGGGTTTGGTTTGTTTTCCGGTAGTGGTCGAGTGTTTCCGGTGGTGGTCGTTTCACTCGGCCAAGGTGGCCGGAGTGACGGGGGCGGGAATGGTGACAGTGGGTTGTGCTTGGGTTAGTGTTTGTCGAGGGTTTTGGTCGATGGTGGTGTAGGCTGTGTTGCCGAAAGGATGGCAGTGGTGCGGTAGATGGTCTGGTGGTCGGGTCGATCATACTATGGCCGGGAAGTCAAAGTCGGGAAGTCGGGTGCTGGGTTTGATGTATGGTCTGTATCGGGATGGGTTACGTCGTGTCGAGATTGTCCGATACGACAGGGTTGGATGTCCGGAATTGTCGGACATGGGATAGAAAATATGTAATTATAATAAAAAATAGTGGAAGAAAAAGATGGACAAGGACACGATGCACTCACGGTTGATTTTGTGAAGAAATCCATGGAAGATGAATAATGTGGAGGAGTACCTGCCTATATTTATAGGATGTGGGAATTCCCACTTTGGATAGGATTAGGAATAGATTAAACCCAATTTGGATATTTCCATATTTAGTTTAAAAGCAATCAAATCAAATCCAAATCTAATTAAAATCAAATTAAATACTTTTAGTTTAAAATCAAATCAATTAAAATATAGATAGTTTACTATTTAAATGTATCCATGGAATCAAATCAAAATTTAAAATGTCACAAATATTTCAAAAATATATTTTCCCAAAAATAATATAATAAATAAATTTTGAAAATACATTATTATTTAAAATAATCAAATAAATAATTACTAAATTTGTATGTAGGTACAAATGATGTTTTCATATTATGCTTTTCTAGCATACAAATAAAACTATTTTTTATTATTAATAATTGCGAAATATGTAAGGCTTTAAAAAAATAACAACTTGGAAATTTTTGGAACGATAACAAAATAATTATTATGTATATTATTTTTGAAACTACAAAAATAGAAAAATAATATTTTCAAAAATATATACGCTCGCACATAATCGCACTCGTCGAGCAAAATAAAATTTCGTGCACAACGTAAAATACGACCATGCGACGTACAATACAAAATTTTAAATCAGTACTAATTTTATTAATAATAAATAAAATAAAAAAAATAGTAGAAATTTAGGGGTTTTACATCCTACCCAACTTAAAAGAATTTCGTCCTCGAAATTTAGAATTAGGAGGGGGTGAGAAGGTACAAGGGTATATCGATAAGGAAGCACAGTTAAATTATTGGGCGAGATAAGAAAACAACGTTTAATTAAACATGCATTAGAGTCGTGATTTCAATAATGGCTAAGATAATCATGAATTAATGTAAGAAGAAAAATGGTTAAGATATCGCGCAATAAAGAATGGTATGGGCTCAAGAATGAATTAGAGACCTTAAAGTTATGGTCTCTTGAGAGTAGGTTGAGGGCACAATTTAGAGAACGAATTTGGCGAACGCCTAAATTAAGCGTTTAGAAGGTCATGATAGGGCCGAGAAAATGATGAGTAGTTTAGGATGAAGAATCAATATCGATAGGAAAGCTAGTAGGAGTTTTAGTACCATACTTTCGTCCTTCTAGAATATGTGAAGGTGAAAGCAATAAGGAGTTCAAGAACGATATTTTCAAATACGAATACGTGATTCAAAGACGATCGAATAATTTCAAAAGAATTGTCAAGGCAGTCGTGGATGGGACTCTAAAGGACAGGTTTAGCTATGTCCCCTTATCCACGTAGAATAATAGACAAAAGCGAACCAAAGTGCACTCGGTTGATCAGACCATCATGCACCGGTTCTGATTAGACCATATGTTAGTGGACATGCCCACATAACATATGTCTTGAAACAAGCTTGATAAAAGAATAAGCTTGCAAATACTTGGCTATATTAGCATCATTAGTTAAAATGGTAAATACGAGAGATTAAGATTTAAAGAAGGTAGAAAGATTCTAAGTCATACAGTTGTCCTATAGTCTTCTTGTCCAAGTCCTTGGTTGGCTAGAAGGGTTAGGTCTTCTAGATTATAGGATCTAAATAAGCTTGCTAATATAGGTCACTAGGTCAAAAGGGTCGCTAGGTCATAAGGTAGTCTACCCAACTTAAAGAATTAAACTGATGGTGTTTGGGACATCTAACTAGTAGGGTCAATCTCTAGCAAGCACGAAGGGAGATAAGAATAATGATAGAATGAATCAAGCAAGATGCAATCGATGAGTCAAACGGTAGATAAAATCAAGGAAAGAGGTCAAGTATATGGATGAGATCCTAAACTTCTAATCCTATACACAGGCTTGTTTGGTACGGTAAAGTAACCAAACAATTTATCTTGACCGGCATGGGCCACGACAAAAACATGTAACGTCCCAGTCCCAAAATACGTAGGACTATGAACATAGACATGCCAGCTGTATTCATACGAAGTATACTCCAATATATGGAAGCCTCGTGTAAATACATAAGCTGTAAAATGCAGTAGAACCATAACTAATCTCATCCACACAGAATAAATGAATAAAAGATCATATAATAAGAATAAATTTGTCTTGATACAATATGTTGGGCGGAGACAAATCCACTACCAACAAAATAAGGAAATAAAATACATGTAAAATGAAATGAGTGGAGAGCGAAGCGAAGACGATCCAAATGCAATCATCCTCGAAGAAATAGCGAAGATCACGGCTAGAGCTAGAACACCTGCGAAAGACAATAGCACACACCTGGCAAGACAACCAGGTCCTCAGAGGGACGTAACAAGACACATAATAGCATGCCATATAAACTGAATAAATATTGCTCAAATAAATAAGTCAATCGAATTTATAACATAGTCCAATACGCACCTACTGAACGAGCGTACCATCCCTCCAACCAAACAAGGACAGGATATGGTAAACTAATTCACGGTGACGTATCTTTCCATGCCATGAATCCAACATGGTATCCGGACCGCAACAAGGTTCAATACCTTCTCATCGAAGTAGTAAGTCACACCTACAACCAAATAAGGACAAGATGTGACGAACTAATCCGCGACAAGTTATTGTTCTAAGTCACGGTCAGATACAAGTACCCAAACCAAAAGTACTCGTACCTAACGGATATGGTAGCCTACCATTCTAAGTAAAATATTGTTAAGAACAATCCTTCCTACGCATGGGCCCTGGCTAAATAGGATCGGCGTAGTCCCCCTTGGGCACCAGAGGCCCCATCAGGAAGAGCATGACGTTCCGCAGAATCGTCAGTAGCCGTCAGTAATCATGGGTCATCAACCCCGTATCTCCAGCGGAGAGTCCGGGTCACAAGGAAAGTGCATCGAAGCCCATACGCTAAGGAATTGTCCTCCCCGCCCAATGCCTACTATGTTGTATCCACAACACAAATCACTATAACCGCTAAGTCAAACTAGCATGCAACCTCTATTAGCGGTTATTCCTATCGCACGACTTTTACGTACTGGTGGCCAGCCAATCACGTACTTCCGTGTTCTACATGCGATACACAACTTCGTGTTACAACGTGTCAAGGCCAATGAATGCAACACACAAGGTGGTCCCTTAAATCTAGGTTTAATTTGTAAGAAAAATAATACACAGCAGGAAACTGAACAGTAAATTCTAACAGTTATGCTATTCATCATAGTTTATTTTGCATAAAGAAAATAATGAACATGCATGAAATAGGAGCTAAAATAATTAAACAGCAAATGGCAAGGTGTCTTGCCTGGTAGTACGCCTGGTGTGCTGTGATGATCAAGCTGGCACGAACTGCGACTTTGGTACAACAACTGTACAAGAAGATCTCGGGTGGTGACACAGACAGTTTCATTGGGTCCAGAAGGGTCAAATTGGTTAGGTTGGACATGAGGACGTACCAAATTTGTAAAGGACGAGGATTATGGCTAGTCGAGAATGAGAGACAATAATCGAAGGAAATTGTTAAATAAGAATATATAACTTTTTAGGAATATTTATAATATTAGAAAACTAAAAATGTTTTAGATGAGTATAAAATAAATCATTTGAGACCCAAAAATCCTAATTTTGTCCAAGCATAATTTTTAAGTCAAAGCTACATTTGAAAAATAAATAGAATACTATAATAATATTTTTAAATCAAAAATTATAGAATACTATGAAAATACAATAATATAATAAATTGAGATATTATAATATATAAATCAATAACAAATACGATATTAATATTAATAAAACCGGTGATAATAATAATAATAATAAAATAGCAGATAAAAGAAGGAGAAAACAACATAAAACTAAACAAAAACAAACAAACAAAAATAATAGTAATAATAATAATAATAATAATAATAATAATGCAATAACAGTACTAATGGTAACACTAATAATAATAATGATAATGATAATGATAATGATAAACTAATATTAATAAAAAGTAACAGTAAAGGAAGAAAAAAATAAAAATAAAATAAAATAATAATAATAATAATAATAATAATAATAATAATAATAATAATAAGGATGATAATAATAATGATGGTAATATTATTGATATATATTCCTACAAGAAAGGAAATAATAGACATATAATAATAATGATGATAATGATAGTAATAAGGATATTAATAATAATGATAAAATACCAAAACACACCATTTAAAATAACTAATTAAAATAAATAGTTAAAATAATGATAATAATATAATTATTTAATATATAATGTATGTAGGTAACTTACTTAAAATTAATACTGTAATTAAAATAGAAATATACCAAAACTAATAAAAGAAAATAAAGGGGTAAAACGCAAAAAACGCAACAAAGGGGTAGGTAGTCTCAGTAATGGGGAGCCCTTCTCATTTGTGAGAGGGAGGAGAGAGGAAAGAGAGCGAGAGAGCTGAGAGAGGAATCGGAGGTCGACGGAAGAGAGGGGCGGCGAGATCCGGACGGAAGGCGGATGGGGCGAGCGGGGCTAGGGCACCGGTGGTCGGCGCGCACGGCGGCGGGAGTTCGAAAAATCGTGCTGGCCGCGGCGGACGCGGAGGCTGATCCGGCCGGCGGGGCTCGCCGATAGAGCCGGCCGCTGGGACTTGCGGTGGTCGACCCAAGGCGGCGCACGAGGTGAGGGTTGCTCGTGGAAGAGGGTTTCAAAGGGGTTCGTCGGCGGCTGGATGGTGGTGGCGCCGCCGACCAGAAACTCGGGAGAGACGGTGGCTGGCTCGTCCCGTAGGGGGTGCTGGCCGATCTCTAGGGTGGCGCGCTGGCGGAGTTCTGGTGGGGCAGCGGCCGGAAAGAGGCGGAGGTGATGGGTCGGCGCTAGGGCCAGCGGCTACGGCGAGCGGAGGAAAGAGGTGGCGCGACGCCGGAGGCTACAGACGGCGGGGCTTCGTCGCTGGGGCTCGCCGGTCGGGCAAGGCGGCAGACGCGGGTGGCCAAGTTCGGCGAGGTGGCACGACGAACGGTCCAGGTGAGGTTTCCTCTTCCCTTTTCATTCTTGATGGTTGTGGTGGTGATTTCGGTGGCTGGGTTTGGTTTGTTTTCCGGTGGTGGTCGAGTGTTTCCGGTGGTGGTCGTTTCACTCGACCAAGGTGGCCGGAGTGACGGGGGCGGGGATGGTGACAGTGGGTTGTGCTTGGGTTGGTGTTTGGCGAGGGTTTTGGTCGATGGTGGTGTAGGCTGTGTTGCGGGAAGGATGGCAGTGGTGCGGCAGATGGTCTGGTGGTCGGGTCGATGATACTATGGCCGGGAAGTCAAAGTCGGGAAGTCGGGTACTGGGTTTGATGTATGGTCGGTATCGGGATGGGTTACGTCGTGTCGAGATTGTCCGATACGACAGGGTTGGATGTCCGGAATTGTCGGACATGGGATGGAAAATATGTAATTGTAATGAAAAATAGTGGAAGAAAAAGATGGACAAGGACACGATGCACTCACAGTTGATTTTGTGGAGAAATCCATAGAAGATGAATAATGTGGAGGAGTACCTGCCTATATTTATAGGATGTGGGAATTCCCACTTTGGATAGGATTAGGAATAGATTAAACCCAATTTGGATATTTCCATATTTAGTTTAAAAGCAATCAAATCAAATCCAAATCTAATTAAAATCAAATTAAATACTTTTAGTTTAAAATCAAATCAATTAAAATATAGATAGTTTACTATTTAAATGTATCCATGGAATCAAATCAATATTTAAAATGTCACAAATATTCCAAAAATATGTTTTCCCAAAAATACTATAATAAATAAATTTCAAAAATACATTATTATTTAAAATAAACAAATAAATAATTACTAAATTTATATGTAGGTACAAATGATATTTTCATATTATGCTTTTCTAGCATACAAATAAAACTATTATTTATTATTAATAATTGCGAAATATGTAAGGCTTTAAAAAAATAACAACTTGAAAATTTTTGGAACGATAACAAAATAATTATTATGTATATTATTTTTGAAACTACAAAAATAGAAAAATAATATTTTCAAAAATATATACGCTCGCACATAATCGCACTCGTCGAGCAAAATAAAATTTCATGCACGACGTAAAATACGACCATGCGACGTACAATACAAAATTTTAAATCAGTACTAATTTTATTAATAATAAATAAAAAAAATAGTAGAAATTTAGAGGTTTTACAGGATTAGATTTAGGTTATTTGTTTGTGATTTTTTATCATGTTTGTTTATTATAATTAATTGAGACCTTACTTGTGATTAGGTCGGAGACCAGGTTTTCTTGAGGATATCTCCGACTCGTGGTACGATACGTTTTGTTGGAGGCGGAAAGCTTAGCCCGCGCTTCATCGGCCCTTTCGTTATCAGCGGGAGAGTCGGTGACGTGGCTTACAGGCTAGACTTGCCGCCTGCACTTGTGGGGGTCCACAACGTATTTCATGTATCACAGTTGAGACGGTACGTGGCTGACCCTAGCCATGTGCTCGATCATTCAGAGATAGAGGTTGGGCCTTCTCTCAGCTATCCAGAGCAGCCCGTAGAGATTTTGGATCGACGGGAGAAGGTTCTGAGGAACCAGGTGATACCTTTGGTACGCGTCGCATGGAGGCATCATTCTCCAGGAGAGTCTACCTGGGAACGGGAGGATGAGATGCGCAAGCGCTACCCTTATCTTTTTGGACCGTGAGGTATGCTTTCTATCCTTCTCATCAGTTGTATTTCGCCTTTCAATTTCGAGGACGAAATTATTTTAAGGAGGGTAGATTTGTCACTACCACCTTTCTAGCTTGGGGGTATTTTGGTTATTTTTCAAATTTTGGGAATTTTTGGAATTATTATGTATTATTATGATTTAATAGAATTAATATGATTTTTTGGTGATTTTTGGTGATTTTTAGGATGATTGATTTTGGGCCTAAAGTTGACTTTGACTTGTGTTGACTAGAAGACTAACCTAGTGACTAATCTAGGTTATGGCCACTTAGTTAGGTTAAGTAACCTTGGTTTGACCTAATGTAATGAGGTTTAAGTCATTGGAACTAGTTGGGAGTGATTTGGAGTTGTTTAGGCTAATATGGCTTAAAACTTCATAAGTCATGACTTATGGTTCTAACCCTTTTAATAAAACAACTTAGCCATAGCCTATGTGACTTGGCCCAAGCCCAAATTAGCAACCCTAATATTTTGTCCAGCCAACCTAGGGATTCCCCCACTATAAAACCCCTCCTAATTTCTAGGGCTAGCCTCCTTTCCTTAGAAAATTCATTTTAAGAAGAAAGAGGTAAGCTCCCATCTTTAGAAATTCATAATAATCCATCTTTCCTACTTTTTAATCCAAATAAGTTACAATAGGTTCTAATTATTGTTTTCTTGCTGTTGGAATTGGTTGTTCTCAGTTTTCTAATAATTTGGAGGAGTTTCACCATCAAGAGGAGCATCTCTCTTTAGAGTTTTTAAGGGTTTTGACACTTTGAGGTAACTTCCTATTTCCACCATAGAATCCTAAAATTTTTGCATCATTAGGGAGCCCTAGACCTAAACTAATAGTAGGGATAGGAAACCCTAAGTTTTTGTGTCGTTTCGTGTCCTAACAGGACACGTATCAGTGACATGTTCTTAGTGTTTGTGGAAATGCCTCAGTGGACTTTTTGGGTTAATTTTCGAATTGTATTTGAATGTAAATTTGCATTGTTGTGTTGCTTATCCATTTCTGAAGCTCTGAGTTGTTTTTGTGCTTGTGTCATGTCGTTAGGACACCCGTACACACGCACTTGGATACGCGCGCGCGGCTCTCTTTCCTGGACACGACACGCACTTGTTGGACACAAAATTTTGTGGGAGCCTCGGGGCACCCACTGACACGCTATGTGTCAAATTTTGTGGGCCCACGTGGCATAACGAGGAAGAAATCCTCGACGTACAAGTTTCGCACTGTTCTGTGCAGTGTGGGTTTTTGTCACTGATACAGTTCTATAAGTCAGACACGACAACACGAGGACACTGTGCAGACACTTGGACATGGACACCTAGACCTATGCTAGGTGGGGACATGAGCACGTGGACGTGTTGCATCGTGTGCACGACACGCGTGCACACACGCACGAGGCACTGCACTGCTGTGCAGAACCAGTGTGCTGTTTTGGGTTTTATTGTTGTGGACAAGCCGTGTCCGGCTATGGTGGACACAAGGCAATCACAATGACACGTGTACACCCTATAGTTTCATTACCAACCATTTGATTCGTATTTTAGTTTGGTTTCAACATCAATTTTCTCATTACCTTAATTTTCTGATACATGTTATTTTCAGTTTATGTCCAGTTTTAATTTCGAACTTTGGCAATCTTTTTAGCTAGTTTAAATACTGTAAATCACATGTTTAGATCCCTAATATGATTCTCCTATAAGTTATCTACCTGTGTGCAAGTTTTGGGACGATTTTGTTGAGTTTTGAATTCGAATTTTGATTTCAAAAGTTGGGCTGTTTCAGGAAGACTGAGAGTTGATTCCTGAGTTTTTCATTGATGTTGAGAACTCAAATCTGAGTTCATAAGGAACCTGGGATTAGTGTGGGTTAACTAAATTGATTTCCTTTCTTTGCTCACTGGAAATTGATGTTCAATCTGAGTCTTGTTATGAGTTTTGCTGTTGTGGGATTCCCTCCTTATTTCCTGAAACTGAACACTCCGCACTGTCCAGTTTGGACTGAACAGCCCACACACACACACCACAGCTCACACACACACACATTGTTGTAAAGCACACACACAGTCCTCTCCTTTTTCACTGTTTTAATTCCTGCACACACAAGTATACACACACACACTATTTTTTTTGCTTTCCTTTCACTGTCTTGATAATTCCTGTACAACTTGTTAGTTCACTGTTTTGTAGTTCAACAGCCTTCCTCTCATTTTCCTGCACACACAACTAAGCACACCCCCTGTCACTCACTGTTCCTGTGCACAGTTTACACACACTTTCCCCTTTCTTTCACTGTTCTATTTCCTGCAATTATATGCATAATCAATGTTCACACAACACACAGGCCCTCTTTATAACATATATGCATGTATAATATATGAGTATATATATATATATATATATATATATATATATATATATATATATATATATATATATATATATATAAATATATATATATATATATATATATATATATATATATATATATATTCCTATGCTTAGTTTAATACTCAGCCTAGGGTTATATAGGATGTGTATTATGTGTAGAGTAGTGAATGTGCATATTTTGTGTAGACTATATGTCTAGTATGTAGACATATATTATAAGTGTATGTAACTATATATAGTGTAATGTAAAGGTAAGTATTTAGTATCTATATGAATATAGATTGTGTATGTATATATATAATGAGTAGTGTGATAGATATGTAGATATGTGGTAGGATTAGACTTCAATATATATATTTGACTTGTAGACTAGTATAGGCTAGATTGACCTAATTTAGACCTGGTTAACCTAGTTTGACTTCTAGGGTTGACCAGAGTTGACCAAGAGTTGACTTTGGCCCAGATTGACCTAGAATCATGTAGAATGCATAGTAGGACTCCATTTTACTATTTTGGACTTGTTGTGACCTGTGCTGTTCTGATTAGGAGCCAGACACCACTCCTCGAACGGTACTTTTCATATTGGACACTCAGATACAGGCGAGTACATTCTCTGATCATTTCATATCCTGTTTAGAATTATATTCCTGCTTTAGATTACCTTACTTGATGCTGTCACGACATTATCACGGATTAGTACTATATGGATCTCTTCATGCGATGTTATCCCCCTCGGGAGCATCGGGTACATTGTGTCATGTGCGTTTCACTTTCATCATGTGCTCCTGTGCTTTCATTATACATGTACACTCTTGTGAATCTTGTACTCTCATGTTCACGGAGCCCTCATATATACTATCATGTGCACCCTTTATGGGCCCATGTGATATCATGTACAATAACATAACTTGTTTAGATCCTTGTGTATTGATTGGCGAAAACGGGGGAGTGCTAGTAGTCATGTGAACAATTCCATTGTAGTATAGATCATGTGCAAACTCTTTAGTGTAGATCATGTACAAATCTGTCCTGTTCACATGTGCTATCTTGTACTCTGCTTCACTAGCCACTATTAGTTCTCCATATACAGTAGCTATTTACATACAGTTCTCTCTTTTTTATCATGTATTTTCTTTCAGTTTCCTGTATCTTACTCTACTGCATGTTTATATTTTCTAACTTGCTATGAATTGTTGAGATGTACTGTGCTCGCTCCTGTCCTGACTGGACCTGTTGAAAATATTATAGAGGACGAGGAGGAGGCCTGCCTGGACACTTACTACGGGGCAGCCTTAGATGACACCTGCGAGCTGGACCCTCAGGAGGACCCAGCTCTAGCTGAGGAGATCACCCCGATTGAATAGACTAGACTAGTTAGGCTTATCTTACTTTATGCAGTCTTGAGACATGTCTTAGTTAGATTTTATTGGAGTTATGAGTTGTATATATTCTTTCATCTGAGACCTTGTACTGTTGGATATTGCTGGGATTATCTTAGACTGCTTTTATCTATTTTATTCCTTGAGTTCTATTTCATATCGTGCCATCTCTTCCTTAGCTGTGATTGAGTTTACTATTGCTATGTCACCCCCATTCGGGGAGTATAAACTGCTTAGAGATATATTGTTAGATGTTGTGACCTAGGACAGCGTTCTACCGCCGACACTGCGACGTAGGCTGGACGTACCCACGTCTCGTGCCCTTACTCTAGGGTGCGGGTCGTGACAAAAATACTAATGAATTAATTATTAATCTAGAATTTACTGCATATGCACAAAGTATATTTATTCATATATATTTATTATGACATAATAAGAAACACAACTAACAAGGAAATCTAGATGCTAGAGGTAGGCTCTAATTTAAAAAGAAATTAAGAAATGTCACCTAACCTTCTGATCTTATAATCAACAAATCTACAAATAATTCTATAAAATAGGTTATATATGTCTACAAGGTCCCTCATCTAGTCATAGGTGCAATGTGTTGCTCATATTAGATCTTTCTTATATAAGTGTGACATCGATTCATTCTAAGAGTCTTTTGGTAATAATGACACATCATACCTATTTAACCTTAATGTTTATCCTCAAAATTATAACCTAATAATCTTGTACAAGTATTCTAACCTATAAGTCCTAAGTGAAAATTTTGGTAAGGCATTGGTTGTACAATTTCAATATTACTATATACAAACCGATTAAAGTCAGCGACAAAACCCATAGTATAAACTTAAGCTAAATTAATCAATTTACTATAAAATAATAAAAATTAAAAATTAAAAATTAATTTATTATAAAATATTTATTTAAGTCATGTTGACCTAAAATTAATGCCACAATCAAACCAACCTAAGTATTGATTTCCTAGGTCGCTTTGGGTACACATTCTAAGTTAGATTTTTACCAGTCAATCTATACCAAAAATCCAATTAATACAAATATATATATATATATATATATATATATATATATATATAATATATATATAAAAAAAAATATATATATATATATATACATATATTAAAAATGTTGGTACAACCTGACACAAATTTCGTGACCGAAAAGCTAATACAACTAGCCATTTTCTAGGTTCTAATTGTCACTTTTGGGGACACAATATAAGCCTAATGATATATAATATACAAACATAAATTATATTGCAAATAAATAGGTTTCTATCTAAGTAAACAAGGCTTATACATGTATCATTTGTTAGGCATAAAACTATATCCATACTACACATAAAATTAACCCAAACTAGACAAGTTTCATGCTCAACATGTCGAAAAATAATTTCAAATTCTGAATTTAATAAGCTGAGTTAAGAATTCATGGTCTACAAAGTTTAATACATGGGTTATAGGTTCCTAAGTTAGCCACAAAATTTGGGATGGTGTACATGCACATATCATTCATAAACAACCTATATGTGACATACAAGACCTTAATTCTAGAATTTTGCAAGTTGAACTTAGGCTTTAAAAACTAAGTTTATCATGCTAAAAATTATGGTTTACAAAATCTAATACTTAGGTTATTGGGTTCTTAAATTGTACGAAAAATTCTGTGAAGTATTCATGCATAAAATGCTTTCAACAATCATATATGTGCACCTTACAACAAATGCATTTCAGAATTTTGTATCAACCTCGAACCATATTAAAGCTGAATTCTTTCTTAGGTAATTAGGGTTTCTACCGATGTCACAAATGCCAAGGAAGTCCTAAATTACAAGTTTTGGGAGTGGGATTGATAGGGTACTTACTTGAATTGGGGTTGAACTCCAACTAATTCAACCAAGGTTCAATTATGTCAACTTAGTTTGTGACGATAGTTCGTAAGAGAAGTCGGCAGCCTAGGGCCTTGAATCTCCTTCACAAGCAAGGTAGGACACTTAGCTAACCTCTAGACTTACTTCTTGGTGGCTATACCTTCCCAAATGGTTGTCGAAATCCTCCAAAGCTGATGAAACTTTCAGCCTGAATGTACTGCTGAAATTGCCACTTTGTGGACAGGTTTGGAGGAAAATATAGTAGAATAGGGTAGAAAATGAATGGAAAGGGTAGTGTAAGCTGTATAGGAGTTATACCTTATTTCTAGGTGATGAGAGGAGTGGAGAAGCTAGAAATTACCCCAAACTCCAACCATTTCAGCCCTTTTGGCTGCCCCTATAACCAATCTTTTGCTGTTGTACCTAGTTGATTAGGTACCTTAAATTGAGTCTAAGACCTTCATTGTAATCCCCTGTTTTCAAAATCTCGATTATTTAATATTTATCATTTTTAGTAATTTTTGGAATATTTTTTTAGAATTTTATATTTGAATTTATTTTAGATTATGACTTTCCGTTTAATTGAATTAACTAATTATAATTCCTTTATAGAGAGGCAGATTTATATTTACTCCAAAGTGGGTTGGCTATTTTAGGAAATCCATTATGGAATGCCTAGTCATATGACTTAGTGGGAACCTCCTTGAATAATTAGACTAATCATAATTAATTAAAATTAATCAAGATTAATCTAGAATTTCCTTAGAATATTCCCTCAACCCATATGCCTAGAGATTTTAGAACTTTTCTAATGAGGCTATAAATAGCCATCATTTATTACTGATTAATTATTTTTAATCATTAATTCTAGTAGCCTAATGATTGTGTCAACGTGTCCGTATCCATTCCACTATTTCTACCATTTTATATTATATATTTCTCGTATCCATCTGATATGGAAATGCCCGTGTCACCCCCACCCTTGCTGTGTCCCTCACACAAGTTACATCCGATCATTCCCTATGTCTATGTCCTCCGACACGGACGCGATAACATATCCAACACCTAAACCCTAAATCTACCTAAAACCCGAACCCTAATTTTGCCTCCCGTGTCCGGTCGATGTCAACGCCAAGTCTAGCCAATGTTCGTCGGAGTCATTGCAGATCCTCACCGCCTCGAGATGCCATGCCGCCGCTATGGTGATATACGATAAGATCCACCACCAAGATGTCCTCACCGCCGTCGAAGTTTGCCACCGCCTGATCTGGGCCGACGTGTCCAGATCTGCTCGCCTCGAAGACCGTCGCTCGACATAAGTCACCGACCAGATCTCGCTAAGATTCATCTCCTTCGTTCCTCGTCGAAGTCCTAAGCCATTGCTTCCTTCGCTGGAGTAGCTTCTCGCCACCACTGCACCGACTGAATATGAAGGATTAAGCCTTAAGCCGAATCCAAGGTTCACAAGCAACAGTCTTGAACAATGAGCCATCCTCCGCTGCATTTACTCGCCTGGTGAATACCATGTTGCCGCCTCCCCGTCGAGTTGGATCTGGTCGATAGCCGTCGTGTCTAGCCATTGGACGACCGGATCTGGCCTTCATCGTAGCCGTCGAGTGTCGCCATCCCTAAGGTGAGCTTGTCTCTTTATCTTCTTCCTGTTCCCCTTCTTCTCCTTCTCGATCTGCCTATATTCTTCTTCTTCATGTTCTTCCTCCTCTTCTTGTTCTCTTCTACTGTGTGCATGAGTAGGGAGAAATATGGAGAGGTAGGGTTTAGAGAATTAAGGTTTTTCTTAGGCGGTTGTTGAAAAATGTAAGAGAGAGAGAGAAGTATAAGAGAAGTGAGTTAGGGTTAGGTGAGGGGATTGGGTCGAGTTAGCAGCAAATGGGCTGGGCTGGCCAGTAAAGAAGAAAGAAAATAAAGGGAAAAATAATTAATAATACTAGCAGTAGCAGTGTGGCAATGTGGGCCACTAGGTTGGATTCCAGGCCATGGGCCTTAGACATTTGGGAAAAGAAAGAAAAAAAATATGGGCTTGGGCTGTTTAGTAGGCTTTGGGCTGATTTTATTATTATTATTATTATTATTATTATTATTATTATTATTATTATTATTATTATTCTAGTAATATTTCTAGATAATGTCTAAATATATCTTCCTACACTCCCAAAATAAGTCATATTAGCGACGAATTTAGTGACGTTTATTTAAAACGTCGCTAATTTCTTTAAATTTAGCGACGTATAACTTTGACTTCGCTGTTCGTCACTATTCCTGACGTTCAGCGACATATTGCGACTTATTTTGTAACAAAATATTACGTCACGTAATAGTCGAAAAACGTCGCTAATTTCTTTGAATATAGCGACGTTTTGTGACATTTTGCGACTAATATTTTAATAACAAAATGTTATGTCGAGTAATAGTCGGTAAACGTCGCTATATTCAAAGAAAATAGCGGCATTTAGCGACGTCTTACAATGACGTCGCTAATGCATTTCTAATATACAGATTGGGTTTTCCTTTCCCCCCTATCTCACTCGAAAATTTTCCAAATCTTTCCTTCCCCACCCCCCCCCCCCCCACCGACCCACCGACGACCGAGCTCCTCCTTCCCGGCGACCCCCTCTCCCCCGGCAACCCCTCTCTCCCCGAGCTCCTCTTCCTCCTCTACCGACGACCAAGCTCCTCCTCCTCCTCCACCGACCTCCTCCTCCTCGACCGACCCCCACTTCCCGGCGACCCCTCTCCCCCGACGACCCCTCTCTGCCCGGCGACCCCCTCTTCCCAGCGACCCCTCTATCAAGTCACTGTACTCCTCCTTTCCTCCATCGACTAGGTAAAACCTAACTCCATTCTTGTGTCACACCTAGACACGACGTGGACAAGGTACAAGGACTCTAAACCCTAACCCTCTTGTGGACACTTTAATTCTTTGTTTGGACACCTCATATCCAGTTGTGTGGACACAATGCCCTCCATGACACGTATGCATGCATGACACATCTGTGCACATTTTATTTGGGTTTTCGTTGAGGTTTTCTGTTTCGAAATCGAGCTTGCTGCTATAGCTACTGCTGCTATAGCTTGCTACAAAAATGAATGCAAGCAAATACCAAACCAAGCCCAGCCCTGCTACATGCCTAGGCTGGCTGCTACAGCTCCCCACTTCTTCTCTCCCCAATTGCATACTGATATCCCTCTCTAATATCTCACACATATATATTTAATACACCACATGTGATACTTAAAATCTTATATAACTATAGCTATATCTATCAACCTACATATATACATATGTATACAATCTCAAGAAAAACTGAACTAAAGACACATTGGTATACTCATTAAAGAAAAATGAGATTTCACAATGGAACTTGGGTTTTGATACATGAAACGAGATGATGGTTCCTTTAGTTAGCTTGCTTATGTTATAATTATATTCTCTATGAATATCGATCTTACCAGATGGCACCCATGACCCGAGCAGTGACACGTCGTTTGAGGGAAATACGGATTGCTAAGGTGGATCCTCCTACTGTTAAGGAGGAAGTGGCACCGATAGCTAGTAAGACCGCAAGTTCCATTCATCCAGCACCTGCAGTAGAATGGTGCTTTCCTGCCATCGATCCCACTTTTTCGAAGATGTTGCGTGATGGTATCATTGAGCATATGTGTGAGCTGCGTGGTCGTCATTAGTGTAGTTTTATGGATATATTTTGTGTTGGACTATTAGTACTTATTACCAGCTATACTTGCTTTATGGAGATGAGTTTATGGACTTAATTATGGACTTATTAGCAGATGTACTTGTTTTATGGAGATTAATTATGGACTTATTATTACTTGTTTTATGGAGATTAATTAGGCTAAGTCTTCTGTATGGTCAATTCTGATATACTATGGTTATTTGGTTATGTCATGTGATACACTATTACCACTTGTTGTATCATGATTACTTGAGATTCTATTTCAATGTTTAGGATATGTCATGATTAATGCGCCTATTACTTTTACAAGTGTTTCAACGATGTGCATGTATCTATCTTATAGAATTATCTTCAAATGGATATGGATTTGAATTACTATCTGCGAAATCATTCTTGGATGTACAACTATCATCTTGATGACATGTGCGGTATGCAGGATGAATTCATAGAGGGTGTATAGCAGTTTTTGCAGTTTGCCAAGGTGTTCCCTCAGTATATAGACGATACCAAAATTAAGTGTCCGTGTGTGAGATGTCGTAACTTGAAATATCATCAAAAAGTGGAAGTCACGTATCATTTATACTCGAAGGATTTCATGCCGAATTACTATCAGTGGAGCGCGCACGGATAACTTGTGTCTATAGCATCAGAGTATGAGCCTTATGTGGATGTCCACAACTACGCTGCTTACGACGATGGGTTGGTGAACATAGTTTTTGACGCGACGGGGCCTAGTTTCGATCCGGACAATCATGATGCACCTGAGGAGGCACCAAACGTCGATGCTGTAAAGTTCATGGAGTTGCTGGAGAATGCAAGGACTACATTATATCTTGGTTGTGAGGATCATTCACCGTTGGAGGTGGTTACAAGATTGTTGAGCATTAAGTCCGATTTTAATATGTCGCAAGATTGCTACAACCGACTTATGGAGTTGATTATAGAAATATTGCCTGAGGGTGCTAAGTTGCCTAAAGACTTTTACCGGTCTAAGAGGATGGTGAGATCGCTCTGGATGGAATACGAAAAAATTGATGTATGTCACAACGGGTGCATGTTGTACTACAAAGACGAAAAGGATGAAGACACATATAGATTTTGTGGTGTTGATCGCAACAAGGGCAGTGGTAGAGAAAAGTCTGTCGGTGAAAGGAAGCCTACCGATTCGATGCACTACTTGTCGTTGATGACGCGGTTGCAGCAGTTGTTTATGGTGAAGGAAACTGCAGAAAATATGAGTTGGCATAAGCAGGAACAGACCGAAGGATTATTGGATCACCCATCTGATGAAGAAGTATGGAAGCACTTTGATCGAGAGTTTCTAGATTTTGCTTCTGATCCGTGTAATGTCAGATTGGGTCTCTGCTCCGATGGTTTTACCCTATTCGGACTTTTGGGATCCCAATATTCCTGTTGGCCTATGATCGTCACTCCGTACAATCTACCGCCTTGGATGTGCATGAAGACTCCGTATATGTTCCTCACCGTTATTATTCCAGGTCCGAACAATCCGAAAAGGAACATCGATGTGTATTTACAACCATTGATGGATGAGTTGAATCGGCTGTGGGAAGTAGGTTCCAACACGTACGATGTATCTAGAAAACAAAATTTTTAGATGCGGGCAGTACTTATGTGGACCATCAACGACTTTCCGGCCTATGGTATGTTATCTGGATGGAGCACACATGGTCGTCTTTCATGTCCATATTGCATGGACCACACTAATGCTTTCCATTTGAAACACGGAGGCAAACCGTGCTTCTTCGATTGTCATCGACAATTCCTGCCAAAGATCATCCGTACCGGAGGAACATGAATGCTTTTCATGCTGGCATTGTGGAGAAGGATAAAACCCCACCAAGGTAGCCCGGATACACGATATGGGAAGAGGTAAAAGATTTACCAAGAGCTATTGAAGCGCCTGCTACGGGCTATAAGTGTGACGGATTTGGTCGCACTCATAACTGGACGAAGAGGAGTATATTCTAGGATCTGCCATATTGGAGCACCAACCTGATTAGACATAACCTTGATGTCATGCATATCGAGAAGAATGTGTTTGACAACAAAATTAAAACTGTAATGGACGTAAAGGGGAAGACGAAAGACAATCCAAAGGCTAGATTGGACTTGGAAGAAATATATAGACGTCCTGCATTGCATTTGATAAATGAGAGGAATGGGAAGTTGAAGCAGCCTAAGGTAATTTTCTTACCGGAGAAGGAGGATAAAGTGGGACTTTGTAGGTTGATTCAAGGTCGAAAATTTCCAGACAGGTATGTTTCAAACTTGAGAAGATGCGTCGACCTCAAGGAGAACAAACTGATAGGTATGAAGAGTCATGATTGTCACTTATTCGTGTAGAGGTTAATTCGGATTACATTTCGGGAATTCTTACCCCAGGTTGTTTGGGATCCATTGACCGAGCTTAACATATTCTTAAGAGATCTTTGTTCTACTAAGTTGCTCGTCAATCGTCTAGAAAAGCAAGAGAATGATATTACGGTAACACTGTGCAAGCTCGAGAAGGTACTTCCTCCTGGATTCTTCGACTCCATGGAGCATTTGCCAATTCATCTTTCCTACGAAGCACGTATTGGTGGGTCCGTCGGTTATCGGTGTATGTACCCGTTTGATCGGCATTTGAACCGCCTAAAGAGGAAGGTGAAAAACAAAGCTCGGGTCGAGGGTTCTATTTATGAAGCCGATATTCTCGAGTAGATTACAAACTTCTGCTCGACGTATTTCAAACCTCGTGTGCTACGAATAGAATGAGGGCTCCAAAAAATGACGACAGATATCAAGAATCTAATGATGGAATACATAAAGTATTCAATGCGTCCGGAAAGCCTTCGGAGAAAATAAAGAAAAGATATTTGAATGACGAAGAGCTAAGGGCTGCTCAGTTGTATATATTACTCAATTACGACGAGGATGAAGTGGAGAAGCTAGAGGGGTAAGTAATTAATGATGAGTTTACGTCATCTCAATGTAATAGTATAAGCTAATATTATTGTACTAATCGACGGTTGCTTCATTGTTTTCAGAACATATAATGTACTTTCACGTTGAAAGTGAAGATGAAGAGGAGGAGGAAGAAGAAGAGGAAGATGAGGTCGAGGAAGATGAACAAGATGAATATTCTGAAGATGATTGAGAGAGATGTACTTTTATTTTATTATTATGTAGAGTTGGTTATTATCTAGTTTTGGTTACTATCTGAACTTAGATGCTTCTTGTAGAATGTACTATCTGGACTTAGATAGTTTTTGTAGAATGTACTATCTGAACTTAAATATTTCTTGTAGAATATACTATGTGGACTTAGATGTTTCTTGTGAAATGTATCATCATATGTTGTCTTGGTTATTATCTTGTCTTTGTTATACTTTCATATTTCTAGTCTCTATTATTTGTTATATCTTATCATATATTGTTATCAGGTATGACAGTTCATCGCTGATCGTTCTGCATGTCCTGACATGGGACACGGGGTACTGGTACTGGTAGAGGATAGGGTACTCCTTCGGTACCTCCTACTGGTACCGGCTCTGGATCCTCGTCGCCCAGTACTCCTGTGTATCGGACATTACATTCGCCTGCCCTGACGCTACGTGGCATATCTCCTGGGACAAGTAGTTCCAGGCCTGAGACTGCTCCGTCGTCTAGCATTCCTCCTGCTAATACGACGATGGAGACAGATGAGCATATGGAGGAGACTGAGCCAACGGCCGACCAATATCAGGCAGATGATGCATGCGCACCTCCGGAGGAGACAAGGATGGAGATCTGGGCCGATAGTACAAAGTAAGTGTTTTGGTTTATCATTTTTTTCCTGTATTTATCATAAATTAGCTTTTTTCAAGAATATAATATGTCTATATATATATCGTCCCCCGTCGATACAGAAATGCTTAGGCCACTTATTGAGAACAAATTATGGTGGTCCTTGGATAAACTACTCTGATGCTCCGGACGAGAGGAAGGCCTACTGGTTTACGCGCTTCAAAGTTAAAATATATTTGCTTTTAACATGAATCATATAATTTTTGCATATTATATATAACTGATAAATATTTGGTTTGTACTCTTCTAGTATATATTTTTCTATCCACCGCACCAGGCCGAGATGATCGAAGGGATGTTTCCTGTCGTCGCTGCTAAGCTGATCCGCGACGCTATTAATGATTAGAAGACTCGTGATCGTGCAGGAAAGCCGATCCAAGGTTGGATCACCCCTGATTAGTGGACTGCAATGAAGGCTCGATTCGATGAGCCAAGGTACAAGAAAAAGTCTGAGAAGGCTAAGGTGGCTAGGAAGCAGGGATTAAAGTGGTGCGGTGGGTCGATTCCGATGACGGAACATTTTTGTCGTTTGGTATGTCTTTTTATTTCAAAAATATTATTTTAATGCAAGTTCGATAAATTAGTAAAAGGTGATATATTTAATTGCAGGTAAAGAGGGGTGGTGACACCAATATGGTGACTGTCTTCCTGGCCACACATCGGAAGGGCAGGAAGCCTATTGACGAGAGGACGGAGCAGGCCTATGTAAGTATTACAATTCTGTTTATTAATTTTAATACTTCGTGTTAGTTTTGATATAACTTAGTAAATATACATGCAAATAGATATTCATGTAGTTAGTAATAATAAGTACATTAGACATTAGAAGTTATAGAGTATCCATGCTTTCTAGGCCGAGTTTCAACGGCTTAAGGAGCGGGCGGCTGCTAGTGCACCAGCTGCGGGAGAGGCCGGTACTTCCTCGCAGCCCGCTCCAGCTCCGTCGGAGGACGAGCTATGGGTGACCACCGTTGGTGGTCTCCACAAGGAAACGTACTACGGTACCGGATCCTATGGCGCCCTAGTTGCGATACAGTCCTCTATGACCTCCTCTGCTAGTGTATATGGCCCACAACCCTCCCAGAAGTCTACCCGAGTCTAGCAGATGGTGGAGTCTGTCCGTGTCGAGCTGCTATGAAGGATCCAGGAGCAGCACCAGACGGACGATGCTGCGCTCATAGCACGATTAGATACGTTCGACCTCAGCATTATGGAGCTCAGGGATATGACTGAGAGGACAGAGTGGGGAGTCACTGATCTTAGAGCATCAACAGAGCACAGCATGACAGATCTGTAGGCATCACAGCTGTCCATGGGTGAGAGGATCACGTTGATACATGATTCGATGGTTGATAGCAGTACGAGGCTGTTATCTTCCATGGATTCCTACCCCCAGCGACTAGCAGAGTTGGAGCATTATTGTCCTCCGGGTGCGCCTTCATCGTCGTCAACTTCGTCGGCGTCACTACCTTCGACTCCACCGACGTGACTAACTTCTTCATTGGTGACGATTTCATAGGAGGAGTACGAGATGTTCCTATCCTTGAGGCGCGGTGGTGCCCCTTCTCCTCTAGATCCGCAGTAGTCCGAGTTAGGACTGTTTTATGAGATTGTAGTATTTTTTTAGTATTTGTTTATGTTGATTCAGTATTGGTTGTGGATTATTTGTTTGTGTAGACTTTCAATATTGGTTGTGGATTTATGTGGATATTGGTTGTATATTTTAGATATTCATTTACCGACTTTGGATATTTTAGTGTTCATTGTGTTGGTATCTCATAATATATTGGTTGTAGACTTTTACTCTTGTTTGCGTTGATTGTTATAATATTGTGATGTACCGGTGTTGAGTGTTCCACTGAAGGGGTCGGCGAACCCAGGAAGAAAATGTGCTTGTGGTTTTTTTTGTTATTTATTGAACTGCAGGTAGAAAATGTGATTCTGTGGATATTCTGTAATTTATTTTTTTTGTAATTTAGTGATGTTTACCGATGTTTAGCAACAGAGCTAAACGTCGGTAAACATCAGTAAGTCACCAGGTATACCGACGCTTACCGACGAAAGGTGGCATCGGTAAATGTCGATAAACGTCTCAGGATTTCCCTCGCCTACAGAGTCGGTGAACGTCGGTAAAAACAAGACATACGTCACTAACTGTTGCAGGATTCACCGACGTTGGCCGACGTTTGAGACGTCGCCATATTTCGGACGGGGCGTCGGTGAACGTCGGTAAATGTTCCAGGATTACCGACATTTAATTACGTCGGTAAGCATCGGTAAGAGCGACGATTACCGACGTTTTGTCTGTTAGAGACATGGCTTTCCGCGACCACAGAAAAACGTCGCTAAATACGTCGGTAAACAGTTTTAACGACGTTTTCTGGCGTCGCTAATATGACTTATTTTGGTAGTGCTATAAAAGTTTTGCTAGTTATATATATATATATATATATATATATATATATATATATATATATATATATATATATATATATATATGATTAGTAGGTAATTTTAGTAATATTTTTAGGTAGCAAATATTTTAAATGTTTTGCTAAAACTATTTTGTTAGCTAAAATATGTTTCTAAGATCTTTAATTGTAGTATTTATTTAAAAGCTACTTTTAGTCTCTATTTTGCTAGGTAGGGTTAGTAAATGTTAGTTAGTAATAAGCTATAATTATTTATATAAAGTAAATAGTTAGCTAGTATATATATATATTAATGATGATATAGATAGTTAGCCGGTTAGTTGCCTTTGATTAGACTCTAATATATTCTTGCCATATTCAAGGTGGAGACGTTGAGACTCATTTGAATTTTAAGGACAAGTACTTGTACCTCAACTATACTTAGCAATTTTATATGCATGTTTATACTCATTTTTTTTGGCATGTTTTTGTGTTTCTTACTTGCTTGCATGTTCATCGTATCGTGTCGGAGGGAAGGGGGAAAAATTATGAAGAATGTAGCCACCTAAGCCTGGGACATATACTCGATTGCTAGTATAGAGTACATGTTATACCTTATACTATACATGACTGCTAGTATATCATTGTGCTATACATTATGTCCATTTACTTGACTACTAGTATATTGTACATGATATGCCTTATACCTATACATGACTGCTAGCATATTATTACTTTATACCATATCCCTATTAGTATAGTGTACATGGTATGCCTTATACCTATACATGACTACTAGCATACCATTTCTCTATACACTAGACTTGATAGCCGTACATGCTTAGTGATGTTCTATTGTACATGTTTCACGTAGCTAGTACATGATTTCAGGTACTTTTTTATTTACTTGCCTTTGCTATTTTATATACTATTGCATCATGTTGTTGAGTACTATTGTATTACATTACACTTTGCTCCTTTTCTGACTGGATCGTTGACATGTTAGACCAGGGCATGTAGATAGCATTGGATTGGACGACGAATCCTAGAAGATATTAGAAGATCAGATATTTTGGTGTATTAGAAGATTTTGATGAAACAAATGTATCAGTTGTATAGTAATTGCCTTGAGGATATAGTTACCGAATTTGTCTCTGAAAGAACTAGTAAATGAATGATGTACTAAAACAGTGATAGTGGACTCTGTGGTGATTTGTGTGGCTGGGATTTTCTTGTACGTTCTATTTGGTGTGATGAGGGATCGATAAATTTTATCGTTGATGATTCCTGAGGTTTAGACGACTAACTACCGCTGTCCACGACAGTGTAGGTCGGGCATGATTCAAGTCATACCCGATTATTCGGGAGCGGGTCCGAACATATTTTTATGGTGGTCCATACAGGTCCATCTAATGGTGCTTAGGACTAGAGTACCATTAGGGGCCTGTGTAGAAGCATGGAAAAGAATAATAATTCTTATGCGGCCCAGAATCAACATCAAACTCCATGAGGCTCAAAACTTGGGGACTTTCATGCGGCTCAAAAATTCCCTGAGAGCTTCATGCGGCTTAAAGAGCTTCATGCAGCTCAAATAGTTTCATGCGTCTCAGAAAAAGTCACGTGGCCTTATGCGGTTCGAAATAGGCCCATACAGTTGGCCATAATTACTCCGTGCATTTGGCCATTAGTGCTCTGACACAAAGTGACAGCTCTGACATGACGGCTCTGACATAAAGAAGAGACACGACATGCTCGTAAAAAAAGAGAGAATTTTCATGATATCGGACACAGTTCACAAAGTCCAAAGAAAGTTCTCTATGCGGATCGCTTGTGTGGCCTTCAAGCGGCTCAGACATGAGGCCACCCTCATGCGGCTCGGTTATGAGGCCACCCTCATGCGGCTCGATTATGAGGCCACCCTCATGCTGCTCAATTATGAGGCCACCCTCATGCGGCTTGATTATGAGGCCACCCTCATGCGGCTCGATTATGAGGCCACCCTCATGCGGCTCAGTCATGAGATCACTCTCATGCGGCTCAATCATGGGGACTGTCCTTCATGCGGCTCAACCATGATGCACCATTCATGCGGCTCGCAACATAACGGCAGTTGGGACACGTGGCAGAAGTTGACTAGGTCTTAAACAACTGGGATTTATTGGAACCAATAGATCATAACATTTTAGATTTATTGCAATCGACATAACAGTCCAGATTTATTGCAACAAATATATCAAGATTAATCTTAACCAATCCCTAACTGCCCATTTCTCAAGGCGCAGTTACAAGGCTGTGGCCAAGTGGCTGTACAGCCCACTCATCACAAACTCCTATAAATAGCAAGGTGCTATTCCCTTGCATAGACAGAGACACACAGAGCAAAAAGCACAGAGAGAGAGAGAGAGCATTTCTTCGTCGGAGTCGAGGTTGCGTTCGATCGTCCAAGGAGTAAGGCAGAGTTGATAACACTTTCCCGAGCCTCTACCGTCACCCCACAAAATCCAAATTAAACAATTGTACTTAGATTGCTTTTCCTAGGTTTTGTTCCTAGGCTTTCTTTTGTACAAGCGAGTTTGTAATTGTGAATCAAAGTTCAGTCCTCCCATAAAACTATTATGTTCTTGGATAATCAATGGCAAACACGATGGCAAATCTGTTAGGGACTAACTTCTCCACTGCTGAAAAGTTGGTGATGCAATCGGACGCAGCCAAGCTCGGCTCCATGCAACAGATACTGGTTGTTCGCTTCGACTAGCAAGCGTTTGAAGAGATGCTCTCTGACGGAAGCGCTAGCCCGGTCCAGAAGCGAGCATGTACGGAGAAGGCCCGCAGGGAGTGGAGGCCCAAAACTGCTGCTCCTCCTCAAGCTCTGGAAGAAGTGTTCTCTGCTGCCCAAGATGGCGGAAAAGACTCACATGCGGACCCACTTCAGGCCGCAGAGGACCCTGTAGTCCCAATGTCTGGCAAAGGAAAGTACTACGATGCTGGACTTGCGGGAGCAAATGGGAACTCTGTACGGTCCAAGAAGAAGCCGCATAAGGGCACCAGCGAATGAAGGCTCATGCGGCCACCAATCTCAGTCGCATGAAGAAAACTCATGCGACTACCAATTCTAGCCGCATGGAGAAGGCTCATGCGGCCACGAGCTCCAGTCGCATACAGAAATCTCATACGACTGTCAATCTCAGCCGCATGCAGACCGCTCAGGCAGCCACCTATCCCAGCAGCATGCAACATGCTTATGCGGCCGCCAAGCCCAGCCGCAGGAAGATGGCTCATGCGGCATCCAATCCCAGCCGCAGACCATTCGCCCTATGCAGCTCGGGTTCAATCTTCGACCGCCTCTCATGCTTCCTGACCTCATATGATCCCAGGAGGATGTTCCAGACTCTGTGCGGCACAGCTTGGACTCTTCCTACTATGCTCCCTTGGGTGCTAGAGCAAAGAAGACTAGGACAGTACGGGCTCGTCGAGCTCAGTCAGCTGTCCCAACGTTTGACCATCAGGGAGTCCCGCTAACTATTACGCAGGCATCTGATGGAAAGTTGTATAAAACTACCTGCGTCCAGGCCCCGGCGGCCAACGGACAGGGTGGTTCTCAAAAGTCTTCCAACAATGATCAGTGGCAAGTATTTTTACTAGCCCCACATCAGGGAGCAAACATGATGCCAACGCACTCGTGTGCTCGGGACTCCCGGGCCCACAAAATGAGTGTAAAGGTTGCTCGTGATGCACTTGAGTTGCGTGATGTTATCTTTCACAAGCGCAAGGAAAGAGAAGAAACCTTGGTGTGCAGAGAGTCCTTCCATGGACATCACTGCACTCAAGTCATTGTCAACTGCTGCTGCAACAAGACAGCATTACAAGAGGACCGGCAGTCCGTCTTCCAACGACTGCAGCAACTAGGATCGGTCCTAGAACAAAGCTCGGAAGACGAGGTGCTTCCTTTTGCCTCTTGTAATTCTGTCCGGAAGGTCCCTACCAGCAAATGAGGGAAGAAAGTAAATGTTTCTAGCCCGACGATCTCTACTAGCACGGCTAGGAAACTCTCGTCTAGACGGTTAACCACAACCACCATATGAGGAGTTTATAAAGGCACCCGCTTTAAGACGAAATCTTCAAAACTTGGAGATTCATCACCTACATCCATGGTGGTAGCCGAAGTTGGGGGTAGCACTTCCCGGAACATCCACGACAATCCGGTGTTCCAAGAAGATGAACCAAGGAAGCCAGTTCCTCCAACAGATGCAACAGAACTAGACGTCCCAGGAAATGTCCATCGATGCCAAGATGAAGCAATCTCCTATGCAGGGGGTAGCACTTCGTTCGAGTTCAAACCGGAGGACAATATTCCTATATACCCCGACGACTTCTCCATTCGGGGGTATGATTTGGAGAGCATATCCTCCACAGTTCCTTCCACTGTTCCTCGTATGAGAACAGTATTTATGATTGAGAATGGCCAGGATGGTCCCAGCGATCGACAGCGCCTCAACACTCTTGAGGCCATACTTCATACTTTGGTTAAGTCAGGAGAAGCGATAATCCACCCAGAATGTCGGTTCCCACGGCTGCAGAAGAGGCCAGAGAAGCGAGAAGTGAGGTCCAGGAGCTCTGGGCAATGTTTTACGCCCGAGAAACCTATTAGGACCTCAGGATACGACAACCGTATCCCGCTGCATGGAGAGATGTCCCCTTCCCTCCTCGATACAAACTATTCAATATCAACCCTTATGACGGGAAGACATCTGCAAGCTGATACGTAACCTACTTTGAGGTCACAACAGATCATCTTCCACAAGATGACGCCATCCTTACACGATTGTTCGTTGGGGCATTAGAGGGAGTCGCATTCGACTGGTACCGCAACTTGTCGGACAACTGCATCCACTCCTTCGCCTCCTTCAAGCATATGTTCTTGGAGAGGTTATATGAGGTGGGACAAGATGTGACCATGTCAACCCTCATGGACGTTGTTCAAGGAGAGAAGGAGCTGACGAGGAACTATATTAAGCGGTTTTGCCAAACCGCGATGAAGTTGCCCTCCGGTAAGCCGGACTCTTCCTTAATTAAAATTTGCCAAAAGAGGCTGCTCCCCACAATCAGCCTTTAGATGGATGAAAGTCAATTTAAGGATTGGAAGACTTTTATCATCAGTGCCACTAGCGCCGAAACCAAGTTGAAGAAAGCTCGCCAACTGGGATTGCACATCTCAGATGGGAAGGACAAGGGTAAATGCCCTAATGCCAACAACAACACGACGGTAATTCCTCCAACAACCAAGCCAACAAGGGCAAACAGGCTATGGTGGCCAACGCAGCCCAGAAGCCTGAACCGAAGCAGGCAGAAAAGTAATGGCTGCAGATGACTTACTCCTTCGAGGATTGTCATGTCAAGCCCATCTTTAACATGCTCTTACAAGGAGACAGAATTTAGCTCCCTCCGCCAAGGTGCGAACCTCAAACTGCAGAGATGGAGAGCCCCAAGTACTGTTACTACCATCGCTACGTCCACCATACTACACAAGACTGCTTCCGATTGAAGCGGTACATCCAGAACCTTATCGACTCTAAGGCCCTGGCCATTGATTTCGAGGAGATGACGGTCGCTTCCAACATGGTGTTAGTCCAATTCGGTAGCTTCTCGTTGACGAGGACACAATACGGCGTAGTACCCGTCCCTCGGGCAAAAATAGAGGTCGCTAATCTTCCACCTCCCCGAGACCAGGCTGCTGGGCTGGTACCCCTCACCACATCATAAGGGGAGGTCATGTGGGTCCACCCGGACTTAGTATCTGAAGTAACCCATCCAGAATCACCCTCTACTAGCAAGAAGAAGAACAGGAAACTCAAGTCATGCCGTACAATCTCAGTCGACGTCGAAGAAGTGACAACTGTCGTTACTCGGTCTGGTGCACAAACTCAATCCATGCCGGGTAACTAGGCTGAAGAACGTCAGCCGGCTACAGCTGATGCCCCAGGACCTTCTCAGCCTCCGCCGGCCGATAAGTCCAAGCCAACCCGCTTTGACAAGCCGCTCCGGAAAGACACCCTCACGGGCTGGAGAAGCCCTACAATTTTGATATTTTGGCACAATTGGCCAACACACCTGCCAAATTATCATTATATGAGCTCTTGAGACTCTTCAAAGATGTTCGTGTCATATTAAGCGAAGCACTCCAGAATGCCGACGCATATCTTGCTCAGGTCAAGCTTACAGGAGAGAGCTCGCCAGCAGATCTCCAGGACAGCGCTTGTACATGTGCAATTCCTAACATTGTGTTCACTCCGTAGGACATACATATCAAGACCAACCTGCACGATCACCTTCTATATTATACTGGATACGTCGGTGATATCAAGGTGGATCGGATGTACATTGATCCTAGTTCTTCGATAAGTATTATTCCGAAGAGCTTGCTTCACCTCCTGCGCATCCCTATGCATCGGCTGACTCCTACCAGCACCGCCATCAGCGTTTTCAATTCAGGGAGAAGCTATCCCATCGGAAAGATTCGCCTGAAGTGCCAAATTGGCGACCTTCAGTCGGAAGTAACTTGCTATGTTATCGATGCAGACACATCATATAATATTCTCCTAGGGCGTCCGAGGATACATGATTATATGATCGTGCCCTCCATGTTACACCAGTGCTTCAAGTACGTCGATAAGCACGGCTTCGGAAAGACGAAATTTGCCGACATCGATCCCTTCAAAGGGGTCAAATCCTGCTATTCAGATTCCTGCTTGTACGAGAAATCAAAGAGGCATTTGATCAAGGAGGATGGTCAAGAGCAGACGGAGGCCATTGTAGGGCCCGAGGAACCCTTGAGAATCCATCTCCAACCCCGTAAACCAAGCAGGACTGCACCTCTTACAGCCACTCTGTATAGAGAAGCAACTAGTCTCCCGGTGCTCACTGCACAAAAGGAGCAGATAACAATCCGACTGCCAAGGTCTGGCCAAGGGCCGAGACCCACTACGGAGCCGCTGACAATCAGGCTACCTAGAGCCGGTCAACAACAAACAGAAGAGTCCAATCCTTCTATTAAGCCAATGACGATTCGTCTTCCCAAGATAAGTCGACAGCCGAGCGCTAAGCCGGGGACTGCTAGTGAGCCAACAACTCCCCGTCCAGCACCAAGCACTAAGCCGGGGGTCAATAGTGCGTCAACGACTCCATGTTCAGCACCACCAGTGGAGCCCCTGATGATCAAGCTGCCCAGGGCATCCTCCCAGTCTTCATTAATACAGGGGATGGCCGAAGAAGAGTTAGAGCTAGCCAAGTATGTGGCTGCCCACAATGATGTTCCTTCTGCTGACGATGTAATTCCACCCGAAAAGATACCTTACTTCATCAATAAAGGGCTATCTTTGAACTACCTCAAGCTTAACAAGCTTTGTATAATGTATGCTATGGAACACGGTATAGGCACTAACTTACACACACAAGTGACAAATGTCTATACCGTGAACCAACTTACTCCCGTGGAAGGCGATTGCTTCATAGTCGAGGTAGAGGATCATCCAATCATCTTCGGCCGGAAGAATGATCCACGGCCCTTCAAGATAGAAGAAGTTGATCTCGAACCCGACACCGGAAGACTGCCCCTTTATCTGTATAGCTCCCGATCCAAGTACCTCATGCAAAAATAGGGGTATGATATAGAAACTACGCCAGACTTGAACTACGGCATTGGCCGACGATTACCTTTGCAGTTGCCAGTCCCGGCTGGAAAACTACGGGATTACTACTACAAGACCAGACGTGGTCTGGGCTATGTTACACCCGCAACAACTCCTGAAAGCTCAGATGAGGAATGTGACTGGCATTCACATTCAACCGGATCACCCACTTTCGATTCGGATGTCAGCATCGGGGACATATTCAGGAAAGTTTGGTCTGTCAATATGGCATTTGCTTATACCTATGAAGAAGACAAAGATGTACCTGAGCTTCTCAAATTAGAGCCTTGGGTTCAACAGCAAGCGTTTCGAACAAAGAGATCCTCCTACCGAAGATAAGGTCATGCAAGTTGACCTCGGCGATGAATCCTCTCCAAAGCCAATCTTCGTCAGCAAAAGCCTGACGGACGAAGAGCGGGAGGCACTTTTGCAACTCGTCAGAGAGTACATTAATGTGTTCACCTGGAGCTATGAAGACATGCCAGGGCTAAACCCCGAGGTTGCACTCTACAAGCTCAACATTCATCCGGATGCAAAGCCTGTCAAGCAGCAGCAACGACAGTTCCGCCCAGATATCTTGAATTCTATCGAAACAGAGTTCAACAAACTGATAGCCAGCAGATTCATCCGGGAGGAACAACACCCAGACTGGGTCGCCAACATAGTAACGGTCCTCAAAAAAATAGGAAGATATGAATTTGCATCGACTTCCAAAATCTGAACGAAGCATGTCCTAAGGATGAGTTCCCTCTTCCTATTACGGACATAACGATTGACAACACATGTGGCTTTGAGCGCATGTCGTTCATGGATGGCTTCTCAGGATATAACCAAATCAAGATATTTTCTGATGATGAAAAGCATACATCATTCCGAACGCCAATTGGTGTGTAATGCTACACAGTCATGCCCTTTGGTTTAAAGAATGCTGGTGCCACATATCAACGGGCTATGAGTGTCATCTTTAGGGACCACTTGCGTAAGACAGTGGAATGTTATATCGATGACATCGTCGTAAAAAGCCGCTCTAAGGGAGATCATCTGCACGATCTGAGGACAATATTCGACCTGATGCGAGCGCATAACTTGAAGATGAATCCCACCAAATCCTTCTTGGGCATATCTAGCAGAAAATTCTTGGGTTTTATCATTACGGCCCAGGGAATCCATATAGACCCTGAGAAGGCAAAGGCAATCATGGAGATGGGTCCTCCGAGAAATCTACGAGAACTCAGAGGCCTTCAAGGGAGGCTAGCTTATATCAGGAGGTTTATCTCTAACCTCTTCGGGCGATGTCAACCATTCACCCACCTCATGAAGAAGGGCGTATCCTTCGTATGGGATGAAGAGTGCCAACGTGCCTTCAACAACATTAAAGAATATCTGTCAAACCCTCCAGTCCTGGTGGCCCCTGTTGCTGGAAAGCCGTTCTTGCTTTATGTACGAACGATGGAGCATTCCCTCGGTGCTCTACTAGCACAAAACAATGATACAGGGCATGAACAGGCTATTTATTATCTCAGCCGAATGATGATAGGACCTGAGCATAGATACACCGTCGTAGAAAAGGAATGTCTCACTTTGGTGTTCGCTATTCAGATGACATGACACTATATTACAGGATAAACCATCCACGTTATATCATGAGTCAACCCTCTTAGGGTCCTCATGACCAAACCAGTTGCACTCAGCTCTCGCCTTGCTACATGGGCGATATTATTGTCTTTCTACCACATGATCTTCGTCCCACAAAAGGCTGTTAAAGGTCAAGCTCTGGTGGACTTTTGAGCAGCCCATCCAGGATCGGAGTCAACCAGAATATATTAAGAGATCCCAGACGAGGTCGCCAATTAAAATATGGCTTCCCATGCTACCGTCTGGCGAATGTTCTTCGACGGTGCTTCAAGGACCGGGCCCAAGGGCAATATCGTCGTCGGGATCGGAGTAGTACTGATTTCTTCCTCAAGCTTGGTGATCAATCGAGCATACTCACTCACGGAACCTTGGTCAAACAATGTGGCCGAGTACAACACCTTGGTTATCAGCCTCCGACTTGCAAAGGAACTCGGGGTAGAATACTTGGAAGCATATGGCGATTCACAGTTAATCGTTAATCAGATCCGGGATTCATATGAAGTTCGCAATGAAGACATGATCCCCTATCACAATCGCCATCATTATGTCCCTGAAAGAATTCTTCATAGAACATGTTCCCAGACTCTGGAATATTGTAGCCGATGCCTTAGCAGGACTGGCCGCTTCTCTGGCGGTTCTAAATCATACTCACCACTTGGTGGACGTAATAGGCCATGAATTAGTCTGTCCTAAGAACAACATCTAATTTGTTGGGAGTTATTCTGCCCTGACGGTCGACAAGACACAGGACTGGAGGCTCATATTCATCGACTTCGCAGTCTATGGCATCTTACCGAAAAACCCGAAAGAAGCCACCTCTATTAGAAGACGTTCTCTCAGATTCTTCTACGATACAGAGACAAAGATGTTGTATCAACGATCTTACGATGGACTACTGCTTCGGTGTTTATCAAATAAAGAAGCCAAAGAAGCGGTTCACGAAGCTCATGATGGCGTTTGTGGGGCCCATCAACCTGGCCCGAAGCTGCAAGACCGCCTTCGTCGGATGGGCTATTACTGGCGCACGATGGTAGCAGATGCGATAGACTATACAAGAAAGTGTAAAGCTTGTCAGGTCCATGCAGATTTCATACATCAACCATCAGAATTCCTACATCCGACAGTGGCATCCTGGCCATTTGAGGCATGGGGGATGGATATCATTGATCCAATCACCCCACCTTCATCCAGAGGACACCGTGTCATAATGGCAATTACAGATTACTTCTCCATGTGGGCGAAAGCTGTTCCGCTTGCAGAAGTAAAGAAATCAAACGTGATCAACTTCCTCGAGCATCACATTATCTATCGCTTTGGACTGCCCCGAAGGATCATCCACGACAATGGTTCGCAGTTCGTAAGCCACGCCTTCTATCGGTTTGGCGACAAACACCGGATCCAGAACGTTGCTTCAACACCATACAACCCGGTGGCTAATGGTTTGGCGGAAGCGTTCAACAAAACTATAATCAAGATTCTCAAGAAGTTTGTGTCCACAAACAAACGTGACTGGAATTAAAAGCTTGGGGAAAGCTTATGGGCGTACCGTATTACAGTCCGGACGGCCACTGGGAACACACCATTCTCTCTGGTGTACGAAAGTGAGGCAGTCCTACCACTGGAGACTCAAATCCCCTCGCTTCGCGTCGCCCTCACCTATCGATTGACGATGGATGATAATTACCGTCATCGGCTACAAGAGTTGGAGGCCTTAGATGAGAAGCGCCTGTTAGCTCAACAACGAATCGAGCTTTATCAAGCACGCATCTCTGGAGCTTTCAACAAGAAGGTTAAACTCAGAACATTCCAAGTGGGCAATCTCGTTTTGGCAGTTCGGAGGCCGATAGTTATGACTCACAAAACCGTCGGGAAATTCCAGCCAAAGTGGGATGGCCCATTTATCATCGAGGTCGTATTTTCCAATGGTGCTTACCGCCTCGCAAAGCAAAACGGAGATTTGCTCGTGATGCCCATCAACGACAAGTTCTTGAAGCAATATTATGTCTAAATAACAACTTTCGAATAAACCAGATTGTTGAGTTATGTACCCTTAGGTACCGCTGAACTTACACTCTAGTCACTCCAAATGAATCCATATCCCATCTTCTGGGTAGTAGGTCATGTATGATTGTACCCCTGGACTTCCTCCCTAAAAGGGCATTTTCTTCATAATCTGTTACCCGTGCTTTCAGTGCATAAAAAGGGTAACCTGTCCACCAAATTCCTGAAACAACCACTTCGATGTCACCTCTGAGTTATTTCTCTTCCATCACAAACAAATCACCCCTTACGTAGAACTTACACGTCCATATTACCTCTGAGTTGTTCTATGTACCCTTTGTGGAGTCCACTCCTGCCACGTCCTCATTACCTCTGAGTAGGAAGACTCCATTGTAAAGCCCCCATATTTACCACGTCCTCATTACCTCTGAGTAAGTATGTCGGTTTTCTCTCGACTTATTATCCGTACCCAAAACTAGGGTACGCCAAGGATAATAGGCCTACAAATGTCCACAGTTGACCACAAATATCCACAGTTCACCACAAATGTCCACAGTTGACCACAAATGTCCATAGTTGACCATAAATGCTGTACTAGGTTCTCTAGTACACGTGCCTATTTTCTCACAATCTCATGCCTCTGGAACCCAGCTGTTCCATGGTATTCTTTTTTCCAAATACCAGGAACTTCCATGTCCACCTTACCACTGAGTCGTTCTAGGTATCTCTATCAAACTTATTATCCATACCTAAAACCAAGGTATGCCAAGGGTAATAGGTCCACAGAAAGTCCCCCAGTAGGGAAAATATCGTAATACCAAAGATACGGTACAAGCACAACTGATAAAGAATGATGTAAACATAGTCATTCATTGAAAATTAAAAGTTCTACATTTTTCGGGGACTATGTCCCTGTATAAATGAAGGAACATAAATGATCAAAAGAAAAAAAAAGCCGATTATGGTTCGATGACGCACAGCTCTCTGAGTCGATCCTTCAACTTGGTCATTGACCGCTCAAACCTTAGTGTGGCTCGGCGCTCAGCCTCTTGGGTCAACCTCTCGGCATCCTCAAGGTGCGCATGTGCCTGCCAGCCGTCTTCAAGCTTTTTAAGTGCACGCTCCAAGCTAGCAGTGGTTCGGGTGACCCGATCGGCTTCTTGGAAAACCAGCTCCTTATCTTGGCGAGATGCTTGGAGCTCAGATTCCAAAGAAGCCAATTTCCTCTGAAGCTGGAGGATCTGCTCCTTCGTATTGGTTACCCCACGAGAGGCTGCCTCTTGCCAAGCAATACAATCCTCTCCCCTGTGGCTTAGTTGATCGTACTGCAGGGATAGATCTCGAAGGTCCTTCATCAGAACAGGCCTAGATGTATCCCGTACCGTCCTTACCTTTTCTATGGCAGTTATAAGGAAGGCACGCTCCTGATCTATTGCTGAAGACAGATCAATTTGTCGTAATACTTGAAATTGAGCTACGAGCTGATCAGCTTCTAATAATTTCGGCTCCAAATGCTCAACCATCCCTGCCCTACCAGGAAGCATCCTGAGAAGTTCGATCTGGCCACGGGCACATTGACAGGCCAAAGCAAAAGATGTCCCCCTCTCCATGGTAGCTTCAACCCCTCGCTTCAGATGGAGGTAGAAGCTGTCAACCACGTCCTTCGACGATTCATCCAGAACTTTCGAAGAAGACGACGTCAAAGGAAGAGTAGCTGGCAGAGTTGAAGAAGATGTACCAGAATTTGACGCCCCTACCACTAGGGAAACAAGTTCTGAGTGATAGGACGATTGAATAGCGGCCATCTCCTCCTCCGCAGCCCGAAGGATCCGGATACTTGGCAGGGCGGAAAGGTCGACCTCTGGAGCCACATGAACCAAGGAGGGTGCAGGGACCATTTCTCCCCGTCCCGGCCGTTCTACTGCATGTTCTCCCGAACTCAAACAGCAGGAGGCCCCTCAATATGAGTTGAAGGAGGATGAGGTATACTTTCTTCCACCAGATCCCCTCTGGGGACTTCTCCCCAGATGATGTCCGTCATTGACGGCAAAGGAGAGGGACTTGTATGTCCGGAACCACCATCGATCCGCTTAACTCGAAGGATGTGAAGATAGAGCAAATGAACCTCCTCACTAGTCAAGACTTGACTTAGCTTACCCGGGGAGGGTTGCTGAAGTTGAGGCTCGCTCACAGCCATTGTATCCTCCTCACCAGCGACATCTGAACCGAATGCAGCTAGTTTCTCTGCCCCAGCCACCCCGGAGGTAAACGCAATTGGGTCAGCATCACCCGACTGGAATTCAGCAACCTCGGGGACGGGTTCAGTAGAGCCCACGTCGCCCTGGGTTGAGACGTCAGCAACTGGAGGAACCTCAGCCGTCGTCGGGAGAACCCTGGCAGAAATAAGCTCGGCACTCATATCACTAATTAAAGTGGCTAGAGCCGGGTCGACCTCAGAGATAGTAGCCGGCTCTCGAGAGTCCACTTCTCCTGACGGCTACAAGGAAAAGGAGAATAATCAGATCATAGTACAGAAAAGAATAGCTAAAAAAGATAGTTATAATTTGATTCACCTCCGAAATGGCGTCACCATCCTCGCTTCTCTAGTACTTGGGTCAAAATCATGAGGGGGCTTGTTCACCATAACATGGTACAGAGCCGCCAAGTACAAAATTTGCCCTGACTCCCTAGCATCAGGTATAGAGAAGCTGGTGTGGGTGTGAACCGAGTTATAGTAGTGCCAAGCCCGTATGCCGTCGAGAACGCTCCCTTCAAAACCCAGGCAGGAGCTGGGATTGTCCAAAAACATCTGACTGTACCCAAACTGTCGGAAGAACCGACTGGGCAAGTAAGGCTCCAAGAAGACGGAGTTACGGTTGCGATATACCAGGTGTGCAGGACGGATGTTCTGCGACTAGAGGAGCATCTTATCGGATAAGAGGTGAGGAGGCCCAATACCATCAAGATGTATGCCGTTTACTTCTTCATCAGTACAATGAGGAACAAACATGAAAAAGGTGTATCTGTCCACTCTCGCCAGTGCCATCCGGCAGGCGCAAATGGTATCGCACTCCCAGGGCATACGGCGATACTGGAAGATAAAAGCATCATCGACAGTTACGTCGTCCTCCAGGCCAGGCCTCATCAAAGATTGGCAGTGCATCAACAGCCACCCCATCAGATAATGATAGGACAGCTCAATTCGTTCAAAGTCCTTCACCTTATCACGAACAATGACATTGGACGAGAAAGTACGAATGCCACGATGTATGCTGCATACCATGGCAGGAAGAAGAGCTAGTCTGGCCCCAAAGACCAGCTTCACAGCGGGAAGGATAAAGTTACGGTTGATCCTCTCAATGGAACCAGCCCCTCCCGAGACCACGCAGTTCTGCAGCCATATTATCAGAAATCCCGCCAAGAGAGCCTTTTCAGACATCTGTTGGGTATCCTGATAAAAATAATTAAATGAGTCAGTTTGGCTCCTAAATCTATCGCCCGTGGTTTTCACCCTCTTGGCGGTCGACACCTCGTTCTGTACTTTCTTTCGGGTTTGAGGACTTCGGGAAGAGACCCGGCCTGAGGCGCCTAGCTTAAAAGGTAACTAAGCCAGGTTTTTGTATGAGGAAGGTTCCCTTCCGGGCTATCGTCCTTCTTCTTGGACGTCTGTTGGCATGTACTACGATGACATAGTAGTTCCCGATAGACAGCAACATAGTCCGGGAACCGCTGCTCCAACTCCTGGAACTCTTCATTCGTAGGAGTATACATTTCAAAGACTTTATTTCCCTAGGGCAGCCTGGAGACTTCACACATCTTGTGGAGAGCGAGTCCCATCTCCCCTCCAGGTATAAAGAAGGTCCCCGTACGACGATTGTACATCTCAAGAAGAGCTATAAACAACTTCTTGTTTATGGGCAGACCGTAACAGGTGTCCCGAATGGCATGATACAGGCCAATCTCGTGCAGGTGATTCTCGTATGTCCGTAAAATCCATGTGGTCAAGTTGTTCCATGAAGGGATGGGGTTCATCCAATTCAGCAGCGCCAACCGACCAATGGGGTAGGACCCCTTCTGAGCAAGCTGGTTCATAAAGGTGTCAGTTTGAGAGAACCGAATGTTGGGACCCTACACATTTAAGAAGCTACCCGGGGCCAACCCCATCACGTAGCAGCTGATCGGTGTCTTGCTCGCAACCATCGACCCCAAGTTACTTTTATAGTAAATATCACCTACGAACATCCCTTGCCGGTTCGGAGTCAAGGAGTCCACCATTTGTCTGTCCATTGGCAGCATGTTGACCCACGACAGCGGAAAGTGACGCTCCATCTAAGGAATGTGGATCGCCATCCCGTTAGAAGAAAAACTCCAACTTTTAGATATATCCAGAATGTTGGAGTTCTTTACAGTCAGGGCATATCCGAAGAGGAACGCAGGTTTCAGGTGTTGGCCCCCCAATTTCCCCGAATTCATCATGCCCAAGAGAAAGTAGAAGGACTGGTTTTTGATATCTCTCAGCCTCTCCTCAGGTTCATCTTTGGAAAACTGGTTCGACACATAATCAACTAAATGGTCGAACCTCACACCCACAGCAGATTAGGCTCGACCTACCAAGAGTTCTCCCGCAGGATTGACTGGCAACTTCACTGAAAAAAGACAAAAGAAATAAGTTAGAAGATGGCCAGAGAAAACCACTTAGTATGTTCTGAGCTTATGCGGCCCTGTTTGGTGGGGCTGCATGCGGCCCATTTTAAAGGAGCTTATACAGCTCTGATTAGGTGGGTCTTTATGCGGCCTAGTTTAAAGGAGCTTATGCGGCTCTGATTAGGTGGGTCTTTATACGGCACAGTTTAAAGGAGCTTATGCGGCTCTAATTAGGTGGGGCTTCATGCGGCCCAGTTTATAAGGAGCTTATACGACTCTGTTTGGTGGGTCTTCATGCGGCCCAGTTCATAGGGTGCTTATGCGGACACGAGATAACTCTCATGCGGCTCGATCATGAGGCAACTCTTATGCGGCTCAGTCATGAAGCAACTCTCATGCGGCTCGGACATGAAGCAACTCTCATGCAGCTCGGACATGAGGCATACCATATGCGGCTCGGACATGAGATGTTCATGCGGCCCATACAGCACATCATATAAGGATTCATCACACCGAACTTAAACAGTTCAATGAAGACAAAGAATATGCCAAAGACAAAGGCTCGCGCATAAAACATGTTGTAGAAGCATAGAAAAGAATAAAGAAAGATCCATGCGGCCAAGGATCTCCATGCGGCTCAGAGAGCTCATGCGGCTCAGTAACCCATGCGGCTCAAGCGTCTATACGGCTCGAATAGTTCCATACGGCCCAGAGAGGAGCCACGTGGCCCTCAACAGCTCTTTTCTTTGTCTTCTACTGCATTTAATGCCTTGACGGCTGACAGCTCTGACCAATGACAGAAAGATGCAATAATGACTCTGTCATAATGGCAGACTCCTAGGGAAACGAAGGATATCTCTGACACAATCCGTCAAACCCCAAAGACTTTTATACGGCCTTGACACGTGGACAGTCGCATGCGGTTCAGACAAAGGCCACCCATATGGCTCAGACAGAGACCAGCCATGCAGCTCAGGTAGAGGCTATCATGCGACTTAGGCAGAGGCTACCCATGCGGCTCAGGTAGAGGCTACCCATGCGGCTCAAAAGGACTATCTTCATGCGGTTCACTGGGAAGCCACCCATCATGCGGTCGCCTACGCTCATGTGGCTCAGGTCATCTCTATGCGGTTCAAATGTTCAGAGGCCACTCCCAAGCGGTCTTGACACATGGTCAGCCTTATGCGGCTCAGAGGGGAGGGCAATCCTCAGGCGGCTCAGATTTCCTAAGTGGCTCACGGTTCTGCCAGCGTTCCTACAGCTATCAGTCTAATAATAGTGGGATATGTGGCAAGATTTATTAACAAATCCTAACAACCAGGTTTAGCGCCATCCTCATAATTACTGGGATCAAATCAGATCATTTTGCAATCAATCAAATTGAACACGTGGCAGGAGATCCGAGCTTGGCATAACAAATTATGAGAATTTATGGCAATCATCATTAATTGCCCACAAAGATTTGATGCAATCACATTAATTGCTAAAATCTATTACGAGCGGCCCAGATTCATTGATCCTTAATCGTCGACTTTTGAGAATGGACAATCATTGCAAAACCCTAATTATGCCCCCACTCTTATAAATAGCAAGGTGCCATTCCCTTACAAGAGAGAGAGAGACAAGCAGAGAGCAGAGAGAGAGAGCACACCCCCTAGGATCCAGAGAGTCAGAAAGAAATTGAAAGGAGAGGATTTCTTCATCAACGCCAAGCAATTCATCTACAGAGCCAAGGCTGCACCCGATCGTCCAAGGAGTAAAGCAGAGCTGCCGTCGCTTTCCCGAGCCTCTACCGTCACCCCCCAGAATCTAAAATAAATAATTATACTTAGATTGCTGTACCTAGGTTTTCGTCCCTAGGCTTTCTTTGTACAAGCGAGTTTGTATTGTGAGTCTAAGTTCAGTCCTCCGATAATTGTTCTGTTCTTTTACAATCAATGGCAAACACGATGGCGACTCTGCTGGGAACTAACTTCTCCACAGCTGAGGAGTTGGTGACGCAATTGGATGCAGCCAAACTCGGCTCCACGCAACAGAAGATGGTCGTCCGCTTCGACCAACAGGCGTTTGAAAAAATGCTCTCTGAGGAAAGCGCTGGCCCGATCCAGAATCGAACCTGTACAAAGAAAGCTCGCATCGAGTGGAGGCCAAAGTCATTTGCTCCTTCCCAAGCTCTGGACGGAGTACTTTCTGTTGCCCAAGACGGCGAAGGCGACTCTCGTGCGGCCCCACTTCAAGCCATAGAGGACTCTACTGTCCCCAAGTCCGACAGAGGAAAGCACTACGATGCTGGACTTGCAGGGGCAAAGAGTAATTTTATGTGCTCCAGGAAGAAACCAAATAAGGGCACTAGCCACAAAACGAAGACTCATGCGGCTAAGATTGCCAGCCGCATGAATGATGACCATGCGACTGAGACTGCTAGCCAAATGCATAATACTCATGCGGCTAGGATTTCCAGCCGCATGAAGAACACTCATGCGGCCAGGATTTCCAGCCGCATAGAGAAGACCTATGTGGCTACGCTTGGCAGCCGCATGAAGATTATTGATTCAAGCCGCATGACGCCTACTCCACGCGGCTCTGTCTTCGACCGTCTCTTCTATGGCCCTGATCTCTTGTGCTCCCAAGAAGACATGTCTGACTCTCTCCAGCACCACTTAGACTCTTCTTACTATGTGCCCTCACGCACTAGAGTGAAGAAGTCTAGGGCAGCACGAGCTTGGCAAGCTCGGTCCGCTGATCCGACCTCTGACCATCCGAGCGTCCCATATACTATTATGCGGGCCTCTGATGGAAAGTTGTACAGAACCACTCGAGTCCATCCCCCGGCGGCAAACGGACAGAGAGGTTCCCAAAAGTCTCCCAAAATCCAGGGAGCCAACATGGTCGATCCGGACCCATCTGACTTGCGTGAGGCCATCCTCCACAAACGCAAGGAAAGAGAAGGTGCCTCGGGGTGCAAAGAGTCCTCCTACGGACGTCACTGTACCCAAGTCATCATCAACTGCTGTTGCAATAACGTGACAGTACGAGAAGACCGGTAGTTCGTCTTTCAAATACTGCAACAACCATGTTCAGAGGATGAGGCACCTCCCGTCGTCTCCTGTAACTCTACTCAGAAAATCCCCGTCGATGGGAGAGGAAAGAAGACTAATGTTTCCAACCCGAAGATTTCAACCACCATGACTAAGAGACTATCGTCTAAACGGGTGCCCACCACCGGAGTTTTCCAAGGTACCCGTTCAAAGATGAAATCTGCTACAGTGGGAGATTTATCGTCCACACCACTGGGGGTTACTGGGACTGGGGGTATCACTCCTCAGAACATCTACGATAATCCGATGTTCCAAGGGGATGAGCCCGAAAAAATAACTCTTCCATTAGATACAGCAAGGGCCGACGTCCCTGAGGACGTCCACGACTCCCAAGATGAAGCAAACTCTGAAGCTGGGGGTACTATCCCTTCTGAGTCCGAACCAGAGGAGAACATTTCCACATACCCCGATGACTTCTCGCTACAGGGGTATGATTCGGAGGGCACGTCCTCCACCGTTCCGTCTATCTCTCCTCATATAAAGATGGTATTCACGATGGACAGCAACCAAGGTGGTTCCAGTGATTGCCAACGTATCGACACTCTGGAGGCCATACTGCATGCCTTGGTCAAGTCTGTAGACGAGATCAAAACGGCCCTCCCAACTCACCAAGGAGGGACGCCTGGCAAAACAAGTACGGGTCCCGCGGTCAATGCAGACTCGAACTCAGCGGCACCGAACCCGGGCAACAATCCTCCTGAAATGACGGCCCCCACCGCTGTGGATGAGACCAGGGAAGCAAGAAGAGAGGTCCAGGAGCTCCGAGACATGTTTCAAGCTCGAGAAACCTCTCAAGACCTCAGAATACGGCAACAGTACCCTACTACATGGAGGAATGTCCCCTTCCTACCAAGATATAAGCCGTTCAATATCAATCTTTATGATGGCAAGACCTCCGCAAGTCGGTACATCACTTACTTCGAGGTCACCACTGACCATCTGCCCCATGACGATGCCATCCTTACACGATTATTCATCGGGGCATTGGAAGGAGTCGCCTTCGACTGGTATCGCAACCTGCCGGACAACTGCATCCACTCTTTCGCCAGCTTCAAGCGCATGTTCTTGAAGAGATTCTAAGAAGTAGGACAAGACATCACGATGTCCACCCTAATGGACGTCGTCCAAGGAGAGAAAGAGCTGACAAGGAACTATATTGAGCGGTTTCGCCAAACGGCAATGATGCTTCCATCTGGTAACCCAGATTCCTCCTTGATTAAAATTTGGCAAAAGAGATTGCTCCCAACAATCAGTCTCTGGATGGGCGAAAGTCAATTCAAGGACTGGAAGACGTTTATCATCAGTGCCACAAGCGCCGAAGAACGGTTGAAGAAGGCTCGCCAACTGGGATTGCACATCTCAGAGGGAGAGGACAAGGGCAGGCGTCCCAACGCCAACAACAATAATGGGGGTAGCTCCACCAACAATCGGGACAACAAGGGCAAGCAGGCTATGGTGGCCGACACAGCGCAAAAACCTGAGTCAAAACCGGCAGACAAACAATGGCCGCAAATGACCTACTCCTTCGAAGACGGTCACGTCAAGCCCATCTTGGATATGCTCATACAAGGAGACAGAATTTAGCTCCCTTCACCAAGACGGGAACCTCGGCCGGCAGAAATGGAGAACCCAAAGTACTGTCATTAACACAGCTACGTCCACCATGCTACACACGACTGCTACCAACTGAAACGGTACATCCAACATCTCATCGATTCGAACGCTCTGGCCATCGATTTCGAAGAGGTAACCGTGGCAGCCAATATGGTGTCAGTATAATTTGGCAGCTTCCCTCTAATCGAAACTTAAGACGGTGTGGTCCCCATCCCTCTAGAGACAATGGAGATTGCTAATCTTCTACCTCCCCGAGATCAGGCTGCTGGTCTAGTGCCCCTCACCACATCATGAGGGGAGGTCATGTGGGTCCATCCAGACTTGGTATCTGAAGTGACTCAGTCCACACCATCTTCCATTCGCAAGAAGAAGAGTAGAAAAGTCAGATCCTGTCGTACAATCTCGGCAGATATCGAAGAAGTCATAGCCATCGTCACTCGGTCTGGGCATAATCCCAACCTGTGGCTGATAATTCGGCTGAAGATCATCAACCCGCTACAACTAACGCTCTGGGATTTGCTCAGCCTCCGACGACCGACAAGCCTAGGCCGAAGGAGACTCGCTTTGACAAATCCCTCCGAAAAGAGGTACCGCAGGGCCTGGAGAAGCCCTACAACTTTGACATCTTGGCACAATTTGCCAATACATCGGCCAAATTGTCATTATACGAGCTTCTGAGACTCTCAAAGGATGTTCGCGTGGCTTTAAGCGAGGCACTCCAAAATGCCGACGCGTACCTGGCTCAGGTCAACCTCACAGGAGGAAACCCGCCTGCAGATCTCCAAGACAGCGTTTGCACGGGAGCGATGCCCAACATTGTCTTCACTCCGTAGGATATGCTCATCAAAACCAACCTGCACAATCGCTCGTTATATTACACTGTATACATCGGCGACGTAAAGGTGGATCGGATGCACATTGATCCTGGTTCTTCCATAAGCATCATCGCGAAGGGTCTGTTACATCATCTCTGCATCACTATGCATCGCCTGACGCCAACAAGTACCGCCATCAGCGGTTTCAATTCGGGCAGGAGCTACCCAATTAGAAAGATTCGTCTGAAGTGCCAAATTGGCAATCTCCAGTCGGAAGTCACCTGTTACGTCATAGATGCAGACACTTCTTACAACATCCTCTTGGGGCGCCCTTAGATACACGATTATATGATCGTGCCTTCTATGCTGCACCAATGCTTCAAGTATGTCGACAAACACGGCTTCGTGAGGACAGAATTTGCCGATATCGATCCCTTCAAAGGGGTCGAATCCTACTACTCAGACTCCTGCCTATACGAAAAATTGAAGCGGCACCTTGGTGAAGGAGATGTGCAAGCTCATACCGAGACAGCCACAGGATCAGAAGAACCCCTAATGATCTACCTCCAAGCTCGTAAACCTGGTAAGTCTGCACCCCTTACAGCCACTCTGCGTAAGGACGCAATCAGCCTCTCGGCACAAGAAGAGCAAATGATAATCCGGCTGCCAAGGTCTGGCCAAGTGCCGAGACCCACAACAGAGCCACTGACAATCAGACTGCCTAGGGTTGGCCAGCCACAAATGAAGAAGCTCAATCCCTCCAACAAGCCAACGATGATACGCCTTCCCATGAAGAGTCGTCATCCCGATACAAAGTCGGGGGCTTCTAGCAAGCCAACAACTCCCTGCCCAGCATTAGGTACCAAACTGGGGGTCGCTAGTTTGCCAACAACTCCACGCTCGACTCCACCAGCCGAACCCCTGACGATCAAGTTCCCCATGTCGTCCTCTCAGTCTTCATTTATACAAGGGGTAGCCGAAGAAGAACCGGAGCTAGCCAAGTATGTGGCTGCCCACACTGATGTTCCCTCCGCAGATGATGTAATCCCGCTAGAAAAGATACCTTACTTCATCAATAAAGGGCTATCTTTGAACTACCTCGAGCTTAATAAGCTTTGTACAATGTATGCTATAGAACACGGTATAGGCACTCACCTACACATACAGGTGACGAATGTTTACACCACAAACCAGCTTATCCCAGTGGAAGACGCTTACCGCATAATCGAAGGAGGGGACCATCCAATCATCTTCGGCCGGAAGGACGACCCACAGCCCTTCACTATAGAGAAGGTCGACCTCGAATCAGATGACGGAAGACTGTCTCATTACCTGTATAGCCCCTAATCCAAATATCTTATGCAAAAATAGGGGTATGATCTGGAAACTATGCCAGGTTTGAACTATGGCACTGGTCGACGATTACCTTTGAAGCCGCCAGTCCCGGCTGGGAAACCGCAAGACTACTACAACAAAACCAGATGTGGGCTAGGTTATGTCACACCCGCGACCACCCCTAAAAACTCAGATGAGGAATACGACTGGCATTCACATTCAACCGAGTCACCAACTTCTGATTCAGATACCAGCATCGGAGACGTATTCAGACAAGTCCTGTCAGTTAATATGGCATTCGCCGACGCTTACGAAGAAGATGAAGATATTCCTGAAATCCTCGAGTTACAGCCGTGGGCCCAACAGTTGGATGCACAATGGAAAAAGCAATTCGAATAGAGAGAACCTTCTACTGAAGATGAGGTCATACAAGTGGATCTCGGCAGCGAATATTTTCCAAAACCAATCTTCGTCAGTAAAAGCCTAACAGACGAAGAGCGAGAATCGCTGCTGGAACTTGTCAAAGAATATATTAATGTGTTCGCCTGGAGCTATGAAGACATGCCAGGACTAAACCCCGAGGTTGCCCTTCACAAGCTCAACATTCCCTTGAATACTTGTGAGTACAGTAATGCTAGTAATATCAATAGAAATAAATGAAGTGTTAGTACTTAGTACTTGTTTACTGATGTTTTGATAGGGGACTCAACAATAACTGCCTCTATGGAGTATTCCCATCGTCTCTCGCAAACATCAGTAGTGACCTGGCTTTGTGAGTTCACATTCCATCTACTCTACTACAGTTAGTTTTCTCTTTATATATGAGCATGTGAAGATGAAAAATGTGTGTTGGTCTTTGAAATTTTGCTTCATGATTACCTAGTGCTAGAGGTCATGATTACCTAGTGCTAGATGTCAGTGTTTTTATCCATTATGACAGATATCGAACCTTACAAATATAGGAAAAATTATGCCGAATTTTCGACATGAAATTAGTAGTACTAAAGTAGCCTATCCCAACTTTAAATCCTGGATCCGCCCCTGCCGGGGTAGGAGGCGCACGCGTGGCGGAGGGCTCAAGTGAGGGTTAGATAGTTTTCGAATGTTTGATGGTGATGATTGGGTTGCTGAAAATCTTGCGGTGGCGCTGGCGGCCAAACCGGTCGGAGAGGCTTTAGGTGAGGGCCTGGCATTTTCTGGTGGCAATGGGGTTTTGAGTGGTGGGTTTTGACTACGTGGTTGTCGAGTTGACTTGCCTGTCATGACCCGCACCCACTGTTAGGGTACGAGAACGTAACAACGCCCAGCCTACGCCGCAGTGTCGGCGGTAGAACGCTGTCCTAGGTCACATCATCTAACAATATAATGCTAAGGAGATACAGTCTCAATCACATTTAAGGTAGAGCATGATAAGGTTAGATAAAACATAAAATCCAAAGAGATACGGGAGATAGAAGTCTAAGTGTCTAAGATACAAAAACCCAAAAATACATCTCAAAACTCAAATACAGTAATCCACAAAGTAAATACAACTCCAGACAAATGAAACAACTATCTAAACAACCTCTAAGGTGTCTCCTCTAGGCTAACAGGCAACCTCCAAGCTATCTGTAAAATTTATCAACAGGTCTAGTCAGGACAGGAACGAACACATCTCATCTAGAAAACCCAAGTAAATGACAGAGAACTATAAAGCAGTTATAGGCAGTTGTATTGATGAAAATGGCAGTTTATATTCAGGTGATGGTAAGAAAGACAGATAAGGTACAAGGAAAGTAAATAACTAAATAAGAGAAGAATCATAGCAATGAAGTCTATAAAAATAGAACTAGCTGAACCAGGGTAATATGATATGAAGTCCAGACAATAATGTAGACCAGTGTAACTCCAATGTAAGTCCAGTACAAGATGAATCTAATACAAGATGAATCCAGTAAGGGATGATTCCAGTTATAGTGATCAATGATTCCAGGGTGAGTCCAGCCTATACTCTAACAGTGTGTTTTAAAATACCGAGATCGACATATAAACGGCTGTGGGTAATCCGGCACACCTCTCACTGATCAGGCGAGAGATGGCTATCATTCCAGTAGATTCCAGTAGGGGTGATTCCAATAATGGGGTATGTCTACATGTCTTACTCTAGTATTTCCCCTCCCAACAAGTGAATCCAGAATTTCGACACAATGATTCAAGATGAGTCCAGCCAAAATATAATGATACCAGTAAATGATTCCAGTAAATGATTCCAGCAGGTGATTCCAGTAATAGAAGCCGGAAATGATGATACCAGTAATAGAGGCCAGAAAATAAATGTGTGTCGTTTACATGAATCCAGTAATATCCACACGTGTTGTAACAGAGAATCGCATACAACTAACTAGAACTGAAATACAGTAATTGACAAATAAATGAGAGAACTATCAGAGAATGTACTCTCCTGATAACCTGGACAGCTGATAAGTATAGGGGGTCCAACTGAAGCCACAGAGTCCTATTTAAAGCAACACAGGTTATAAGGTGTCTGGCTCCTAATTAGAACAGCACAAGTCATAACATGTCCAGAAGGGTAATATAAAGCACTACAATGCATTCTACATGAATCTAGGTCAAACTAGGCCAAAGTCAATCCTTGGTCAACTCTGGTCAACTACACTAGTCAAACTAGGTCAAACTAGGTCATGTCCTAACCCAGTAAGTCTTACTAGGCCTAACCAAGACTATCCTAGCAAGCACACATCAATACAAGGCTATACAAGCCAACATACACCCAACTCTATATAGCATGCAATTATTCAATACTCAAATAGGCAAGAATTCACATTGGATATACACTAGGTAATCTATTACTTTAAGCTATATATGTCTACACATATATACACATGCATATATTGGTATTCAACATTAGGTCTATAATCATGGCATTTCAAATGGTTATATAAACTTATATATTACAACACAATATGCTAACATATATATAATATACATACATAGCTAAGTTAACTATATTCATAAATACTTATTTAAGAGGCTATGTGTGTGTATGTGAACATGGTAAAGGGGCAAGTGAGGGTTAAATGGGCATACATAGTGTATACATATCAAAGAGTGTCAAAGTGTAAGTGAATAATGTGTCAAGTGTGATAGTGTCAACATAGTGTAAGGGGGTACATGAGGTAATATAGGATTTGTGTTAACATAGAACATTACATCTCTTTAACTTGTATATTGCATACATTACATCTATTATTACATTACATTCATGCTTGCATTCATTCATCATTCATTACTCTCTTGCACCACTATATGCACCATACATTACATACTATGGAACCTACATATTCATTACAAGCCATACTTATACATGCTTACATTAGATAGGATACTTACACCTCATACATCATTTATTTAACCATTTACTCATGCTTGTATTCTCTATTTAATTACATAATGTATATACATCAACATGGGTTAAAATCAAATAGAACATTATATTACACACAAGGGTGCACAAAATGCATATGCCGAATAGTAACTCCTACTAATAATCAATACTGTACCATCTCAGCATGAATTAAATTTTAGGATTAAAGTATGTTATAGATCTATGTGTTAGCTTTCCGAAACTTTAAACAGATCGCGTTTTCGTTTCCGAAAACTCCCGAAATCGCAAAAACACCGAGAACGCATTTGTCTTTCGTACAGCTGACACTCAAATAATTCTCCAGAAAGTTACAGAAAGAATTAGGCCTATTAATACATGTTTTTAGAAATCTAACTTCAATACGCTTCTTGTAAAAAAAATGGGAGATTAAACCGAGCTTTGAGCTAGAAGTTATGATATTTCTAAGTTAGGGCTGAAATTAAAAACGTGGATAAAAATCATGACGGATTTAGGTAGTTTGAGACAAAAGAACACTAACATAATATATCAAGAACTCACTCTCTACACTAATATGTATATATGAGACACTATAGAAGACATCTCCAATACAAAAATATGAGATTAAACATGTAATAATTCATTCATACATAACAACAACACATAGTGTGTCCAAATTTGGGATTTTCCCACATGGACACAACCACAACACAAAGGACACTCCTATGACCTCCAAATGGACATGAAATGGACACAAATGGAGATACAACTATGGGGTCATTCCTATGGGTTCAAAATAGACCTATATGCATGAGGAAATAAAAAGGAGAAGGGATTTATACCTTCCGGTAGATCGAATCGAAGAAAAGCCTTCCCGGAGCGATATCGACACGTAGAGATTCCAAAAGGACACGAACGAGCTCCGAATCCTCCCAAACTTGGGTAGCTTCCTCCTTGGCTAGAATGGAGAAGGAAAGAAGAAGATTTGGTGGTGAAATGGAATGATTTGGTGGAAAAATTGCTAGGGATTGCTCTCTAGGAATTTGGGGAAGAACAAGAGAGAGAGTGTGGATGAGAATAATGAAATGAACTTGAGCCTATCCTCTCCCAAAGTGGCTGGCCATATGGGGCTATTTGTCCTATTATGGTAAGGTCCAAAATGACCCCACTAACCTATTCTATGGGTATTAGGAAAGGGCTAATTGGTTGGGGCTAAATTAGTCATTCTAAAGTCTCTAATCACACTAACCTTATCCATAATAATTAGTCTAACCTCTAACTAAAATATTTCTATCATGTGGACTAAAATTAATATCATGTGGGCCATGTCTAACTAGTGTGTGGGTCCCACTTGAGTCAAACTACCCCCGGGTTCCCGTTTCAAGTCGGATTGAGTTGAAATTCGAACCCGACTCAAATAACCCCAAAACAATATCATAAATAATAAAATAATATCAAAATAATTCAAAGAGGTCAAATACAAAAATATCCTTAGGCCAAAAATGACATTAAAATATCATAATCACATGGTTAGGCTCTAGGTCAAACAGTCTCTAGGGTTTCACTAGCAAAACGTCAAAACCACAAGTCATTGATTTAAATAATTTTAAAATAATTTAAAATCACCAAAAATCATATCATGAATTAAATATTATTATTAAAATAATTATAAACACGAAATTTCAAAATTACCCTCATTTGGGAAACTGGGTGCTACAACTCTACCCACCTTAGAAAAATTTTGTCCTCGAAATTAAAATGTCCATACTCCCTCTAGGTCAAACTCCCACAATCAAAGTCCCAGATTAAAACAAATCATGTGATCAAAAGGACGACATACAGGGTCATGGCATACGGTGGTAGTGAAAGTCTCATCTAGGTATACTAGTCATGCTAACCAAAACGGTCATAGGGTATCAAAACATACAAGCAATTTAGGGTGCTAAACTAGAGAAGTTACAGAAACAACAAACCATCAAAACTGTAAGGCGGTCTACCATCCTATATGAAACTGGTACTTATCAAAACAAAATAAAGGCAACTACCAATTATCTGAAAAAGGGTACAGAAAATCAAATTCAAAAATTAAGGAATTGAAAATCACTTGCATTGAAATCCAAATCACAATATATATATACAGATAGAGCGTTAGAGAGGAAAAACTAGCATTATGTAATGTTATGTGGTTTGTGTGTGTATGGGTGTATGTGAAATATACATGAAATTGTATATGAGCTATCCTGTTACACTACTCATGGCATATGGGTTAACAACCTATAATACACAACCTATTTAATCATAACATGCATGGCTAACCATAAACATCTATAAGAGGTAGAGATTTAGTTATGTATATACATATATTATAACATGTATGCCTAAGCTCTATATATATCTATACAAGTATGTGATCATAACATAGAGAGGAAAGGTTAGGTTACATGACAGCGTATACTAAGTTAGGGTGTGTGTGTGTCCTTGTACAGGGTTATAGCTTAGTATTGAAAGGTTAAACCCAGTTTTAGTTCAGCATTTACATACGAAATCTGAAAATAAGCTAACATTTAAACCAGTGTAATATTAACATAATACAGTCTCAGATTTTACAAATTTAACATAACTTAACCAATTTCTCTAAAAATTGAAACTCTGCAAATATCATACATGTGCAGTTATGTCGACAAAACTAATAACATGAAATTTATATTTAAATTACGAATTTAAACTGGAAAAGCAGAAAACCAGAAATATTGGGGTTTTGAAAATTTTAACATTAACAACATATTAATATGTATTTAGATAGGTAGAAAATTAAGTGTAGCATGAATACGTATCAGGCAAGTGTCCACTATGTAAATATACTCATATATTCTCATGTCCCCAAAAAAAAATTAATTCTACGTTAAGACCAACATTTAGATTCCTACCAAGATCGCAAAATAGGTGATTGACGAAATCAAGGCAGTTTTATTATTATTATTCAATACTAGAATAATAGCAAGAAGGAAATAACGATAAAAGTTGTTTGCTTATTTGCCTAAAAGAAGGAACCATTTTGAAACCAGAGCTAAATATCAAATCCAAGATAAAGTCTAGCAAAATCATCGATTCATTGTATTAAGAAGAAACTCATAGCAAGAAGTTACACAAGCTACTCCTAAGTTAAATAATTAGAAGCAAAACAAATAATAATTCTTTTTGAAGGACTGCATCAAAGTAGAGAAAACATGCTTGAAAATATTTAAGGTACAATCTGATAATCATATGCGTCTATCCAAAATCATGGTACTCTAAATCCCCGTCATACTAGTAAGCAAGGCTACGATAATCACAGAGTCCTTGACTTATGCACATACCTCTAGAATCGTGGTATTTAACATTTTCGCGGTGCCGCTAGCTTGGCTGCGAAAACCTTAAATTCCCACACCCGAAAAATATATCCAGAGTCAGACTATATGTCCTCACCATGCTGGCTAATGTGACTATAAAAGACTAGATTCCATAACATAGATGACCTAGCCCATATAATTTCATCTTGTCAAAAAAAATTAAATTAAATCAACAATGAATACCCATAAATCAAATCAAATTTATCAACGAACTTCAAAATTCAAAATGAACAAAAATCCATCAAAATACAACTCAGATGCAACAGCTATCATCAAGATTCAAGATTCGACAATCATTCATCAAAATCAATGAATACAACTCAAATTCAACCATAATCCATCAAAATCAAATTTAACAACAGTAAGTAAAAATAAATCAAATCAAGGGAAAAAAGAGTTCTCAAATCGAAGTTAAAATAAGATTCTCAAGGGTCGTTCCGGGAATCTCTCAAGGGTTCCTAACTGTGATTGAGTACCTTCAATATATATCCTATTCCTACAGCAGGCTGTAGTGGTACTCAAGTTCGAATACTACTACATAAACTTGACCTGTATGGGCCACCACTATAAACGTGTCACGACCCGTGTCACGACCCGCACCCTAGAGTAAGGGCACGAGAAGTGGGTACGTCCAGCCTACGCCGCAGTGTCGGCGGTAGAACGCTGTCCTAGGTCACAACATCTAACAATATATAATGTCAGGCAGTTTATACTCCCCGAATGGGGGTGACATAGCAGAATGTAAACTCAATCACAACTAAGGAAGAAAAGTACGATATGACATAGAACTCAAAATGAAGTACAGATAATCAGAAGAGTCTAGTGTCTAAGATAACATCTCAGCAAACATTCCGAGTACAAGTCTCAACTACAGAATATGAAAGAATATATACATCTCAAAACAACAACTGAAAGCCAAAAACAATGCTGAAAAGAAAGATAAAGCCTAGCTGACTAGCCTAGACTATGGGAGTAGTATCCTGAACTGCAGCTGGGTCCTCCAGAGGAGCCAGGTCGCAGGTGTCGTCTATGCCTGCTCCGTAATAAGTGGTACAAAGGGCCTCATCCTCATCCTTTATAATATTTTCAACAGGTCCAGTCAGGACAGGAGCGAGCACAGTACATCTCATGCAGTTCATATCAAGGCAGGAAATATAAAGCAAGCAATAGAGTAAGATACATGAAACGCTGTAAGAAGATGTATATAAAATAGGAGAGATATTTGATAACTGGAAATATATACATGATAAGTAAGAACTGTAAGTGACTAGTGATGTAGAGTACGAGATGGCATGTAATTGGCTTAGGTTTTACATGATGAACATGAAAAGTAACAGAGTGTACATAATAGTAAATCACATGACCATTTATACTCACCCCTACCCACAATCAATACACAAGGATCCAGTCCAGTTACATTACGTACATGATGTTTTAGTTACACACGAAACACATGAGGAAACATGAGCGTACATGAAAGAACATGAAAGTACATGAACGTACATGAAAGAACATGAGAGAACATGAGTGTACATGAATAACACAAAAACAAGGAATACATGATGTACATGAAACACATGTCATAAATTATCCGATACGCCCGCTAAGGGGGATAACATCCCAAGAAGAGATCCATATAGTACCAATCCGTGATGATAACGTGACAGCATCAAGTAAAAGTAATCTAGAGCGAGAATATAAATCGTGACAAGTATAAAATGATCAGAGAATGTACTCGCCTGGTATCTGAGTGTCCGATATAAAAGTACTGTCCGAGGAGTGGTGTCTGGCTCCTAATCAGAACAGCACAAGTCACAACAAGTCCAAAATGGTAAAATAAAGTCCTACTATGCATTCTACATGATTCTAGGTCAATCTAGGCCAAAGTCAACTCTTGGTCAACTCTGGTCAACCCTAGAAGTCAAACTAGGTCAACCAAGTCTAATTTAGGTCAAACTAGTCTACACTAGACTACATTAGTCTATACTAGTCTAAACAAGTCAAACCTATATCTAAAACTTATCACTCTATATATATATATATATAACATACCTATATGGTATCCATACACCAATGGATATTCACATCCCATGCACTCACAATACATTACTAACTTATAAAAGAAGCACAACTTTACATTATATAGATACATACATATTAGAGTATACATTATATATCTATACTTACACTAGATAGGCATATAGGGGAACATGTGTAACTCTGTGTGTGTGTGTGGTGAAGAGTGAACACTAGATATCAATGTGTGTGTGACATAGTGAGTGTGGGAACAAATGTGAGAGTGATAAACATATGTGTGTGTGGATGTGTAGGAATGTGAGAAAACAGAAAACAAAAAACAGGAAAAACAGAAAACAGAAAAAATCAGTACTGTTCCTAGGTGGACTCAAGTGACAGTGTACAATGTGTGTCATGTGAACCAATGTGGTTCTCAGAATTTCAGTCCCATGATCACAATAAACAGTGCTCATCAAAACAGTGTATCAGCTTCTATTTTCAGAATTTAAACAATGTGTGTGTGTGTGTGTTCATGTGAACTAAATCAACAAAATAGTGTGCATATATGTAAAGAGTGGACTGATAGTGTAAGGGGTAATGTTCAGTAAACAGGAAAAAGAAACCAATTCATTATTCTCAGATTTTTATACATGGATCTATCTAAATTTCAGTTAATAACCAAGTTATCATTCAGTTAAATACCAAGTTAACTTTTCAGTTTAAAAACACAGTTAGTTCAGCTCATTTTGATGAAATAGGATAGGAAGGAAATCAATGTATTTCAAGTAGTTAAGAAACTAAACCCAATTCTCAGTTTTTATTACAAAACTGGAAACATACATATTCAATTCTCACATTTGTATTTCAAAACTCAGTTTCAGATTTCTCCCCCCAAAATCTCAGGTTGCATAGGAAACTCAGGTTTCTACAAACAAGTAATCTCAGATTTTATTCATGTGTTTGATCAAGTGTGACAGGGTATGAATCTCAGTTTTCTCTTATATTTCAATCTCAAGGAGAATCAAATCAGTTCTCAGTTTTTGTATACATAAGGAAAATCTCAGGTTATTCAAATGTTAAAATCCAACATCTCAGTAAATTGTCAGTGTAAAATTCCCTCTAAATCTCAGGTATCAAGTCCTGAACTCTCAGGTTTGATATATAGGTAATCTCAGGTTTTAGTTCAGTTCCTTTTTTTCACAAAAACCAGTCTACACATATATCACTCCCCCTTGAATCAAATCACAACCATACATTCCTAAATTTCTCATACAAGTAGTTCATGCATAGGTACAACATAATAAGGTCTAAAACTATGTAATTAACAGCATTAAATTAGTTAAATGATTGACCAAAATCAATTTGAAAAAACTGGAAAGTAAATAGTGAAGAACACTGTTTCAGAAAAATGGAAAATCGAGCATTTATTAAGAATTTCAATTAAAACACCCATTTAAAGGTTGGTAAAGTATAAACACATTACATACGTGTTGTGTGATGAGTTTGTGTCCACCCAAGTGGACACAAACGTGTCCAATCACAGGAAATACAAAAACAGTGTACAAACTAGACTACTCCTCGTGCACGCGTTCACCGTGTTCGTGGACACGACACGACACGAATTAGGACTCGTGATCACACATGTGGGTTCGCCTAGGGTAGGGCTAGGGGCCTAGCACCCTGAATCGAACCCACATGTCGCCGTGTCCGACTTATCAAGCCGTATCCGAGCCTGAAATCGCACTGTGTGCGCATAGTACAAATCCAGTACACACACGAATACGTGTCGGATACGACACGAGGACTCGTGCAACTTGGGGAGCCTCGTGTCAGTGTCTGCCCCATCGTGTGTGTCGAATATCTCGTGTCCAAGTGCACTGTGCAATGTGTACGAGATACGTGTGAGCAGGACACAGTACACTGCTGTGCACAGCATGTTCGTGTCCAATTTGGATACGAACACGACACAGTCTCGTGCTCAGTGCTAGGGTTCTGTGATCTACACCTATAGGGCTAGAAAATTGTTCAAATAGTTTTCGAAAATAATAACATTTTGTTCACAGAGGCAATACATCAAACACTTTAGTATTAACCTAGATACGTGTCCGATACGGACACCAAACCCAATCTAATTCCTACCAAACTTAGCCTATAGGTCCTTGGTACCTAGATGCATTCATTCTTGAAGAGAAATCACAATATTACTAGGTTTTGAGGCATTTTACCTATTGAGTGAAAACTCAATGAAAACTAAGGTAGGGGGGTTCCTCTTCAAATGATGATGGCAAATGCTTGTGCAACCTTGCTAGCTAGCTCCCTTTAGCATCCTCAATGGTAGGGGATCCCAATGCAAGAAGTTTGGCTCAATTTGGAGTTGATTTGGATATTTGGGGAGAAGTTTAGGGAAGAACACAAAAGAGGCAAATAAAATGAATTAAAAAATGGTGCAAATGATTAATGGGATGTATTTATAGGGGGTGGGGATGTGTGTTGGCTGTCATTAAGTTAGGGTTAGGGTTTAGGATGAGGGGCTAAGGTTTCTCCAACAATTTCTAGCTAATCTAAGGGCTCACAATTAAAGTAACATCCTTTAACCTTTAGGCTAAAATATCTCCTAAACAAATATCTAGATATTACACTAATGTGATTACTTAATGAAACCCTCTAACTTAGTCTCTAGGGTCATGATTAACAATCTAGATTAGGCTAACTTCTAGGTCAAGACTCAACAATTCAACTAACACATATTTAATTAATATAATTCACAATTTCACAAAAGTGTCAAAATGACTAAAATACCCCTAGGCTTAAAAGTAGAAATTTGAAATCCTAAACACATGATTAGGTCTTATTGGTCATGATTAGTCTTCTAGGTCATGTATGACTAATGTTACACTAGCAAAATACCAATTTCACATTTCACTCAATTAAATAGTTTTAAAAAAACTAAAAAATCACTAAAAATCATATCATGACTAAAATCAAATATTTTAATGATTTAAAATAGAAAAGTTCAAATTTACCCTTATTTTAGAAAAGTGGGTGTTACAAGTCTACCCCCCTTAAAAGAATTTTGTCCTCGAAATTAAGATGGTCGTACTCCTCCTAGGTTAAACACCCTTAATCAATTCAAAGTCTTAGGATAGTATCAAAACATTTTACCAATCTATTTTTATATATATATTTTGAAAGACTGAAACGAAAGATGGAAATAGTTGGTTTTTGAAATTATTTTAATATAATCAGATAATCATATGCGTCTATCCAGAATCATGATAATCAGAATTTCCTCGCCATATTAGTAAGTAAGGCTACGGCACCCATGGAGTCTGTAACACAGACTATGCCCTCGCCGTACCAACTAATATAACTATCGGAGACTCTAGATTCCATAATTGAGGCGACCTAGCCCATATGATTCGGTAAAAGGTTAAATCAACAACAAAATATACAGATTCTAAATTATCAACAAATAGGAAAGATAGGAACAGATGGAATTGAATTTCAAGATGGAAACAACGAGGCAAGGTAGGAATGGAATCGAAAAGAACAGAACCTGCAAGCGCCTCTCCTACTGCCTGAGCATCCTCAAACGTTATGGCGTAAGCTCACCCCTGCTGGCCTCCTCTAGCCTGCTGCTGGCCTACTGGAGCCCTAGCTCCTGCTCCCTGAGCTGTCCGTCCCGTAGACTTGGGACACTCTCTCAACTGATGATCTGATGATCCGCAGAGTAGGCACTTGCCTAGCCTCATCCGGCACTTACCCCAATCGTGCCCTGCTTTCTTACAGAAAGGACAAAAGGTATCCTGCTGCTGTCTAGGGGCCTGCTGCTGTCTCTGCTGCTGCTGCTGTCTCTGCTGGAACGGCTGCGGCTGTCTAGGGGCCTGCTAGACCAGTGTAACTCCAATGTAAGTCCAGTACAAGATGAATCGAATACAAGATGAATCCAGTAAGGAATGATTCCAGTTATAGTGATCAATAATTCCAGGGTGAGTCTAGCCTATACTCTAACAGTGTGTTTTAAAATACCGAGATCGACATGTAAACGGCTGTGGGTAATCCGGCACACCTCTCACTGATCAGGCGAGAGATGGCTATCATTCCAGTAGATTCCAGTAGGGGTGATTCCAGTAATGGGGTATGTCTACATGTCTTACTCTAGTATTTCCCCTCCCAGCAAGTGAATCCAGAATTCCGACACAATAATTCAAGATGAGTCCAGCCAAAATATAATGATACCAGTAAATGATTCCAATAAATGATTCCAGCAGGTGATTCCAGTAATAGAAGCCGGAAATGATGATACCAGTAATAGAGGCCAGAAAATAAATGTGTGTCGTATACATGAATCCAGTAATATCCATACGTGTTGTAACAGAGAATCGCATACAACTAACTAGAACTGAAATACAGTAATTGACAAATAAATGAGAGAACTATCGGAGAATGTACTCTCCTGATAACCTGGACAGCTGATAAGTATAGGGGGTCCAACTGAAGCCACAGAGTCCTATTTAAAGCAACACAGGTTACAAGGTGTCTGGCTCCTAATTAGAACAGCACAAGTCACAACATGTCCAGAAGGATAATATAAAGCACTACAATGCATTCTACATGAATCTAGGTCAAACTAGGCCAAAGTCAATCCTTGGTCAACTCTGGTCAACTGCACTAGTCAAACTAGGTCAAACTAGGTCATGTCCTAACCCAGTAAGTCTTACTAGGCCTAACCAAGACTATCCTAGCAAGCACACATCAATACAAGGCTATACAAGCCAACATACACCCAACTCTATATAGAATGCAATTATTCAATACTCAAATAGGCAAGAATTCACATTGGATATACACTAGGTAATCTATTACTTTAAGCTATATATGTCTACACATATATACACATGCATATATTGGTATTCAACATTAGGTCTATAATCATGGCATTTCAAATGGTTATATAAACTTATATATTACAACACAATATGCTAACATATATATAATATACATACATAGCTAAGTTAACTATATTCATAAATACTTATTTAAGAGGCTATGTGTGTGTATGTGAACATGGCAAAGGGGCAAGTGAGGGTTAAATAGGCATACATAGTGTATATATAACAAAGAGTGTCAAAGTGTAAGTGAACAATGTGTCAAGTGTGATAGTGTCAACATAGTGTAAGGGGGTACATGAGGTAATATAGGATTTGTGTTAACATAGAACATTACATCTCATTAACTTGTATATTACATACATTACATCTATTATTATATTACATTCATGCTTGCATTCATTCATCATTCATTACTCTCTTGCACCACTATATGCACCATACATTACATACTATGGAACCTACATATTCATTACAAGCCATACTTATACATGCTTACATTAGATAGGATACTTACACCTCATACATCATTTATTTAACCATTTACTCATGCTTGTATTCTCTATTTAATTACATAATGTATATACATTAACATGGGTTAAAATCAAATAGAACATTATATTACACACAAGGGTGCACAAAATGTATATGCCGAATAGTAACTCCTACTAATAATCAATACTATACCATCTCAACATGAATTAAAATTTAGGATTAAAGTATGTTATAGATCTATGTGTTAGCTTTCCGAAACTTTAAACGGATCGCGTTTTCGTTTCCGGAAACTCCCGAAATTGCGAAAACACCGAGAACGCGTTTGTCTTTCATACAGCTGACACTCAAATAATTCTCCAGAAAGTTACAGAAAGAATTAGGCCTATTAATACATGTTTTTAGAAATCTAACTTCAATATGCTTCTTTTAAAAAAAATGGGAGATTAAACCGAGCTTTGAGCTAGAAGTTATGACATTTCTAAGTTAGGGCTGAAATTAAAAACGTGGATAAAAATCATGACGGATTTAGGTATTTTGAGACAAAAGAACACAAGTATATAACATAATATATCAAGAACACACTCTCTACACTAATATGTATATATGAGACACTATAGAACACATCTCCAATACAAAAATATGAGATTAAACATGTAATAATTCATTCATACATAACAACAACACATAGTGTGTCCAAATTTGGGATTTTCCCACATGGACACAACCACAACACAAAGGACACTCCTATGACCTCCAAATGGACACGAAATGGACACAAATAGAGATACAACTATGGGGTCATTCCTATGGGTTCAAAATAGACCTATATGCATGAGGAAATAAAAAGGAGAAGGGATTTATACCTTCCGGTAGATCGAATCGAAGAAAAGCCTTCCCGGAGCGACACCGACACGTAGAGATTCCAAAAGGACACGAACGAGCTCCGAATCCTCCCAAACTTGGGTAGCTTCCTCCTTGGCTAGAATGGAGAAGGAAAGAAGAAGATTTGGTGGTGAAATGGAACGATTTGGTGGAGAAATTGCTAGGGATTGCTCTCTAGGAATTTGGGGAAGAACAAGAGAGAGAGTGTGGATGAGAATAATGAAATGAACTTGAGCCTATCCTCTCCCAAAGTGGCTGGCCATATGGGGCTGTTTGTCCTATTATGGTAAGGTCCAAAATGCCCCCACTAACCTATTCTATGAGTATTAGGAAAGGGCTAATTGGTTGGGGCTAAATTAGTCATTCTAAAGTCTCTAATCACACTAACCTTATCCATAATAATTAGTCTAACCTCTAACTAAAATATATCTATCATGTGGACTAAAATTAATATCATGTGGGCCATGTCTAACTAGTGTGTGGGTCCCACTTGAGTCAAACTACCCCCGGGTTCCCGTTTCAAGTCGGATTGAGTTGAAATTCGAACCCGACTCAAATAACCCCAAAACAATATCATAAATAATAAAATAATATCAAAATAATTCAAAGAGGTCAAATGCAAAAATATCCTTAGGCCAAAAATGACATTAAAATATCATAATCACATGGTTAGGCTCTAGGTCAAACAGTCTCTAGGGTTTCACTAGCAAAACGTCAAAACCACAAGTCATTGATTTAAATAATTTTAAAATTATTTAAAATCACCAAAAATCATATCATGAATTAAATATTATTATTAAAATAATTATAAACACGAAATTTCAAAATTACCCTCATTTGGGAAACTGGGTGCTACATTGCCTGACGGCGGGATGCTGGTGATGGTGATAACGGTGGGCTGTGGTGATGAACGTTGTGGCTGAGGCGTAGATGATACGGCGAGGTTCTAGTAGCAAGAGGAGGCAGGGTTAGGTTCAGGATTTGTTAGGAATTGGGCCATGTCAGGTGATGATGTATATGTAGAAGAAAAGGATATAGTGGATGGGAAGGGGACACGGGCACGATGCACAACTTTGGTGAAAATTATTTGTGGAGATGATTGTGGAGAAATCAATGGAACAGAGAATAATGAGCCTCTCCTTATATAGGATCCTATTTAGATGAGGATTAGGACGATTTAAATCCCCATGTAGATATCACATTATTTAATTCAAAACGATTTAAAACTAACTCAATCCAATCCAAAGCCGATCTAGATAAATCATATTTTTAATTTAAAAGTCATTTAAAATAAAGTAAATAAAATATTTTCTAATTTAAATATTATATTTAATCAAATATTAACTCAAACAAAATTTCAAATATAATTTTCATAAATAATAAAATATAGTAATAATTAGTTTTAAAAATCATGATAAATGTTTAATTATTTGAAACATCATTTTGCAATAAAATAATTATAACTCGTTTTCGTAACATTAAATTGGACATGAAATCAATTTCATGTCACTCGCACGCAAACAATATATTTACATAAAACAATAGTTTTCTAAATTAATACTTATATTTGTACCATAAAATAAAATAGCCTTTTTATAATAACGTTTGCCAAATCTCGATGCGACGCAAATAATCAAAATAAACTACTTATTTTCTCGAAGAAATCTTCTACTACAAAAAGAAAACCTCATTTCTGAAGACCAAACTTTTTCGGAATAGGCTATTTGCCGTCGGGAATAATCTTTTCCGAGGGTATATGGTCGTCGTATGCCCTCGAAAATGCTAGCGTCGAAAAAGGTAGTTTTCCAACCAACCGTCGAGAATGAGAGTATTAGCGATAGAAACTAACCCCTCGTATTTGTTTTTCCATTGTCGGAAATGAGCTTTATGAATATATGATGGATGGATATTTTCGATAGTGTACGCCTTCGTAATTAATGAATTGGTAGTCACAAATGTTTACAAACACGACGAACATTTTATCCGAAAATACGTTTCCGACAATTAGTGTTTCTCGAAAATACTATTTACGATAGAAGAAAAAGAATTTAGTTGTTCGAAAAATGATTGTAAGGTTATTTCCGACAAAAGGAGATCCTCGAAAATGTTTGAGATTATTTTCGATGAAAGAAAATCGTCGAAAATTAAAGTATGTATAATCAAAATTATTTTTTTACGATAATTTGTCGTGTAAATTTTTTTTTCGGAAATGACGATTAAACATCATTTTCGATGTACGAGGGTTATCATAATTTTGTTTTTTCGATAGCAATAGTAATTGGAAATATAAAAAAATAACATCGAAATTATGTTATTACGATGTCTATATATGTTTGTCCAAAATTTTGTCAAAAATGGTACATGTCATGATAATTACTATTTCCGATAGAAATAATTGTTGTAAAATAACTAACTTTTCTCATAATTTAAATTAATAGTAAAGCACGAATACATTGACAACTAAAGTAAAAGATAGTCTTCTAATCATTCATTGATATGAAAAAAAGTGTCACAAAGAAAACAATGTATTTTATGTACAATAAACTTGTAATGTCAAATCTAATCTTTTTCCAAGTCGACGTATAGTAATATCAAAATAATTGTATGAAACTGAAGCTTGCTTGAATTATTCTTCAAAGTCATCGCTAAGATTAGCATCTGAACCATTACTTCCAACATTATCTTGTTACAACAAAAAAAAATCAATAAGAACTCGTGTAATTTAAATGAAGTTAAGATTTAAACTCAACTTACAACTTATAAAATCGTAAAGAAGTGTACATACCGCATATGGTGATTGTCTTGCACTATGATCAGAATTTTGGATATTATTTAATAGCATTTGAACTTGTTCTCGCAGAGTGCTTAATTAACCTTTCACATCTTTCAGCTCATCTTTTAATTGTTGGTGATTTTCTTCAAGTTCAACACACCTACGCTTGTTGCAACTTTGACCAGATGAGTATAAATCTTTATCTTTCAAACCACCCCCCAATCCAAGTATACGACCATGACTAGGTACGATCACCTCTCTATATATGTCCCAGTCATTAACATTAAGATTTTCTTCTATGGCAGTACTTTTTTGTTTTCCATCGCTTCCTACACAATAAAAATTACTACAATATTATATAACATCTCGATAGAATATTACAAACATATTAAATTAACAGAATATGGTATGCATTTAAAGAACACAATGAAGAATGAAAAAGTTGGCTAACATACATAGATTTCTTTTGCCTTCTCACTTCGCCAAATTTCTCCTTCTTTCTCCTTTCCCTTACTTACATAAAACTTCTTGAAACATTCAATTGGACTAGGTTCAATTCCAGTTTGATCAAGTTGTTAAGAGAAAATATTATTATGTTTTTCTTATTATATTAAGCTAATACCCGAAAAATCTTACCTCCCACATACCGAAGCAACAAAAAATATGCAAAAATATATATAGACATGAAAATATACAATATAAAAAAAGAAAAATTGGGAGCATTCTACTTTTATACCTCATCTTTTTTGTATTTGGCAAAGAAAACTGAACCAGTGGTGTGCACAATTGTTTTCCCCTGTTTGTTTTGTTTGAATTACTTTGATCCTGCAAAATAAAATAATTCCTCATTTGAATTAATCTACCACTCAATAAATAATTCATAAATGTTCACACACAAATACTAGTCATGCCATGGAAAATTAATCTACCATTCAATATAAGAACTCTACATCTGATATGTCAATGTCCATGTCATGATATAAGAAATGACTTAAATTGATATGTGAAAGTTCAAGTTCATTTACCAGCCATTGAGGATTTAACCATTCATCAACCATTGCATTCCATACTGCAGGATCAGGTACATTTTTTGGATGATTAGCATCTCTATCTTCGATACTCTTATACTTTTCAAATATTGGTTTTCTCAAATTCCACATCCAGTCAGCATAATTTCTTTTAATATGGTCAGTAAATGCAGCCTTCAATTCTTCATTTGAGCATGTATAAGTATAGCCAGATTCCTTAAACCGATCAAACAACACATCCAATTCCTCCTTTGGATATTTAGAAAAGTATACCCATGGCCCTTTAATCTCTTTCTTGAACAATACACCAATATTCCTTACAGTTTCAGTTGTAATGATCCTAGGTATTAAAATCACATGAGTATGCAATATAAATTTACCAAAATAACTAATTAGAAAAATAACTTGCTCATGTTCTGCCATAACCGTGTTCGTAGTGTCGTATCCGTAAATGATATAATACACGATAAAATATGTGGAAGTGGCATTGTTAAACATGACACGATACGAATAAACGAAGGTAAAAATGAAATTACTCGAAAACTGTTACTCCAAGTGGATTTTGTATCCTGGGACTATTGGCCAAGTATCTTGGTTGTATTCTAGGACTATTGACCGAGTGACATTTGATCTATATACTATTTTTATGGTCATTTGTAACCTGGGACTATTGGCCGAGTATCCTGGTTGTATCCTGGGTCTATTGGATGGTTGTATCCTGGGACTATTGATCGAATGGCTTTGTTCAACATGACAAGATACGAATACACAAAGGTATAAATGAAATAACTTAAACTATTACTCCAAGTGGCATTTGTATACTGGGACTATTGGCCGATTATCCTAGTTGTATCCTGGGACTATTAACCGATTGTCATTTGATCTATATAATATTTCATGGTCAATTTTTTAGTTTCACTTGTAGGCAGTTTGTAATTGATTGGGATAACAGCAGTTATGACTGACTGCAGTCCCATATTTTGTGTAGCAACAACAGTTTGTTATTCGACTGTAGGTTCCAGTTTCAAAGTTTTTGGTTATATGTATACAGCCAGAGTAATGGTTCCAGTTTTACAGTTTCATAGTTTGTTATTGGACTGTAGGTTCCATTTTGACAGTTCCAGTTTCAAATGCTCTTGCATGCATGTATAGTACAATGTTGAGAATGAGTTTGACATTTGAGTTGCTTAGCTAAAACTTTCTTAGTTTTAGTGATCAACATGGAGTGAAATTCATTAACATGAAGCAGACTGAAAGTGAGAGAAACGATGATGGCATTCGGAGCAGACCACCTCCAACGGGGCTGCCCAAATACACTAGCTACCCCTAATTAGCACATTTGTGGGTACTCTGAGACATTTTAAATGTATGGGCTATGGCCTGAATAAGTACTCCACTATAAGAAAGGACCTTTCTTCATATTTCTGACATATACCAACAACCAAGACATTTAATCTACACCAAAATCATGTTCCTCTAGCTAGTATATAACTATATTTACACCAAGGAATCTCAGACACGTGACTTCTAAATATATAGGTAGATGACCTAAAAGAAGAAAGTTGAGCTCATGATTTATGCAAGACACACTACAGGATCAACTAAGAGAAATAAGTGATGAGGAGGCTAGTTCCTGACTTGATTACACCTGTATATTGAAAAAGGACAATAATCTATAATAATAGACCAAAAGATTTTATATGGAAATGTTGCCTTACATGCAAACTAAATCAAACATATGAAAAATATATCACAGAAGAATTAGAAGAAGACCTGAGACCAGAACTGCAGGGAAATAGGCAAACAGAGATAAATACTCCCTTCAAAAACTATGCTTCTACATGCAAAAAAAGAAACTCATTACCAATTTATACTCCATAACCAATTTCATGTGTTCTTTTTCTTATGAAATTAAAAGATTACCACGAATCGTCATAAACAAAAAATCCATACAAGTGAGGCTGGTCAAATTATGCTCAACTACCTAAGGGTAAATGGGTAAAAGGGTATGGACCATTATTTACCCTAGTAGTAATTGAGTAAACCTCTCAGTTTAATTGCGTACATGGCTTACTATTTACTAGCATTTTTGTCAAGAAAGTCGAGTCCTGTAAGGCTATAAGCACCTAATTCTCTACTAGCAGGAGATCCCAACAACATAGAGGGAAAAAACGTCCTTAAATTTTCAGCTTTTGTTTTTGGTCTCCTCCATTATTTATCCCCTGGTATCAAAAGAATTATAGCCACTACTGAAAGAGATTTTGTTTAGATAAAAAAGAGAGTTTGCATCCCGTTCTACTCTTTGCCACCACTAATAAGCTAGGAAGCATAGACTCTGCAAAAATTGGTGCCATACCCATGTCACGTCAGATTAATGTTCCAAACAAGGTTCAAAACCACAGTTTCAAACAAGGTTCAAAACCACAGTTTGCATCCCGTTCTACTCCTTGTATGAATAGATTAATGTTCCAAACAAGGTTCAAAACCACAGTTTCAAACAAGGTTCAAAACCACAGTTTGCATCCCGTTCTACTCCTTGTATGAATAGATTAATGTTCCAAACAAGGTTCAAAACCATAGTTTCGATAATAGTTTTGAACCCTTCCTATAAGTATTGGACTATCAGTCCTATCAGATAAGGCGGTTGGGGCCGCATCTTTCGTACTGGTAGGTTTGAGTAGTTTGGCAGCTTGGGAATCAATTTTAGCCGATTCTTAAAATGTTACTCAATTAAGAGCGTATGTAATAGAAAAAATACAATAAATACTTCTCATGGATACCAAATATCAGAACAAGATGGTACTTTGACACATATCAAGCTAAGAACAAATATGATGTAGATGTGTTTCCTGTAATTACAATTTAGTTAGATTTACTTTTAGCATTTCTTACTTCATTTTTCTTTTATTTTGGGATACTCCTTTTTTCTTTCAATACACAAGATACTCCTTTTTTTCTGTAATATGATGTCTTTTCTGTAATATGATGTAGATGTGTTTCCTGTAATACTCCTTTTTTTTCTTTCAATACACAAGATACTCCTTCTTCTTTCACTTTGATCCTTTTTTCTTTTTATGATGTAGGTTTACTTTTAGCATTTATTACAATTTAGTTAGATTTACTTGAGCGTATGTAATAGATGTTGCAAACTGCTGGTTTACAGAGCAATTTGATTGGAAATATTATGGATAGTAATACTCATCAACTGTTTCATCCAATGTTTGTAAAGCACGAAGTATATCATTGAATATGGCATTTACAGTATAATCATAATATTTCCATTAAAGTGTATAATCATTAACTGTTTCATCCAATATGTAAATGTCATATTCAATGATATGTGTAAATGCCACACACACACACACACACACACACACACACACACACACACACACACACATACGCACAAACACACACATATATAAATCTTGTATCAGAGATTGTATGATAGAGTTTGTGGTATCAGAAAAATATGGTACACACACACGCACATGAGGACATATTAGGGAGGGGGATTACAGAGATTGTATGCTCCAGTTTGTGGTATGGAACTGTAGGCTCCAGTGTGTAGGTTGTAGTTTGTACTGATACACAGATACACTAAGACATAGGTATTTGTAGGCTCAAGTTTGTGGTATCAGTATCAATCATATATGACAGTATCAATATCAGTCATTTATGAACCAACAGTCAACAGAGCATACAAGCATAGAAAGCAAACCAATAATTTAAACATTTTACCTTCCTTCATATACTTCAATGGCCATGCGTCGTCCTTTGTCACCCTTAGCCTTTCCTTTGCCTCTTTTCTTTCCAACTGTTGAACCTACTCAAATAGAGTAGGACAATTAGCAAATAGTACATATTGGATCATTAAAGTCAAATAACATAGGCTCTACCTTGTGTATTGGTTGGTTGAGTCTCATGAATCGGCTCTTGATTGTCATGTGTTTCTTGTACTGCATTTCGATTAGATGATCGAATGGGATTAAGTTGTTTTGGAGATGATCTAGATGGCTCTCTTTGGTAATTGGTGGATGTTCTATTGGTACTTCTTGTTTTTCTTGTCATGACTGAACAACGTGACAATCAATATATAATTGGAAATATAGAAAACAACATAAATCTGAATAAAATTAGATAAAAATGCAATTTAATTCAAATCAATAACAAAAAAATTAATCTTCATTAAAGTTTATGATTTACAATTATGGTGTCCTACTATTATTGAAAAGAACATAAATAGGTAATACTACAAGCATGAAAAAAATCTCATTCCAAATCCATATATATGACCAGCTGATTCATCATCTTTCAGTTGGTTGGCTTCATCTTCCACTTGGTTGGTTGTCATGATATGCCTTCGAGTCACTTCTTCTTGGTATGGTTCCAGCTCATCATCACCCATTTCATAAACATTTCTAGGCTTTGTTTCTATCACCACACTCCAAGCTTTGTTTTCAATGCCTCTAACATAGAAAACTTGCGTTGCTTGGCAAGCTAGCACGAATGGTTCCTTAGTATAAAAATTTCGTGTTGTGTTAACACTTACTATCCTATAGCGATCAATCTTGTAACCTCTTTCATTTTGGGTTGTATCATACCAATTGCAATTGAACAATACAACCCTTTTCTTATCAATATAACAAAGTTCAATAATCTCTATCAAGTTTCCGTACCATCCAATATCATCTTTTTTGTTCTCTCCTTGAACCATCACACCACTATTTTGAGTCTTTTTAGTCTCATCACGTTCCAATGTATGAAACCTAAAACCACTCATGTAATAACCAGGGTATAAGTTGCTCGCCTCTCAGGACCACGGGCTAAAACAAACATTTTCCTACTAGCTTTTTCGTCCTTGTGTAGTTGTTCAACCTATAAGATGAGTTCAAAATATGAGCATATTATCATAGCACACAAAAAAGCTAAATTTGATATTTCGTACTCTTGTTTTGAACCATTTGGCAAAATGAAGTCTATGTGACCCATTTATGTCCTGATCACCCAATTCAAGTATGATTTCCTTATGCTCTCTGAAATATGATTTAAAAAATTAATACAAGTTATAGTTATATATAATATGAATTTAAACATGATAAATAAGAGTCTTACTGAACAAAAGGCTCCAGCTCATCAGTATTCGTTAAGACATAAAATATGGCAGCTTTGTGTTCTTCAATACTCATCTCTCTTGTTTTGCCTTTTCCGAAAACTTTACCAGTAGGGATAAATATGGATAGGCCTTGTGCAATAGATGCAGTTGGTTGGCCTCCGTCATCATTTCTATCTATGCGGCTAAATCTAGTTTCAACTGAATTTAAATATCGAGAGCAAAAGGTTGTGCATTCATCTGCCAAGCACCCTTCTGCCATAGATCCTTCTAGACGAGCCCTATTACGAACATAGCGCTTCAATTTGTGCAAATATCTACAAATGTATTTTCAAATTATATTTGGTTAGATGACAAACAAGAAACAAATAAATTAAAACAAAATTTATAAGGTACGTAAGATTGGACTACCTCTCGACTGGATACATCCACCTAAACTGTACTAGGCCGGCGACTTTTGCTTCCCATGCTTGGTGATAGTATAGGTGAACCAGTATATCAAAAAATGAAGGAGGAAATATTTTCTCCAATTTGCAAAGAGTTAAGACAATCTGAGTCTCCAGAATTTCCAATTCTTCTATTTTCAATACTTTAGCACATAATCCCTTAAAGTAGTAGCTAAGCTCTATCACAGCTTCACATACATCTTTAGGCAATAATTCTCGTGCCACAAGTGGAAGTGGACTCTCAAAAAAGACATGATAGTCATGAGTTTTCATGCCTGAAATACTACACTCTCCCACATTAATACACCGAGATAAATTAGCAGAGTATCCATCCAGAACTTTCAGGTCCAACATCCATAGAAACACAATTTTATTATCTTCATTTGTTAATTCATAATCTGCTTTTTCCCAAATAGTCTTTTCTCTGTCTTCTCTAGGATGAAGTGTCGGCCTTATACCCATTTTTTGGAGGTCCCTACGAGCATTTAATGTGTCTTTTGTCTTACCATCAATGTTCATTATCGTGCCAAACACGTTATCAAATATATTCTTTTCAATGTGCATGACATCTAAATTATGGCACAACAAAAGTGTTTCCCAATAAGGCAATTTGAAAAAAATAATATATTTTTCCAATTATGGTTTACACCAAACCCAAGTATTTTTTGTTTAGGTCCATGCTTACCATAAGTAATTTCTGTGAGCTCACTAAGCTCATTTATAATATCAACACCTGATGGACGAGTGGGAGCCACCCTCCTCTCCTTCGTATTATCAAATACTCTCTTTTGCATACGCCATGGGTGATCTAACGGTAAAAACCGTCGATGACCCATATAACATCGCTTTTTCCCAGCACTTAAACTACGCCATACAGTATCTTTGGCACAGCAAGGGGAAGCTAATTTTCCTTGTGTACTCCAACCTGACGTATATGCATATGCAGGATAGTCATTTATTGTCCACATTATTGAAGTTCTCATCTGAAAATTCTGCTTTGTAGATATGTCATATGTATCAACCCCAACTTCCCACAACAGAAGCAATTCATCAATCAACGGCCTCATATATACATCAATATCATGACCAGGTCCCTTTCGTCCTGGTATTAGTAATGACAAGAAAATGTAAGGCTCTTTCATTAACAACCATGGAGGAAGGTTGTATACAAATAAAATAATGGGCCAAGTGCTATAACTCAAACTCATATTGCCAAAAGGGTTGAATTCGTCGGTAGCCAAAGCAAGTCTGACATTGCGTGGTTCATTACCGAAAGACTCGTGTCTTCTATCAAAGTCCCTCTAAGTTTCTGAATCTATTGGATGCCTAAGGACCCCATCTTTCACTCGGTGGAAATGATGCCATCGTATATCTCCGGCTGTCTTAGAAGACATGTATAATCTTTGAAGTCTTAGAGTTATTGGAAAATACTGCAAAACCTTCCACGAAACTTTCTTGCCTTTTTTTTACCAATTGTACCTTGCGACTTCCATCTAGACAGATGACATGTTAGACATTATGAAGCATTGGCCAACTCTTTATAATAAATTACATAGTCATTCTTGCATGCATCAATCTTCTCGTAATAAAGATCAAGATCTTTAACGATCTTCTTAGCACCATAATTGGATGTAGGCAACTTCTCACAAAAAGTGTGAGCACCCTAAATTTTGGGTTGATTTTTTTTAAAATTTTTCTGATTGATTTAGTTTTAATAAATGATTTATTCTGTTATTTATCTTTAAGTGTACTTTCCCGTGTTATTGATATTTGGAGTATCAGGGATGTTCAACTCTGGAAATCTTCTTCACGAGTTTTGGAGTGGACAGGATTACCTTCATGATGGTATATAGTGTCCCATCCAAACTTGTTCCCTTGTACTCATTTTGCTTCGCACAACTTCGGGTCGATTTAGACCATATGATTATTAATTATTTTTCCCACTCTTTTCCTTGATCATTTTTAGCACGTTACCGTGACTTTTCATTTGGGAGCACAAGACCAGTCAGTTTCTTAAAACCAACTCATCATGCATGATCTACTCGAGACGCTCGTCACCCATGACCTTCGTGTCCCACTCAGACACGCCATTTTGTGCTCCATTTGCTTTGCACAACTTTCTTGACACGTGATCCAATTTTATTTCACCCCACGGCATCACATTCATTTTCCAACTTGATTTGTGGGTCCCCTGTCGACCAAAACCTGTCAGCCCCAATTATGGACATGGCCCACATTGAGCCTACTACCCGTCCAATACTTGTGTCCTATTTATTGGAATCCCCATGTGCTACTTATTTACTCATGATCATCAACGCCTAATTTTAATTCGATTATTGCGTAATGTCCGATTTTGATCCAATTCGGCTCCACCGAGTCCAGCCCAGCTCCATGTTACCCTCCATCATGACACCCCCACTTTCCTCGTCCAAAAATAATATTGAATCCTATTTCACCATTTATTGGAATCTTCATTTATTAAAAACCCTTGGAATGGCCAATTTCCCTACTTTTAACCTTAGCCACTTGATTTCTCCAAATAAATCCTCACCATTAATTTCCCTCCATATCCTTAGCAGCCAACATTCCCACACACCCATGCGTGGCCGGCCCTAACCCCAAGAATACTCTTTTCTCTCTCTTCCTCTCATTTAACAACTCATCTCTTTCTCTCTCTCTCTTACCTATTCTAATTTTCCCACAACTCTTCATCACCTACAGCAACTTCTTCCTCAACCCGAGCTAACCACCACCACTACCCCATGACCCGACCTCCTCCCTAGCCGTGGCTCCGGCCACCCTGGCCGAGCGTGCCGTCGACCACCCAGGACCTCTCCTCCTTCTTCCTATGAACACCACCACCACCATCAATGAACATCACCTCTCCTTCTTCTCCTCCTCACAGGAGCGCGTGGCCGACCTCACTCTCCGGCATGGCCGCGCCGCCGCCCCACCGTGCATGTGGCCGCGTACCACCGTGCCTCGCCGGCCTGGCCTGGGTGTGCAGCCCCGCGCACAGCCGCACGTACCAGGGGCTGCAGCAGCTGCATTCGAAACAGCCGCACGCACGCGCGGTTGAGCGCCGCCGCCGACGACGTGGTCACCGTGGCCGACCTTCCTATGGACGGGCGCATTCCTGGGATAGGCCCCATGGACAACGTCCCTCTCCTCGACGTGTATCGGAGGTGATTCGTGCGTTTTGTACGACGTCCCGTCGTGACGAGCTCAGGAACGAGGCAGGAATCGCGTTCCGTCGCAGCAACTTCGTACGTATTTTCCCAAAAATCCGACCGTTGGATCTGTGATTTCTTTGCTCCGTCACAATATAGGTATATCCACCTTCACTCCTGTCAATTTTTGTCCGTTAATTTTATCGTTTGATACATCAAAACCGGCCACCAAGTTGACCGTTTAAATTGTATTAAATTTGGGCAGTTTCGTGGGGCCAACTTCGTCAGCTTGTATCTCCTCCACCGCAGCTCTGTTTGTCATGCTACTAGTTCCTGTGCGAAGCTGGTATAACCCTCTTGCTACCCCTCCAGTTTCGTTTCATTGTTAGCTTGTTTGATTGGTTGAATTCGACGCCAAAGTTGGCCGTCCAAATTCGTAATTTCCAACTTGTAAAATTCTATTTTTGAATACGGGACTCCATATTTCATTTTTGACACCACCATTAGACTCGTGGCGTCGTTCTGGCATATTTTCATATAAAATTTATTAGATTTGGAGAACGTGGGTCATGGCACGTTTTTCGGTACAAAGTGGGTCCCACATTCTGGGTCAACGAGACTTTTTGACGTTGGCTCATCGAAATCCAATTCTGGAGATACCGTTGAGTTCGTATCATCATTCTAGACTCGTTGACATATAATTTGCTAGGTTTTGGTGGACATTGGACCCGACAGGCATTTCGGTGCAAGTCGGATACCAATATCTGGGTCAACGGGTCATTTTGAGATCGGCTCATCGGAATCCAATTTCGGATATATCGTTGAGTTCGTATCGTCATTCTGGACTCCTTGATATGTAGTTTGCTGAGTTTTGAGAACATTGGCTCCGGCACGCATTTCTGTGCAAATTGGAATTCTAAGTTCTGGTCAACGGACCAAATTGAGATCGGGTCAACGGAATCCAATTCTGGAGATACCGTTGGGTTCGTATCGTCATTCTGGTTTCGTGGACATATAATTTGTTATATTTTATAGACTTTTTTCTTGCACATTTTTTGGTACAAAACGGCTCCGATACGGACACCGTTTTGACCCGAAATTATCTTTTTGCCCTTGTATCCAAATTGGATCGATGGGTAGGCTATCCTAGCTAATTTGACTATTCTGGATACGTTGGCGATGTTTATTTCATCATCCGACAATGTTTGTTGATAATTTCTCTGAGTTTAACCTTTTTATAATTTATTAATAATTAATTCTTATAATGTTCGTATTTCGGGAATAGTACAACGAAACTGAGCTCAGTCATTCCAGTGATCTCACATCGCTGAAATTGACAAGATGGACACGTGGATCACTATAATAAGATTATCAACTTTACCGTTGATCATCTTATCTCGATTTGCTTGTCGTATGTTTCGACGTACGAATAACGAAGTACACTTTATGTCTTTAATAATTAGACTAGAATTGACCATGTTTGACCAAAGTTGACCAGTTGACCAAAGTCAACTGTAAGTCAACACTTGACCTAGTTTGACTAGATTATTGACCGGAGTTGACCTAGAGTTAATTTGACTTAGAAGAACCTAGGATAATATTGATTGCTTGTAGAGATTCTTTTATTACAACTTGAACACCATGTAACCTGTGTTGCTTTAAATAGGACTCTGTGGCTTCAGTTGGACCCCTATACCTATCAGCTGTTCAGGTTATCAGGCGAGTACATTCTCTGATCTTTTCATATATTGTTTTGGATTATATTTCCTTCTTTAGATTACTTTACATGATGCTGACACGTTGGAAACACGGATTAGTACTATATGGATCTTGTTGTGCGTTGTTATCTCCTTAGCGGATACATCGGGTATTCGTGTTCGTGTACTTTATCGTGAACATCGTGTACTCCTTGTATTCGTGACATTCGTGTACAAATCGTGTGAAATCGTGTATATTCATGTGTTCACATGATCTCGTGTGCGACTATACTTCGTATGCAATAACATAACGTAGCTAGATCCTTGTGTATTGATTGGGGCGAGGGAGTAGAAATGGTTATGTAATCAATCCAGTAGATTACTCGTGTACAACCTCTGTAGATTACTCGTGTACAACATCGTGCCGTTTACATAACCATCTTGTGCTCTGAATCACTAGTCACTGATAGTTCTCTATTTATTGTAGCTATTTACTTACAGTCTCTCTCTTTTTTATCATGTTATTTCTTCAGATCCTGTATCTTACTCTCTAGCATGTTTATATTTTCTAACCTGTTATGATATTGTTGAGATGTACTGTACTCGCTCCTGTCCTGACTAGACCCATTGATAAATTTTACAAATAGCTTGGAGATTGCCTGCTAGCCTAGAGGAGACACATTAGAGGTTGTTTAGATAGTTATTTCTACTGTCTGGAGTTGTATTTACTTTATGGATTACTGTATCTGAGTTTTGAGATTTGAGATGTATTTCTGGGTTTGTGTATCTTAGACACTTAGATTTCTCTCTGTTGTACCTCTTTTGGATTTTATGTTTTATCTATCCTTATCATGCTCTACCTTAGATGTGATTGAGTCTGTATCTGCTATGTCACCCCTATTCGGGGAGTATAAACTATTTAGCCTTATACTGTTAGATGCATGAGACCTAGGACAACGTTCTACTGCCGACACTGCGACGTAGGCTGGACGTACCCACTTCTCGTGCCCTTATTTTAGGGTGTGGGTCGTGACACATTTTTAGTGGTGGCCCATGCAGGTCGAGTTTGTGTAGTGGTATTCGAACTAGAGTACCACTACAGCCTGCAGTAGGAATAGGATATATTTTGAAGATACTTAATCACAGCTAGGATCCCTTGAGAGATTCCTAGGACGACCCTTGAGAATCTTATTTAACTTCGATTGAAAACTCTCTTTTCCTTGATTTGATTTATCTTTATTTTTTGTTGTCGAATTTGATTTTGATGGATTATTATTGAATTTGAGTTTGTATTTATTGATTTGATTGAAGATTGTTGAATTTTGAATCTTGATGTTAGCTGTAGCATCCGAGTTTGTATTATATGATTTGAAGGATTTTGTTCATTTTTGAATCTTGATGTTCGTTGATAAATTTGATTTTTGAGTATTCATTGTTGATTTAACTTAAATTTTGTCAAGATGAAATTATATGGGCTGGGTCATCTAAGTTTGGAATCTAGTCTTCTATAGTCACATTAGCCAGCATGGTGAGGACACATAGTCTGGCTTTGGATATATTTCTTGGGTGTAGGAATTTAAGGTTTTCGCAGCCAAGCTAGCGGCATCACAAAAATGTTAAATACCACGATTCTAGATATATGTGCCTAAGTCGAGGACTTTGTGATTATCGTAGCCTTGCTTACTAGTATGACGAGGATTTAGAGCACCATGATTTTGGATAGACGCATACGATTATCAGATTGTACCTTAAATGTTTTTGAACATGTTTTCACTACTTTGTTTAGTCTTTCAAAAAAAAATTTGTTTTGTTTTGTTTCTCATTATTTAACTTAGTAGTAGCTTTAGCTATTTTTATAAACCCATGTGTAACTTCTTACAAAATTCTTCTTAATACAATGAATCGATGATTTTGCTAGACCTTATTTTGGATTTGATATTGTAGCTCTAATTTCAAAATGGGTTCCTCTTTTAAACAATGAGCAGAACAGATTCTTTTATCATTCTCTTCCTGCCACTATTTTATTTCCATCATTCTTGTCTTATATAACTGTCATGATTACATCAATTCCCTGTCTCGTATATAATTCTGTCAGCTATACCTTGAAAACTCTTGAATCTTCATATTATTTTGCCTGAGAAATGTTGAGGAAGTGACGTAAATCATCAAGTACGGAAATGACGTAAATGGTTATCATAGAATGATTTATAGGAATCAGGACGTTGGATGTCAATTATAAAAATAAAAAAATGAGAGGGAGATGTGGTAAAGGTTTAGAATGGAATCGAGTGATAAATGTTATTAATTTAGAAACAATCGCAGAAAATTGGGTTACGAGAAATTCATGGATGTATTTCAAAAAAAAAACTAATGAGGATATCAAAGGTCAACCTAGTTTTGAGAACTAGAAATCTTGGTTATTGATTCTTGGGAACTATTACCAGGCTATGTAGAAATTTAGAGATGGAAAGGAGAATTTACTTGTATTCTATGATTATGCAAATTGAACTAGATATTTTGAGAGGGTGACTAGAGACAGAGAGAACACAAGGATTTAAGTTATAGGAATTATTTTAGATGATTGAAAAAAAATTTGTAGAATTCAAAAGGATAATATTTGAAGGTGAACGTTGAAGAAAATATGAAGGTTGATTTATAAATAAAAAATAAATTTTGTGTGACATAGTGGTATTGGAGTTGAGTAAATACGAGACTTGATTTAAACAAGTTCAAGAATTTCATAAACTGGATTTGGAGGTTTCGGATCTAAATTAAAATGAGGTAAAGGAATTTAAAAAAAAATTGATTAAATGAATAAGTGTTGACTCCTAAATAAGAGGGGTATGTTTTGTGGAAAATATTTTAGAAGTTAGAAATTTTGTTTATGGTGATCATGGTAAAGGTTTAGATGACTGAAGGTTATAAAATTTTTGAGGGTAGTCATATGAAGGTCGATTTTATATTGGGGTTGTGAGAAAATATGATTTGGCAAATGATAAACTGATAGTATTAGAGAGAGATGATTTACTGACTTTCGTATGAAATCTTTTCCTGTTTTTCTCTAGAAGGGTTTTTCAATATCATTGAATCCTAGTTTCCTTAATCACGACCAAATCAACTTCGATTATCTTTTCTTATCTTGGGTTGTACTCAATTGACTTAAATTTGTTTACGACCTGAATCTTCATCCTTGTATGCTCGTTCTCAGACCTTGTTGAACTGTCCTCCATATTGCCCAATCTTGATTTTCCTAATTTGATCAACTTAGATTGTATCGAGACTAAATATTCTTAATATATTTTGTGATTGGATTTTCATGCAATTGACTTTCATTCTTTAACTTGTGATTTTGATATTTCTTTGAATAGTACCCTTTTAGATAATTGGTAGTTAGCTTTATTTTATTTTTTTTGATGAGTACAAGTTTTTATATAGGATGGTAGACTGCCTTACAGTATTGATGATTTGTTATTTCTGTAACTTTTTTAGTTAGCACCCTAGATTGCTTGTGTGTTTGATACCCTATGACCAATTCAATTAGCATGACTAGTATACTTAGATGAGACTTCCACTACCACCGTATGCCATGACCCTGTATGACATCCCTTTTGATGGTATGTTTTATTTAAGTTCTGGGATTTGATTGTGGGGGTTTGACCTAGAAGGATTACGAACATTTTAATTTCGAGGACGAAATTTTTATAAGGTGGGTAGGATGTGAGCATCCTGAATTTCGGGTTGATTTTTTTTAAATTTTTTTAATTGATTTAGTTTTAATAAATGATTTATTCTGTTATTTATCTTTAAGTGTACTTTCCCGTGCCATTGATATTTGGAGTATCAGGGATGTTCAACTCTGGAAATCTTCTTCACGAGTTTTGGAGTGAATAGGATTACCTTCATGATGGTATATAGTGTCCCATCCAAACTTGTTCCCTTGTACTCTTTTTGCTTCACACAACTTTGGGTCAATTTAGACCATTTGATTATTAGTTATTTTTCCCACTCTTTTTCTTGATCATTTTTAGCACGTTACCGTGACTTTTCATTTTGGAGCACAAGGCCAGTCAGTTTCTTGAAACCAACTCATCATGCATGATCTACTCGAGACGCTCGTCACCCATTACCTTCGTGTCCCACTCAAATACGCCATTTTGTGCTCCATTTGCTTCGCACAACTTTCCTGACACGTGACCCGATTTTATTTCACCCCACGGCGTCACATTCACTTTCCAACTTGATTTGTGGGTCCCTGGTCGACCAAAACCTATCAGCCCTAATTATGGACATGGCCCACATTGAGCCTACTACCCGTCCGACACTTGTGTCCCATTTATTGGAATCCCCATGTGCTACTTATTTACTCATGATCATCAACGCCTAATTTTAATTCGATTATTACGTAATGTCCGATTTTGATCCAATCCGGCTCCACCGAGTCCAGCCCAGCTCTATGTTACCCTCCATCATGACACCCCTACTTTCCTCGTCCAAAAATAATATTGAATCCTATTTCACCATTTATTGGAATCTCCATTTATTAAAAACCCTTAGAATGGCCAATTTCCCTACTTTTAACCTTAGCCACTTGATTTCTCCAAATAAATCCTCACCATTAATTTCCCTCTATATCCTTAGCAGCCAACATTCCCACACACCCATGCGTGACCGGCCCTAACCCCAAGAATACTCTTTTCTCTCTCTTCCTCTCATTTAACAACTCATCTCTTTCTCTCTCTCACCTATTCTAATTTTCCCACAACTCTTCATCACCTACATCAACTTCTTCCTCAACCCGAGCTAACCACCACCACTACACCATGCCCCGACCTCCTCCCTGGCCGTGGCTTCGGCCACCCTAGCCGAGCGCGCCGTCGACCACCCAGGACCTCTCCTCATTCTTCATATGAACACCACCACCACCATCAATGAACATCACCTCTCCTCCTTCTCCTCCTCACCGGAGCGCGTGGCCGACCTCACTCTCCGGCGTGGCCGCACCGTTGCCCCCACCGCGCGCGTAGCCACGCACTGCCGTGCCTCGCCGGCCTAGCCTGGGCGCGCAGCCGCGCGCACCAGGGGCAGCAGCAGCTGCGTTCGAAACAGCCGCACGCACGCGCGGTTGAGCGCCGCCGCCGACGACGTGGTCGCCATGGCCGACCTCCCCATGGCCGGGCGTATCCCCGGGATAGGCCCCATGGCCATCGTCCCTCTCCCCGACGTGTATCGGAGGCGATTCGTGCGTTTTGTACGACGTCCCGTCGTGACGAGCTCGGGAACGAGGCTAGAATTGCGTTCCGTCGCAGCAACTTCATGCACGTTTTTCTGGAAATCCGACCGTTGGATCGTCGATTTCTTTACTCCGTCACAATCTCGGTATATCCACCTTCACTTCTGTCAATTTTCGTCCGTTAATTTTATCGTTTGATACATCAAAATCGGCCACCAAGTTGACCGTTTAAATTGTATTAAATTTGGGCAGTTTTGCGGGGCCAACTTCGTCAGCTTGTATCTCCTCCACCGTAGCTCTGTTTGGCGTCCTACCAGTTCCTGTGCGAAGCTGGTATAACCCTCTTGCTACCCCTCCAGTTTTATTTCATTGTGAGCTTGTTTGATTGGTTGAATTCGACGCCAAAGTTGGCCGGCCGAATTCGTAATTTCCAACTTGTAAAATTATATTTTTGAACACGGGACTCCAAATTTTAGTTCTGACACCACCATTAGACTCGTGGCATCGTTCTGGCATGTTTTCTTATAAAATTTGTAGATTTGGAGAACGTGGGCCCTGGTACGTTTTTCGGTGCAAAGTGGGTCCCACATTCTGGGTCAACGGGACTTTTTGACACTGGCTCATCAGAATCCAATTCTGGAGATATCGTTGAGTTCGTATCGTCATTCTTGACTCGTTGACATATAATTTGCTAGGTTTTGGTGGACATTGGATCCGACACACATTTCGGTGCAAGTCGGATACCAATATCCGGGTCAAGGGGTCATTTTGAGATCGGCTCATCGGAATCCAATTCCGGATATACCGTTGAGTTCATATCGTCATTCTGGACTCGTTGACATGTAGTTTGCTGAGTTTTGAGAACATTGGCTCCGGTACGCATTTCCGTGCAAACCGAAATTCCAATTTCTGGTCAACGGACCAAATTGAGATCGGGTCAACGGAATCCAATTCTGGAGATACCGTTGGGTTCATATCGTCATTCTGGTTTCGTGGACATATAATTTATTATATTTTATAGACTTGTTTTCTTGCATATTTTTTGGTGCAAAACGGCTCCGACACGGACACCGTTTTCACCCAAAATTACCTTTTTGCCCTTGTGTCCAAATTGGACCGATGGGTAGGCTATCCTAGCTAATTTGACTATTCTGGACATGTTGGCGATGTTTATTTCATCATCCGACAATGTTTGTTGATAATTTCTCTGAGTTTAACATTTTTATAATTTATTAATAATTAATTCTTATAATGTTCGTATTTCGGAATTAGTACAACGAAACTGAGCTCAGTCAATTCCAGTGATCTCACATCGCTGAAATTGACAAGATGGACACGTGGATCACTATAATAAGATTATTAAATTTATCGTTGATCATCTTATCTCGATTTGCGTGTCGTAAGTTTCGACGTACGAATAACGAAGTACACTTTATGTCTTTAATAATTAGACTAGAATTGACCCTGTTTGACCAAAGTTGACCAGTTGACCAAAGTCAACTGTAAGTCAACACTTGACCTAGTTTGACTAGATTATTGACCGGAGTTGACCTAGAGTTAATTTGACTTAGAAGAACCTAGGATAATATAGATTGCTTGTAGAGATTCTTTTATTACAACTTGAATACCTTGTAACCTGTGTTGCTTTAAATAGGACTCTGTGGCATCAGTTGGACCCCTATACCTATCAGCTGTTCAGGTTATCAGGCGAGTACATTCTCTGATCATTTCATATATTGTTTAGGATTATATTTCCTGCTTTAGATTACTTTACATGATGTTGACACATTGGAAACACGGATTAGTACTATATGGATTTTGTTGTGCGATGTTATCCCCTTAGCGGATACATCGGGTATTCGTATTCGTGTACTTTATCGTGAGCATCGTGTACTCCTTGTATTTGTGACATTCGTATACAAATCGTGTGAAATCGTGTATATTCATGTGTTCACATGATCTCGTGTGCGACTATACTTCATGTGCAATAACATAACATAGCTAGATCCTTGTGTATTGATTGGGGCGGGGGAGTAGAAGTGGTTATGTAATCAATCCAGTAGATTACTCGTGTACAACCTCTGTAGATTACTCGTGTACAACATCGTGCCGTTTACATAACCATCTTGTGCTCTGAATCACTAGTCACTGATAGTTCTCTATATATTGTAGCTATTTACTTACAGTCTCTCTCTTTTTCATCATGTTATTTCTTCAGATCCTATATCTTACTCTCTAGCATGTTTATATTTCCTAAACTGTTATGATATTGTTGAGATGTACTGTACTCGATCCTGTCCTGACTGGACCCGTTGATAAATTTTACAGATAGCTTGGAGATTGTCTGCTAGCCTAGAGGAGACACATTAGAGATTGTTTAGATAGTTATTTCAACTGTCTGGAGTTGTATTTACTTTATGGATTACTGTATCTGAGTTTTGAGATTTGAGATGTATTTCGGGGTTTGTGTATCTTAGACACTTAGATTTCTCTCTGTTGTACCTCTTTTGGATTTCATGTTTTATCTATCCTTATCATGCTCTACCTTAGATGTGATTGAGTCTGTATCTGCTATGTCACCCCCATTCGGGGAGTATAAACTGTTTAGCCTTATACTGTTAGATGCATGAGACCTAGGACAGCGTTCTACCGCCGACACTGCGGCGTAGGCTGGACGTACCCACTTTTCGTTCCCTTATTTTAGGGTGCGGGTCGTGACAAAAAGGAAATGCTTTTTAAGCACTTCAAGCAACATGTCGAAAGACTTGTTGCTCTATAATTGATACATTTGATGTGCATCAAGGTGACAATAAAAGATAGGTTGGAAAAAGTTTCGCAACCTCGGTATAATGGTTCTTTTGCATCTCCTAACAAATTGTAAAACTTTTCTGCTTCTCCATTTGGGTCTTGCTGCATAACCTCTTATATTAAGCCTTGTATGTCATCAATTGGCTCTAGCGTGTCAAACTCATCAGTGTCATTATGGCTACTATGAGTTTCACCACTGTCACCACTACTGGAATCCTTACCCTCCCCATGTAAATACCATTATGTATAAGTAGACTTTATACCATTATAAAGAAGATGTTGGTGCACTTCATTCCGAATTAGTCTAACTCTATTGCTACATTTATTGCAAGGAAAATAAATTTTTATGTCATCGTACTTCATATGATTATAAGCATAGTCGATAAAAATGCAACTCCATCAAAATACTTTTGTGTTGACCTCCCTGATTGCATCCAAGATTTATCTACTGGCATATTTCTACCAAGATAAAGGAAAACATAAATGCAAATATAACCAGTGGCATAGCCAGAATTTAGGTACAACAGGATCAAAATAGGCTAGTACATTTTTAATTCAAAAAAATATTTATAAAAATGCAAAGAAAACTAATAGCATAAATCGAAGAGAAATCCTTTTGGGTAGATCATTGATAATTGGTTCTCACCATCTCGTCTTTGGTAACCTCTTGTAATATATTTTTATTACTTTGAGTAGTTGTGGTTCTCTATTGGATTGGACGAATTTTTTTGTATAAGGTGTAATATTCTATTTTTTTTAGTGAAAGTTTTTTCAGAATTGGATTTAATTTTTTACTAATATTATAAAGGATTGGGTTTTTGAGAAAGTAATATATGATCGTAGTATGTCAATTACTAATATTATAAAGGATTTGATTTCACTAGAACAACAATCAGTGATACTACTGGAAAATATTCAAAGTTTTTGACTAATACTATAAGATCTAATTTTTTAGAAAGTAATATGGCAATGACAGTAGTCTTGAGTGATATGTAGTATATGAGCTACTTTCTCTCGTGACCTATATATCATTCTAGTGATCAGTTAGACTAGAGAAATATTAGGTGCCACTTGAATGGCCACTTAACAAATTTTTTTATTGATGTGCTATTGCTACTTGTTTCCTATTGTTGGTGTTGCTGTGCTATTGCTGCTCGTTTCCTATTGTTGGTGTGTGTGTCTGTGTGTGTATATATATATATATTTTTTTTTTTTGAAATCAGGTAAATTGTTTCTGGAATCGCTCCCACTGGGATTCGAACTCCTGACCACTCAGACCGCATGCATCTCTCTTAACCACTAGGCTAGAGGTCATTTGCTGTATGTGTGTGTGTATATATATATATATTTTTTTGTGTGTGTATATATATATATTTTTTTGAAATCAGGTAAATTGTTTCTGGAATCGCTCCCACTGGGATTCGAACTCCTGACCACTCGGACCGCATGCATCGCTCTTAACCACTAGGCTAGAGGTCATTTGCTGTATGTATGTGTGTATATATATATATATATATATATATATATATATATATATATATACATATGAAAGAGATAAAAAAATTGAGTGAGGTCATATGACCCACTCGTCCCTTCTTCCTCCGTCAGTGAATATAACTAACTTTAAAATATTTGAAAGAAGAAACATAAGTTCTGACATGTTGTCGTTCCTAAACCATAAACGTTAACCTAATTTATAATTTGTAATAGATAATTGACCAATAAAAAATTATAGTTTTTCTGATTTTCGTGAGGATTAATAAGGTACATAAATACTGGTGTAGAGCTTTGAGATATTTTTTTTGAACATATTATGTGCCCCCTTAAAATAAAGTATGAATTGTAGAACTTACACCCCATATATACAACTTTAACATCATTGATGTGCCTATATATAGACACAACTACTAGTTGGCAACCTAAAGTTCACAACAGAAATAGCAATAATTGGCTAAAAATATAAATGATCGGTTGATCAGGTGTCTGGTGCTCTACTCACTACAGACAAGGTGTCCTGAAAAAAACAACAATTTTGTTGCATATAACATTGATCGGATGATTGCGTGTCTGAAAAAAACAAAAAAATACAAAAGCAAAATTCGGTTGTCCTCGCATATAGTATTGATCGGGTGATCGGGTGTCTGGAAAAAAAATAAAAAAGAAAAGCAAAAATAGTTGGGGGTTTGGAAAGAAACTTGGTTTCTGATTGTTAAAAGCCAATTTCATTTGTTTACATCATATAGAAGAAGAAAATGAAATAGCAAGAACAGAAGTAAAAAAAATAAAAGAAAGAATACCTAAATTTTTTGTGCTTCATCCTGTTCACCGTCGATGTATTCTTTACAAAATAGTAGCAGCGAACTTGAGGAGGAGGAAGTGGAGAAGAATACCTAAAAAAAATTCTTCTTTTAGTATATACGGGTTGGAGGGTTTTAATGAGAAGGAGATTACCTAATATGGGAGAGAACAGAAAAATTGGGGGGGGGGGGACGGATTACTCCAAAATAATATGGGGGAGGGCGGGATTTTTCGAAATAATATGGGGGTGGGGCGGGATTATTTTGAAAGCTGTCATCAAATCTTTTGAAGTTTTATTTGAAAAAAAAAGAAATAGTCAAATATTTTGAAATTTTATTGGAAAACAAGGAAATATATTAAACGGAAATTATTCTTCACTTATTTTGAATAAAAAAAAAGTTCAATGGATAATTTGTTAACATAGATTCATTATGAATTATTTGATTATTTGGAGAAGTATTTTTAATTTATTTGTGAATTAATGATTATTTTGAGAATTCTTTTTGATTAATTTTGTATAATATTTGATTTCTTGCAGAATTTTTTTAAAACAGTTTGAAATCATTTTGAAACAATTTAGTCTACCAATCTGAACAAATATTGGGGAGGGGAATTACAGATAGTTTTGGCAGATATAACAAAAAAAAGTAAAAGAAGTGAGAGAGGGAGAGAGAATCAGTGAAATGAGATGAGAAAATAAATTCTAATAATTTCATGAATTTTGGACTTTAAAAGTTTCGAAGAGGACACTAACAGAGATTGACTACTTAGTAGTTCAATATGCTTCAACAGTGTCTTTACAAAGTCGAGGAGGGGTGCAGCACATGCACGGTAGGGGAGTGACCCTTGTTAGCAATCACCCGAATAATACTCGAATTATAGGCAAATTATTTCGCATATTTCAGAAAAGTATAATACTTGCGTATTTTTGAAAGATTCGAATCAGTACTTAAATTATAAGCACGCGAACTTTTAAACGTGTTAAGATAAATTATTAAAAAAAATGGCAAAAAAACGTAGTAGGAACATGCGTAATTAGCCAAATTTGACAACATGATCATAAGAACGTGAAGTTCCTAATCTCAATATTTTCATTTGTCAAATATTTGACCGATTTTTTTAACGTATTTTATTTCCACTGTGCCAATTTATGCTTTTACTTTTGTCGTCCCGAATTTTTTTTTATTGGCCGAATTGCTAAAAAGGAGAGGAACTTTTGTCTTTTGTATGAGTCTATCAAATCTTTTTGGAATCATCTAAAACAAAAGGAAATATTATATCTAATTTTTCTTATAAATGAGACATTATTTATTATCAATTGTAATTGTCCTTACAATTTTTTTAATTTATTTGGTAAATTATTTGATTATTTGGAGAATTTTTTGATTTGTTGAACTATTTGATTATTTGGAAAAAATTAATTAAATTGGAAAATATTTTTTTAATTTAATTGGTGAACTATTTGATTATTTGGATAACTCTTTTGAATTACTTGGAGAAATATTTTAAATCATTAGATTATTTGGAGAAATATTGAATTTATTGGTGAATCATTTGATTAGTCTCAAAATCTTTAGGATTTATTTGTGAATTATTTGATTATTTTAAAAAAGGATATTAATTTGGAAAAAGTTAAAATCTTTAAGATTTATTTGTTAATATTTCAGTCAAATATGTCACATCTCATCGTCAACTGAATTAAGTGTGGAGAGTATCAGGAAGCCATGTATCAAAATCTATAAATAGGAGCTTGGAACTTAGGTGAATGTAATCAGACTCAAAAATGTACTTAGCTTGTGTTTTCCTTGTCTAGTCTTTCGTTTCATGAATCTCTAACCTTCTTCTTCTTCTTCATTCAATAAACCCTAATTCATTCTTCCCCAAATTGTGTGAATTTTCATTAAACTGACACTAATTACTAGGTCCCCACAACCCCAAATTCAATTTGGGACTAGACCTAACATATGTATATCATCAACCAATTAATTTAAAAACATACATGTATTTGTTTTCTAACGTAGTTGAAAAGAAAAATTATAAAACTAAAAATTCTCCTAACTACTTGACATATGTAAATCCTCAAATATTTTACAATTTAAATTATATTTAAACTAACTAAATAATATTATCAAACTATCATTTAGAATATGATTACACAAATTATATTTCTATATTTCTATATTTTTATATTTCAATAATATCGTAAATTTTTATATTTAAATTTATTATAAGTGCAACACACATGCATTTATTAGTTTTTTAAATTTATTTTGTGAATTATTTGATTATTTGGATAATGTATTTGATTTATTTGGAGAATAATTTGGACTTTTATTTGATTATTATTTCCGACAATATCTACTAGGTATAGGAAATAGTCAACTACTTCTGATGACAAAAACAATCGCTGGAAAAATGTATACTTTCACCGATGATATTTATGTCCCCTCGTAAATACAAATTTATTTACAACAATATCTAGTGTTTCTCACAAATAAAGTATTATTTACGACCAATTGTTGTCGTTGCAATTAGTCCATTATTTACGACGGGACTTGTTTGTCCTCGAAATAATGATATTCTTTTCCAAGAAATTTTTTTTTGGTCGGAACTAGTTTTGGCGCTAACAATTCCCTCCAATTATTGAGTAATTTTGAGAGACAAATACATCTTTTTCGAGAGCACATTCTGCGTCGGAAATAATATGGACTTTTATGAGATACTTCTGACGGAACAAATTTTGTTGTCGCAAATGCTACTTTTCCCGATAACCCTCGTAATGTTTTGTCGTAAATGCAGTTTTTTTTGTAATGAAGTCACTGGAATCAAGAAAAGTAGAACTGGAAAAGGAAGTAAGTTTGCTGCATACTGAATAAAAAATGTTGGCAAATTAGGTTCAGGAAGAAGAGCATAGTCATCAGGATGATTTGGCTAAATACGAAGAACTTCAGGACCAGATTGAAAGGTCAGCAATTAAACATGCCATTAAATATTTCCTTAAGAAAGCAAAACTTTCTATTTCCTCAAGATCGGTTAATACTGACATATGTTAATCTTTCAATATTTTTCATATGCATTAGTCCTTGCAGCAACCAATAGACATTTTGACCTTGATGAAGCTATCATTAGGAGGCTTCCCCGGAGGTTAAATTATTTCTTAAACTGTTAGCCTATTGAACATTATGGGATCGACGTGTTTATCTGTTGCTCATGAATTTTATATTCCCTTCAGATTAATGGTGAACTTGCCAGATTCATCGAATAGAGAAAAGATTCTAAGAGTTATACTGGCTAAAGAAGAGTTGGCAACAGATGTTGATCTGGAAGCTGTTGCTAATATGACTGATGGATATTCTGAAAGTCACCAGAAGGTCTGTTGTTCTTACTTTGTTGTAGATACATGTATTTCTTTTAGTTTCTTAGCTAATGAGACATTTTCCATGTATGTTTGGACACAGAATCTTTGTGTTACTGCCGCACACTGCCCCATTAGAGAGATACTGGAAAAGAAAAAGAAGGTTATTGATTCTTGCTCATATGTTCAACTTCATGTCATGACTTGTAAATTACTTTATGCATGTTTAGTTGATTTTGTTAAAAATATGACCATGATATAGACTTGTGGTGAACTTTTCTTCCAAATTTAGCTTTTTTCTTAGAAGCATATTAGTTTATAAGTGAAGTTTAGTTGTTGCTATTTATAGGTATCATTGAGGAGATTCCTGAAAATAGCTGGATAATAGATAAGGGATACCTATCTTGTAATAAAATTTTGAAGACAATTTGTCTAATAGTTATGTTATATTTTCATATTATCTGATGATGGATGATTTGTTACTTTTTTCATTCTTAGGATATTGCTTACTGTTGCCTATGTTCTTTTCTCTAATATCACCAGCAGTTGAGTATCCTTTCCTCATGGAACATTTATTTGCTAGTTCTGTCAGGTTTACTTGGGCTTCAGATCTCGTGTTGCAGTGGTGAATAATATCGATGATGGATTTTCATGGACTATTCTAAGATATAGTCATGTTGATCAAAAGGATAGCTCCAAAGAGAAACTTGCACTAATTGCCGAGTGTAATGCAAAGTTAGCAATATCTTTGACTCTCATGGAAGAATACTTTATGTATATACAACCAAAGAAATACATATGGTTTAGCTAGTTAGCTGACCTCTTCCCATTTGAAACCTATATGGTTAGTGCTAAGAAAATGACCTCCAAATGCTTATCTATGAGTACATACCCAATGGTAGTATTTCCACTCACGTGTATGGTGAATTCTCTTTTCTTGTAGAACTTACACAGTTTCTTGTGTATACATGGGCATATCATTGACAAATCCATAGTTTTTCTTCTATAGGTGCAAGTCAAGCTACAAAGGTAGCTAGAATTCAAGGAGAGTCTTTCAATAGCCTACGAGACGGCTAAAGGTAAAAATTGCAAATTAACTGAATAAATATTGATCAGTATCATGATGGAATTTATTTACTTTACCTAGTATGGTAACTAACATGTACATGAAGACTTTATCCCAATTGTGTCAAGGTTGTGAGGTAAGTTTTCTTTAGATATATTCCTATAAAAGTGTATATTCTTTCTCAGTCTTAACCTTGATTTAGATGAACTATATCCATGCAATGTAGTGCTTAAATATTCTATTCTTCATGGTGACTGAATTATAGTAACTTTTATAATTGTAGATGCTAATATTTGGGGAGGATGCACTGGATGTTGGTTCGTGATTGTTTATTGATGTTTCACATGATGGGAAGGAGTAGTCTTATCACAGTTGAAGAGGGTTAGTAGTGTTGTAGACAAGGCTAAAACGAAGATTTTGTTGTTGTTGTAATAACTTGTATGGGAGCTTACCTTGTTATGAATATGGTAGGTGACATTTGAACCCATTGTACTTATTGGTTCTTAGTTGGCATTTTCCAAACATATACTGGAGAGTTATCCATGAATAAGTACTTTATATTCTTAAAGTTTTGATACCATCTACATTTTATTTTTTATTAACAACTTTGATTCCCAATGACGTGGGGGCAAAATCTCTATTGTTGTTTTAGTGGTTGTCAATTCCAATCTTCTGTCGTATTCAAATGCGGTATATATAATAGCTAGTATTGTCAGGTTTTTTTAAATAAAAATATAATTTCAACAACAATTAGTCAATGTTGTAAATAATTGTTTCACAACAATTATAATTTATTGCTAATATCATATGTCATTGAATATATGACAACATATGAAAAATATTGTGTATTACAATTTTACAACAATAACTAAATGTTGTTAACATCTATAACACAATAAAGGAAAAAAATGTGAAATACTTATATACAACGTTTCTAAACAGTTGCTGATGAAAGAATGACAATATTGAAACAATGTTGTAAATGGTGGTTTGCAATATTTATAAAACATTGTTGAAGTTATAATGGCAACAAATTGAAATCATTGTTAAAACTAATATTTACAACGTGTTGAACTCATTGTTAAAATAATAAAGCACAATTGAAAAATGTATTTACAACTTATTGTGCAACGATAGCCTTATGTTGTAAAAACACCTCAAACTTTTTACAACTCCTCGAACTACAACATTTTTGAAAACATTGTAAAAAGGTATTAACAACGTTTATCCAACGTTGTAAAAAGGGTTTTTTGTTGTAGTACCTCCTCTGAACCTCTTGTTATCGACCTTCGTCGTAACAAGCCTTCTTCTTCTCCTTCTCCTCCTCTTGTTATTAATCTTAGCAAGCCATCGGCTAAGGTTAAAAACACTATTGTAAATGATGATATAAGTATCAATAAAGTAGCTTCTCCTTTGCAGTATATTGATGCCAATTACTACACACGATGTTATCTAGAAATCTGGGATAACTTTGAACCCCTTACCTTAGGAGCAGTTCAACCTTTCCAAGATGAGGTATCACATGAATCAGTACAAGACTCATTCTTTCTAGTTCCCTTCCGGAAGAAGGATGAGCATCATATCCTCTTCAGCAAAGGGTTAAATCAAAAGGCTACAACCGATAGCGACTCTGAAAATGATGATAGTAGGCGACTTCAACTAAGTTGTTACAGTCAACAATCTAAGAACATCATCCAAAAGATGGGCTATAATTTCAGAACCAGACTCAATGGTGTTAGGGGAAGACGAACTCCTATTCGTATACATGTTCCAAAAGGAAAGTCACTACAATATTATAATAAAAGCATGGGTTAGGCTACACTTCGCCAATCTCAACCCCAGATGTTTCTGAGTCTGACAAAAAAGAACAATCTAACTCTTCTGATTCTGTATCATGGAATTCAGATACCAGCATAGGGTACGTTCATCTCGTGACTCTATTTTCCAATATGGTGACCGTTGAGTTCTCGGAAGATGATGACGACTTCACCGAGGCTCCCAAAACTGTGCCCTGGGCTCAAAGAAGGGTTACTCAATAGGAACTTTATTTTGAACAACGTGAACCACCTACTGAGGATCAACTAGTCCAGATCAACGTCGGTGATAAAGCCTCTCCAAGGCTAATCTTTATCAGCAAAAGTCTTCCTGAAGCAGATAAACAAGATCTGATTCAGCTCATCAGAGAATATATTGACATAATCGCCTGGAGTTATGAAGACATGTCGGGACTAAATTCTCAGGTCGCTACCCATAAGCTTAATATTGTACCAAATGGTAGACCAGTCAAACAACAACAGTATCGATTCCGACCTGATATGATGGACGCCATAGAAGCTGAAGTCAAGAAGCTCATTGCTTGTGGCTTTGTCAGAGAGGAACAACATCCAGACTGGGTGGCTAATGTTGTTCCAGTTATGAAGAAAATAGTGAAGGTCCGAGTTTGCATCGACTTTAGAGACCTTAATGAAGCTTGTCCCAAAGATAAGCTCCTTCTTCCGATCACTGATGTCATGATCGACAACACTTGCAGGTTCGAACGAATGTCTTTCATGGATGGATTCTCCGAATATAATCAAATTAGGATGAACCCAGAAGATGAAAAACATACATCTTTTCATACTCCTCTAGGAGTCTACTGCTACACAGTCATGCCATTTTGTCTCAAGAAGGCTGGTGCAACCTATCAGCGGGCCATGAACTCTATCTTCCGCAAAAATTTACGGAAGACAGTTGAATGCTATGTTGATGATATAGCTGTCAAAAGTCGTCTAAAGGAAGATCATATCCAAGACAAGAACTATCTTCGATCTAATGCGCCAACATCAACTCAAGATGAATCCCACCATGTCATTCATGGGAGTCTCTAGTAGCAAATTCCTCGAATTCGTTATTACCTCTAAGGGTATACACGTTGACCCAAAGAAAGTCAAAGCCATTCAAAAAATACGTCCTCCAAGCAACCTAAAAGAGCTAAGAGGACTCCAGGGTTGACTTGCGTACATCAGGAGATCCATCTCAAATCTCTCTAGACGCTGCAGAGCGTTTACTCAACTAATAAAGAAAGGTGTGTCTTTCGTTAGGATTGACGAATGCCAGCAAGCATTTGAAGACATAAAGAGATACCTAATGAACCCTTCGGTCTTAGTTCCTCCAATCACATGAATACCCTTCCTGATGTATGTTCGAGCAATGGATCACTCCCTGGGTGCCCTCCTAGCACAAAAGAATAAGAAAGGTCACGAGCAAGCCATTTACTATCTTAGTCGTATAATGATTGGTGTTGAACATCGATACAGCCCGGTAGAAAAAGAATGTCTAGCCTTGATGTTCACTATCCAGAAAATGCGATATTATATCACGGGCTAGACCATTCATGTCATCTCCAGAGTCAATCATCTACGGGTCTTGATGAAGAAGCCCAGTACACTCAATTCCAAACTCATTACATGGGCTATATTGTTAGCACAATATGATATGGTCTATGTCCCCCAAAAGTCTGTCAAGGGTCAAGCCCTAGCTGACTTCCTGACTACACATCCAATTCCTAAAACTTCTAAACTCTATGATAAAATTCCTGATGAAATTTTGGAATCTAACTTGACTTCAAGAGGAATTCTTGCTTGGCGTCTATTCTTTGATGGGCATCTAGAATTGGACCCAATGGTATCATTGTTGCTAGAGTTGGAATCGTCCTCGTATTACTAGAAGGGCTAGTTATCCAAAGAGCCTATTCTCTCGATGAGCCATGTTCCAACAATGTTGCTGGATATAATGCTCTACTCATCGGTCTCCAATTAGCTAAACAATTGGATATTGAACATCTAGAAGTATACGGAGACTCTAAACTGATTGTTAACTAGGTTAGAGGCACGTATGAAGTTCGGCATCAAGATCTCATTCCATACCAAGAAGCAATAGCCAGATTGGCTATATCCTTCAAAGGTTTCTTCATTGAACATGTACGTTGAGCTTGCAATACAGAAGCTGATGCACTCGCTAATCTAGTAGCAGTATTAGAAATTTCTATAAAAAGACAACAAATGATTGTTATTACTAATAGGGAATTACTCTGCGTTGAGAATAATTTGAATGTTGAAATTTATAATTCAGTTGAAGTTGGTACTACTAGTGAAGACTGGAGGGCTCCTTTCATCGACTTTGTAGTACATAACATCTTACCCAAAGATCCCAAAGAAGCAATAATCTATCGACGGTCGCTTCGATTCTATTACAATCACTCATCCAAGATACTATACAGACGATCATTTGACAATATGCTCCTACGTTGTCTTGCAGGAGATGAAGCAAAGCAGATACTACGTGAACCTCACGATGGTATCTTTGGTGCACATCAGCCTGGTTCTAAGCTACAGGATCGCATCCAACGCATGGGATACTATTAGCCCACCATGGTGTAATGCAATTGAGTATGCGAGGAAATGTCGAGTATGTCAAATCCATACGGATTTCATTCATCAACCATCAGAATTTCTACATCAGACTGCAGCATCCTGGCCTTTCGAAGCTTGGAGCATGGATGTCATTGGTTCTATCAATCCGTCCTCATCTCGAGGACATCGGTTTATCCTAGCTATAACCGATTACTTCTCAAAAAGGGAAGAAACTATACCCTTAGCAGAAGTCAAGAAAAGCAATGTCATCAACTTCATCAAACATCATGTAATCTATCGATTCGGTGTTCCTCGACAAATCATCCATGACAACGAACCTCAATTCGTCAATCAGAAATTCACTCGATTTTGTGATGGCAATAGGATTAAAAATGTTGCTTCTATAATGTATAATTCGCCAGCTAACGGTTTAGCTGAAGCATTCAACAAAACAATTATTAAGCTTCTCAAGAAGTTCGTTTCTACTAATAAATGGAACCGGAGCGAAAAGCTTAGAGAATATCTATGGGCCTACCGTACTACCGTACGCACTCCAACCGGCTGTACAAATTTCTCTTTGGGGTATGGATGTGAAACCGTCCTACTATTGGAAATCCAAATCCCATCACTGAGAATAGCTATTGCCAATGAACTCACAATAGAAAACAATGATCATCTTCAACTTTAGGAGCTTGAAGAACTTGACGAGAAGCGGCTACTAGCTCAACAACACATCGAGCTATATCAAGCCCATATCTCAAAAGCCTTCAACCGTAAAGTCAAAGTACGAGCATTTCAAAAAGGTGAGCTGGTCCTTACTGTCAGACGTCCCATGACTATGACTCACATGAGCAAAGGCAAGTTCGAACCAAAGTGGAAAGGTCCCTACATTATAAGCAAAGTTTTCTCAAACAGAGCTTATCTACTGTCCGAGATGGACGGCCGAATTGCTATGATGCCTATCAACGCTAAATTCCTGAAGAAATACCATTTTTGAAAGTGTGTACTATGTATATACCCCAAATCTTCAAAAATCCCCAGTAGAGTTTACCTATAACATCTACTTCATCCTAACAAACATCATCTATTGAAATCCAGTTGTTTTAAGAGATATCCTATTATTGAGTCCCAGTTGACCCAAGGATAATCAACATATGTACGAATTCGCGTCCACATTACCTCTGAATTTTGCTATCTACATTAAACGACTTGTCACGCCCACATTACCTCTGATTATGTCATCCCAGAAATGATAATATTTTAAAATTATATTCTATCATACCCATATTACCTCTAAACAAATATAATGAGTATTGTTATTTTCAAGAGATATGTCACGTCTAATACCTCTGAACATATGTCTTATTTCTATCTATTACTTGTGTCTCAAACAGATGCATAATAAGTAATAGAGCCATAAAAGATCATCACTTTTTTTATTCCATGTAATAGCATGCAAACACCAAAAAGTTATTACATTCATCGATAAGTGTTTAAAGCAAAAAAGTTATTACATTTTGATAACTTCACTTTGAAAGCTGGGTACTAAGATCAGTAATCAGCCTCTTCAAAGACGCAACTTGCTCTACCGTGGAGTCAATTATACTTTTCTGGGCCAAGTCTCTCCTGGTCTCTAGTTGCAAAGTTTGCATTGATTTAACTTGACGTTCTATCTCTGCACCATGAACCTGGAGGAAGTCATTATGTTGCCGAATCAGATCATCCAGATGACTGGAGGCAACTTGATATAATTCAAGCACTTCTTCCTCACGCTTCTTAGCTACCGTGATCGTCTCACGAAGCTTGGCTATTTCAGCTTCCAGCTCTTGAAGATAAACTTGGCCCTTAGCTGCTTCTCTCTCTTCTCTAATATTTATAGCCAAAAAACAAAGGATAGAGGCTGTACAAATTGGGCAAAAAATCTGGAGTCGGTTGGGTTTCTGAAGTGCGCCAAAAGCGTAAAATTACTTCTTATTCAAAGTATTTCAAATTTTATAATTTTTCAAAATTGAAAACTTTGAAGGGGGTCTTATAGAAGCTAAAAATTATTACAACTGATGGCGCTGGTCAATAGGCGCTCAGAAGTCAAATGGAGCTCAGAAGATTAATGGCGCACATCATCAAATGGCGCTCAAAATCAAATAGCGCTGACTCGAGATCCCATGTGGCAAGCTACCTCGAGAAGCTCGGGCGCTCGTTATCATGACTGACAACGCACTTCAAAAAATACCCCTATTTTGCAATGATTTTAGTGTAACACTTATATGGATATTGCTGAAACTATAATTTACAACAGTTACGTAACGGTTGAAATAACCATTTCTAAATTAAATATATTTGCATTGGTTAGAGATTAACCATTACATTATACACTTTTTACAACGGTCCATAAACACTTGCTAAACGTTTTTCTTTTTTACAACGGTAACCATTGCCTAATACACTTTGATAACAGTTTCATGAAAATGTTATCAAAGTGAGTTGAAAGGCAACGTTAATGCAAGGGTTTTAAGTATTTGTTACAAATTTATTAATATTTTACAACGATTACATAAACCTTATAAAAAGGTTCATTGTTAGCAACAATTGTGCAATAATTTTTCCAACCTGTTGTGAGTGGACTTATTATTTGTAATGATTGTGCAACGATTTATGCTACTAGTTACAATTTTTCTTTAAAAATTATGTTTATAATAACCATTGCCAAAAGAATAAGCAATTGTTACAAAAATATTGATCTCACAACATTTTGTTTATAGCTGTTGCAAATTCAATGTCTAATTTTAATTTTGCTTATACACAATAGGAACTTAAGCATTAGAATTACTCGTATTAATTGGTTCCTTGTTTGCTAACAAAAAATATTAGATAATTAATATTTAACATCAATCCAAAATCTTCAATTGATGAAAATAATATATATATATATATATATATATATATATATATATATATATATATATATATATATATATATATATATATATATATATATACATATATATGTATTTACAGGCAAATGAGCCTCTAGCCTAGTGGTAGAGAGGAGACATGTGATCAAGGAGGTTAGGAATTTGAGCCCCATTTCTGTGAAAAAAATTACTTGATATTGACCGTTGCCTATTATCCACAATAATTTTTAACTGTTGCATGAAATATTTTAGGCAACAGTTATCAACCATCGTGCATTACTCAATATTTATAATGGTTTATTAACCGTTGCCAAATATATTATTGAGAACACAATGTAACTGTTATAAATTAACGTGAGATCCGTTGCATAATACGTTATTTGCAACTATGTATAGAAATGTTATAAAAATCTCCTATAATCGTTGCAAGAGGAATCTACAACGCTCGAATTTACAATGGTTCCAATAACTGTTGTGGATTAATTTTGCAACGGGTTATTTTGTTTTTGCAATAGTTTTTGACCGTTGTAAGACGTACACCCTATTTTCTTGTATTGGCACGTCAGTCGAGAAAAATCCTTTCGAGTTATGTCACTAGCACTTTTCTAGAACAAGGGTACTTTAATTATTTCATAATTTGGTGAATATTTTTTTCTTTTTATGTGTATTTATTAGTAGTCTAACTAATCATTAGTCATGGTAGACACCATTTAGATTGACTTGACCAACTAGGTGATAAATTAGACTCTATTCATGGTTAGGTTGAACACAAGTCTTGATTAGGGGCAAACCACTTAGCCCACTTAAGGACATACTTAATACTAAGTGTAATAAAGAGATTATAGCTAGTCTAATGCCTATTTAACCCCATTTTCTCCTAAAATGGCAGCCACCATTAATTTAGGGTTTCCATCCATTCCTCAATTCAATCCTCTTCCAAATTTCCTCCCCCTTCCTCCATTTGTTGGGCAAAGGCTTGGGGAAGCTCAAGGAGACTAAGAGAAGGCTTTAGCAAGGATTTGAAGGCTCCATCTCCATCCATTTTTTCCAGTTTCGTGCAACTTTGTAAAGGCTCCTTCCTACATAGTTATAACCCTCTAAACTTGCATTATCATGGTTCAAATTCATGCATTCATATATGAGAACCTACCCATGACCAATAGGAGGTGGAATGGGGTTCTAATGAGTCCTATAGTGAAGGCTACCTAGAGTTTTGAGTCCATTTGAGGAGGGCTACGAATTTGGACCCCTAGGTGTTTGCTAGAATGCCACAAAGACCGTTTTAGTTCTGATTTCTTATTTTGTATACACATATAGCTTGGGTTGCTCACATTAGGAATGGCATGTGTGATATCTGTATATATATATATATATATATATATATATAGGTAAATTGTTATATATATATATATATATATATATATATATATATATATATATATATATATGTTTATATCTAGGTAAATTGTTATGAATGTATATGATGAGGGTGTCCTAATGTGCTACATGAAAATAGAAATTGAGTCTGTGATTGTATAATATTTGGAGGGGGTTCTATCTTTTTTTTAACAGATGAGTGATAAAGTTGAGGGATATTAGATGGTTAGATAGGATATGAGAGTTAGTTCAGGGGTAGGGACTTAGGCTTGGGGGTTTTGTAAATGTTAGAGGTTAGTGTCAGAGGTTAGGCTTGGCCAATGGCCATGTGTTCAAATAAGAAACAGTAGCATCATGGCCAGTACATCAAGGCATGCACTACAGAACTTAGGTCTGGCCTTGTTGGCTTGACTTGGTCAGCTGCCACTTGGGCAGGCAGGACATGGCCTGCAGAGCACAACAAATAGTAGGGCATGGGGTGTCATAGTATTTGGCTTTTTTATTAGAGTTTTGGTGTATGTATGTATATATTGTATACAGGGATTAAGGATGGGGTTTAAGGAAATTGTTATTGGAGAGTCATAGTATGTTGCTAAGAATGTTACCTATGTGAGTAGTGTAGAGTATCCGTTAGATACTATGTGTCAGATCCTTAGCTTAGTGTGTTACTGTATTGGCTAGGATTAATGGGTTCGAGAGGGTGTAGGTTCCTAAACAGGGATGCCCAGGCCATTTGGCCACTGTCAGGCATAAGCAACTACTGCAGGCTCACCTAGCAGCCTTGCCTAGCAACAGAGCATTAGCTCTTGCCTTGGCCAGTTCTGATCTAGTAGCAGGGGATATAGGGATTTAGGCTAACGCGTGGCTTGGCTCGGGCTACTGTAAGGGACCTTAGTTTTTTCTATTTTATGGGATCAGTTCCCTATATGTGTTGTTCAGAGAATGAGAGAAGAGGAAAAGGGAAAATTGGGATAAGGATAGTTGTGCTTGTGTTTTAGTCATACATGAGTGTGTGTGTGTGTGTGTGTCAAGAGTGTTTTGGTGTCTGTGTGGCAAATAGCCCATGAGTTAGTAAATTAGTTAGTTTGAGAGAGTGTGGGTTAGTGAGGTTAGTTAATGTAGGCATCAAGTGTTAGAGAGCATGTTAGCATCTAAGTTAGGATATTAGTATCCTAATGTGAATGTGTTAGTTAGTGTGATTAGGATATGGGTTAGTGATTTGAATGGAAATTGAGATATGTTGAGGTCAGTTATAGTGAAGGGGGGCTTAGCCTTAGCATTCAGAGCATGGCATGTAGTGGCTGCAGTTGAGCAATACAGCAGCACTGTGGCAAAGCCACAGCCTGCAGCCGCAATAGCAGCAGCTTGCAATGCAGCTGCATTAGCCTCTAGTAGCAGGGGATCCCACCCCCTTAGGTTGGTTTTTGGTGGCCTTTTAGTTAGTATAGGTACTTACCTATCTAGATATTATATAGGATATGATCTAGGTATAGGGTATAGAGTATCATCTAGATGTATTGTATAAGATATTAACTATATCTGTATTGTATTGGGTATTACCTTTAGTCTAGGTTTATGTTTTTCCTATTGGCCTAAAGTATTGGAGTATTACCTAGTCTACCTAAGGTATTGATGTTATCTAATCAAGTAGGATGAGTGTCCAACCAAGGTAAGAAATCACCTACATCTAAATAACTATAGTAGATAACCTAGACTAGATATTTGGGTTTACTACCTAACTTAGACTTGACTAGAGTTTGACCAATTGATCAGTTGACCAAAAGTCAACTGTGGGTCAACATTTGACCTAAAATTGATCTAGATTGCATATCATACTAGAAGACCATGTTTAAACACTCATTTAAACACAATTTAACATGTATATCTCACATCTAGGTTCTTGTGACTCCAAATTGGAACTCGATTCACATTCACTGCTCGGGACGACAGACAAGTACATTCTCTGATAGTTTTTATTATTTGATATTTCCTATAATGTATGTTATACTAGTATTCTATCTTGATTTTTGACACGATGGACTCACGGATTGGTATTTTATGGATTCCTTGACTTGAGATACAAAGTTTTATGCTTATACTGGACTAATGCATCTACTCTTGAATAATGAAATACGTGTCAAAAACTTGGATCCATGTGTACTAGTCGGGCGGGAAAATACCTAGGAGACATGTGAACATACCCTTTCTATCCCATGGTCTTACTGGAATAATAGCGGGCACGCATGGATATGTATGGTTTGCCGGATATCACACTCTGGCCGTTCATATGTCAACTTGGTATTTTAAATCACTGGTGTTAAACACTGATTTCCTGCATTGTCTGTTGTATACCTTACATGACAGGTTTCCCTTTATTACATATTTGTCTGTTTTTACATTCACATGTTCTCTATATACATCTACTGCTCGATATTCACTTGTATTTTTCTTGTACATTGTCTCTATAACCTGATCATCAAGTATTTTATTATTATTACATTTTCATAGTGCTTGTCAGTTATTTGGAACTGCTAGAGGAGATGTTCTCGTTCCATCCTGACTGGGTACGTTGACAAAATTTTACAGATGATTTAGATGACTGTCCGACTTACTATGAGCAGGGGTATACGAGGGTGGCACGCAGGAGTCTGAGGAGGATCTTTCTCAGTAGAGTGTGCCCTAGATATAGTTTAGTTTTTATATTGTATCGGATTGTTCCGATTGTTAGTAGAGACTTACTTTATATTTATGATATCTATTATTTGTGTTGGACATCTAAACTTGAGTTGTGATAACTTTACTCTTTATTGAGTTATCTCCTTTATTATCTATTTCTATGTCCTGCTATATCTTCATTTCGACTTGTGATTGAGATTATATGGTTGTTTTCATATTATTCCTCCGTGCGGAGATGACATGTTATATACTTCATACTGTTAGATGATAGATATTATAGACAACCTATACATCGTTCTACCACCGACACTGCGGTGTAGGCTGGACGAACCCATATACTCGTGCCCCTAAACAGGGTGCGGGTCGTGACAAATCCCGAGCACGCGACGCTCGAGAAGATTGTGTCAAACTTGGTCAAAATGACTGACAGCTGCCTCGTGCTATTTGCTATTTGGTGCAAGGAAATCATCGTTTATAGGTTTAAAGAATGAAGCAGAGGGCGCTAATCATCAAATTGTGCCAGCGCCATTTGCGAGTTAGCGCCAATTGATTAGATTATCCAGAAGCAGTTAGATGACGTGGCGTACATGCCACTAATCTCGAAGAATATATACGTGACACTGCTCACGACCAAGCGTATCTCTCTCACAGAAGGCCTCGCGTCCCAAGCAGTTAAGCCAACGGTTTGCCAAATGGGTGATAGTGCGCCAATTGTAAGTGTGCGCTAATCAGAGTAACTAGTGGACAGTTATTTCAAAACTCTATAAATAGAGTTTCAAATCACTTCTTAATGATTACTAATGATCATAATCTCCTGAGAAAATTGCTGCAACACTCTCCAAAGGCTTTCCTCTTCAACATCGCATCGTCCAAAGGATAAAGTGATCGTCTTCTGATCAGATTCCTATAGTTGTACTTCCCCAAAAATCAATTATACATTTTTTTCTTAGTTTATAATCAAACTTTGTTTTTACAAACAGCCTCAGTCTCGACGGAACGAGGGACAGAGTTGATCGGCTTGCCTCAATGTGCCGGCATGGCCCTGGCTTCATAGGCGTCAAGAAAGTTTGGTTGACAGTGATCGAACATCGACTTTAGACTCACGGTGAGACTTGGTTGTGCTCGTGCGAGTAGTGAAGGTGATTACGCGGCTGACTGGGTTGGCTGGCATGGTCGAGGGATCATGTCACTGGCGATGACCATTAGGGTGCTCTTGCGGACTTTGCGACGGAGATGGAACGGACTGGTTTGCCATCATTCCGGAACTCGGTGAGGGATGGGCGGTCAAGCCACAAAGGAGGGCTCCAGGGAGGATGGGAAAGGTTGGCGAGGAGGAAGGAGGGTGGGCATGGAAATTATAGCGGAGGGGTGACTATTAGTTTACTTATATAGGTGATATTACACGGGGTCGGTAGCTAGCTAAGGATGACATAGTTAAATATAGGAGATTGATTCTCATATACGCTGTGTAGATATGGCTGAAGCTATTTAAATCAAAAAAAATGATTTTAATTAAATATTTGTCATTATCTAATTACTATTATTTATATATTAACATATATCAGTTCTTTTATATTATTTGCTTAATATTTGTATATATATCAACACAAGAAAGAAAGAGTGGGGAATCTGAATATTCGTGTGCATAAGATTAGATTAGAGTAAGGATTTGGTTGATACGGGATATGGACAAATTCTTAACCATATATATGTAGATAATGTAGGACCGATTGTAGGAACGAGTTGTAAAGCGCAATACTTTAGAGGGGGTGAATAGAGTAGGCAGCAGAAATTAACTATTTAAAAAATGTTAGTAACAAGATCACATAATATATATATATCACAGATATGTAAATAAAAAGTAGAGAGTAGAGAGAAAACGCAAACACAAGGATGTATACTGATTTTCCTCTTGTGAGGACTAGTCCAGTCGGAAGAACTCTAGCTTCCAGTTGAATCCACTATTGGAAAATACCACAAGTTTTCATCCGAAGTTCTTGCAACTTCTACAACGCGAGCTTTGATCCGAAGTACTCGACCAACTTCAATTGTGAAGAGTCTTTCTTCAATCAAGCCTCTGATTACAATCACTCTGAAACTTCTAGACCATACCGCACTGGCAAATTGACTAGAGGATTGTAACTGGCTTAGGATTTGAAAATGAATAGCTCAGAATACTTTGGAAGAAGTAGTAGGCTTATAGAGAAGAGATATGAAAGTGAATTGGTGTGTGAGTGAATTGAAATGATCGAAATTCTTCTCTATTTATAGTTTTTCCAAAGGCAGAATTCTGACAGAATTCGGGCAGAATTCGGGCAGAACTCTATGAGAAAATCTCATTGGGATCCGTAACTGTAGGAAGACCAAGTTCAAAAAGCAACGTTCACTAACCGAACTCTGGCCGAACTCTGGCCGAATTTTGGCTGATCTCTGGTCGAGTTCTGTTGGAGTTTTGTCAGGGTTTTTGCAGTTTGGTTTTGGGCTTTTTGAAAAGTCAAACAGTTAGGAAGTAGTTTGGACTTTTGTAAGTGGGCTTGTTTTCAAAATGAAAGGATATTTTGAAAATATTTCTTGGGTAGCCTATTTGCCAGTACGATGCAGTGTACATCGTATTCCTAGACTCAATAAATATGAAAATTATATTGATCAAATAGGAAAACCAAGAGCCCTTTGAAGACGCCTTTCTTCTGATATTTGAGCAAACATGAAGACGCCTTTTTCCTTGACGGTAGTCGTCCAAAGATAAACAGATCTGGAAATTTGAATACCTTTCAGGGGCTTCGCCCCCGAACCCCCACGGGAGGGCGCTGCCCCCTCGACCCCTGTCCGCTAACCGGGCAGCGGAACCCCCGATGCGAGGCCTCGGATAGGTCGTTAGGTGGTTTAGAGAAATCTTCTTGTATAGCGCCATCTTTGGCCCATCAATAATTCTCCATTGCATGTCCTAGTTTGATCATGTTTGATCATGCTTACAGCATGTCTGAAAGTACATGTTAGACAAACAGAACAATATGATACAAACATAGCAATATGATATAGAACATTTAGGACAATGCTAATATTAGGACAATGCTAAGTTTAAGCAGCAACATGATAGTGATTACATGAATATTAGTGATGTCATTATGGTAAACTTAATTGATTAGCTATATTAAAAACATGATATAATCATTGGGCTAACAGAGAATACATTCATATCTCCTTTATATGATTTGGAAAATAAATACCATTAGAATATAAATATTTTTATCTCGTTATTTCTTGTATTTATTCCTTTGCCTAATTTATTAGTCTAGCAATAAAAATATATTTTAAAAATTATTTGAAAAAAGGATATTACTTACCTATGTCTAATATAGCCCGGTTTGTTATTATTATATACTATGCAAAAAAAGAAAAAAAAAGTAGTGAATTTGGGACAAGGACTTTACATAGGGTCTCAGAGTCACAAGGACACCACACATGAGTCAACTCATCAACTCTGTTGAACTCATCATTAATTGTTACATTCACAATTCCTTCCAACATAACATGCAATTATCAACATGTTACAGCACAAATGACAACTTTTCTCTATTCCAACATTTCAGACACCATTCACAATTAGCATATTATGGCATCGAATCATTATTTGGTCATTAGTGTCTAAACTAACAACAATCAATCTTCATGGCATCACAATATATTTGGATTTATTGTATGGAACATCCAGTGAGTAGCCAAGAGAGTCAACGAAAACTTTTCCGACACAAATCGACTTGGAATGATTACTGAAACAACTAGGATAATCACGGAAGGAATCTTTAATTTAATCACGGAAGCAACATTACGTTATCGCGGAAGCATCTTTGTTAATCGCGGATGCAACTTTGATTTGGAGTGAATCAAATAGGAGTCTAAAGAAGTAAAGACGTACTCTGATACTAGTTTGTCATGCCCTAATTCCGCAGAGTCATTCATCCTCGCATTTATCTCTGGGAACCGATCGTCCTCATTTGGGCGTGATGTCGTACAAGTCTAAATTGTTCTTATACAAGACAAAGACGGTACAAAATTGATAATCTTGAAATAGGATCACATTACGGTAGCCAAAGTAGACAAATTGAAGATAATAATGATACACATCCCTTTTATTGAACAAAACAGATTATTGATTCATAGTAGCAAAAATGAGCAGATAACTTGAAGTCACAATGAGATATGCATCAATAAGTTCTCTTTATTGATAATTGAAGTGAAGTACAAGGCTTGCAGAGAAATGCAAAGCTTCCAACACAACCTATATTACATTGATAGCCAGCTGAAACTCACGTCGTATAGGCTTACATTTGATACTTGATACATGGATTTACAACTAGATATGCGACTTGGCTTACAACTCACTGGTACAACAGATATATAATGTTCCATACATTATCCCCTTTATAAACAGAAGGCATCATCTTTTGCAAGGAGAGCTTCTACATGCCCAATAAATCTTCGATGCCTCGGGACTGATCAAGCCAAATCTTTGTATACTAAACTTCCCAAGCATGAGCACCTGAAAAGGGTTCCCACAAAGTGGGTCAGTATAGCACCGTGTACTGGCGAGCAGAAGCAGCCCACTCACCTAAACCAACACTAAGTAATCATGTGAGCAAAATTACTAATAGCGATCTTTCTATTTGGGGCCTAGCAACAGTTTACAGTTCATGAGCAATATTGAAATAAAACATGTAAACATGTTATAACATTGATCATGTAAGGCATCAGTGAAGCAGCATTGTACCAGCATTGTATTTAACAAGCCAAGCATGTTATAGTAATAATCATAGATAAGCAACATCTTAGTATACTGTATTTAACATGTTAAGTAGGTTATAACAACACTTATGGAAAGGCAAGTTGAACTAACATGTATGATACACAAATCACATTTAAGTGATTTCTTACCGATAACCAACTCCCTCGTATGTCCATTAAATACAAGTTAGATGATACACTTACTCTACCTGCACAAGACATTCAATAGCGTCCATCCTGACTACATGATCACTAGTATTAATCTACCACTTAAGACGTTATCATATAGGACTTCAAGGGTATGTGATGTCTCCAAAGTAAGTAGCTAGCCTCTAAGGATGCCTCGCAATACCATGTGCCACCAAAGCATGTTTACATTTCCCCTAGGTCAGATCCGCTCCAGTGCCCCAAGCATACCGTCCAAGGAAATATCATCCCCTTGTGCACAAGTTGTCCATGACCATGCGAAAGCGTGTCCGACTCGATCATGTACATAAACGCATGGTAAAAATATTGAAAGAAAGTAAAGGCAACAATACATCATTTTATTTCATCCAAGTCGTATCATGTGTCTTATCATTACCATCATTCCACTTGGTGATCTCATCGATCACAAGCCTCATTATTTCTCATTGCATCGATTTATCACAATATTTCTTATATCATTCCTTTCAATAAAGAATAATACATTTCATTCTTTTCATAGGGACAACATCATTTAGTTGCATTGTTTGATAGAAATAGACAACATTTCATGTCTATGCAACAGTTACACAGAGTGTACATGATTCAAGTGTTTCATTCATTTCATTGTGTCAATAGCATAGTCAGTTCATTTCTCATATATAATTCATAAGCCATCTTATTATTCAAGTATTTCATTTATTTCAGCAGTATTAAATATAAGCGACATCAATTTATTTTTAGTGTATAAATCACAGCAACAGTTTAATGTTCATGTGTTATTCATTTCAACAATTCTCAGCATAAGCATCTCTATTATTTTTTGAAACTAAAGTATGGGATATTTAGGGACATAATAGCAACACAATACTCTATTTTATTAAGCATGAAGGAGTAGAAAAGAAGGGACAGTTCCACTCACTAGCATAAAGGGTCTTTCTGTTCCGATCACCCATATTTCTACTAGGCATATTCCATCAGCGAGCCACGTTTCAGAAATCATCCCAATTTGGCCAACTAAGAAGACTGCAACATTCTCAAATCTCTTGATTTCCAACACCTGTCACGATCCAATATTTTGATCGCATCCAACAAGCCAACCAAATGCCTCATGCGGAGTGGGACATTACATAATATACCACTCAGAAAAAGTTTAATCCTCGAAACTTAAGAGAACAACTCATTCTACTAATTCACTAAGTCATAACAAGTTACTCATTATCTATTTCATCTCACTCGATCATCTCGAGATTCCTATCCAAATGTACCACTTAATCTATTCATGATTCAATTCGTCTTTCTTTTTTCTAAACTATTTGCACTTCTCATTGATTCACCAACCTTCTTCCTTGCAGCGTTAACTTCGTTGTAGCCTACCACTTTATTTGGATTTATACACATATTTTAGGCGTCCCCAAAATACATGTATTTCAGCCAATGACCGTGCTAGTGCGATTCGATAAGCTCTCCTACAGTGTTATCTTGGTCGCAGCCTATCACTTTGTTTGGATCCATACACATACTTTAGTTGTCCCCAAAATATATGTATTTCAGCCAACTTCTGTGTTAGTGTGATTCGATAAGCCACATGTGTAACTCTCTTCCCCAAATTCGTCTCAGCATCCTTCCAATTAACTTATTACTTCGTTCGCTTCACCACAGTCGCTATCCTTCAAGAAATAAACACTTAAAATCAGGGACAACTCGGATAAGTTACTTATCCAAGCAGAATTTTACAATATTCGAGCCAAGGGTCTAACTTGAAACCAACCATACTAAGAGTTCACAATAATCAATATGCAATTTCTATTCCTTCCCGAATCCAACAACGTTTCCCATCGAGGCAATTCATCTTTTCTAAAAGATACAATCCGAGGGTCACTGATTATTAATTATCCAAGCTAAGAGTACAATTCTATGCGACATTCCTTGTTAATCCAGCTAACCGACTTTAGGTACCGATCCATTATTTTCGTCATGAGCGGTCAATTCCATCTTATGGAATAATTCACTTCTCGATACACACAACTCTAGTCTTACCCCACGATTGTAGTTCCCGCTTAAGGCTGACATATTACTTCACTAGTGTCAAACATCTCTGAGGCTCACGTTGCAGCATATACTTTCTTAGGTCATACTCATCACCATCTTCCGTTCAATACCGAAAGGCTCATCCCATGGGTCGCCAACGGTCAACAGATTACTTGGTCAAGTCACTAAGGCTAGCTATACCGACAACTAAACCTAATCATTCGGTGACTCCCCTAGAGTGGACGGCTACTAGGGTCATACTAGTTTCTTATTCTTAGGGCCAACAATCAACCGACAGTTCTAGGAAACTCTATCCAAACCTATAGGTATCAACTCAGTTTGAACAACTAATCGCCATTGTCGACTATGACGACAATTAGTTATGTAGCCCACGGTCGCTAGGGTCAAGTCTATCCATCTAGGATCATCCTTAAGGAACTAATTCCCACAGAGGCTCATTCTAGACTTATCCAACGATCGACTAAGATCGATCTAGTAACATGATGGTCTAAAACCTAACCCGACATATAATTTCCTGCAATCCTATTTCAATCCAATTTTTTTCATATTCGCACGGATCTATATACCGAGGCTAACTATTCAAGGGTTATCTATTCTGATACTCTCAACAAAACTATGGAATCATATTATTCGATCTTGTATGACAAAATCATACCACTAAGTCAAAAACCAAAAATCTATATCCCAACCGACAGTCACCCATACCGTTACACCATCAACCATCCTTATCCAACACATTTTTTGATTCTCAATTCCATTTGTTTTTCGACCATCAAAATCTCATACGAACATCCATAAAATTTTATATCGTAAGGGTCAAGTAATTCATTCCATTATAATCCGACAATTTATGTGTCAAATAACCATTCTCTATGTAACACAAGTATCCAGGGTTATAAATTGTTACCTTTGTGATATATTTCAAATTCTCGAGCATACATGCACATATGCAACGACTATCCATCTCATCAAGCACGACCTCATACATCACTGAACTTATCCTTTGGTGGTAAAGCTGGATTAGTATCTATCACACCTTAGGGTCAAAGAACGAATTTCCACATCTATTAGAGTCACCGGCAATATTTCCAAAACTTTCAATTTTACAACCAAAATGTAATAGCCACACTTGTAACGCCCCAGTCCCAAAATACGTAGGACTAGGAACGTAGACATGCCAGCCGTATAATAAATATACGTAAGCTGTAAAATACAGTAGAACCATAACTAATCTCATCCACACAAGAATAGATGAATAAAAGATGTCATATAATGAGAATAAATTATCTTGATACAATATGTTGGGATGAGACAAATCCACTACCAACAAAAAAAGAAAAGTACATGGAAAATGAAATGAGTGACGAGCGAAGCGAAGACGAACCAGGTGCAATCATCCTCGAAGAAATAGCGATGATCACGGATAGAGCTAAAGCACCTGCGAAAGACAAGAGAACACACATGGAGAGATAACCAGGTCCTCAGAGGGACGTAACAAGATACATAATATCATGCCATATAAACTGAATAAATATTGCTCAAATAAATAAGTCAATTGAATTATAACATGGTCCAATACGCACCTATTGAACGAGCATACCATCCCTCCAACCAAACAAGGACATGAGATGGTAAACTAATTCACGGTGACGTATCTTTTTATGCTATGAATCCAATATGGTATCCGGACCCCAACAAGGTTCAATACCTTCTCATCGAAGTAGTAAGTCACACCTACAACCAAACATAGACAAGATGTGACGAACTAATCCGCGACAAGTTATTGTTCCAAGCCACTATCAGATACAAGTACCCAAACCAAAAGTACTCGTACCTAACGGATAAAGGTGCCTAACCGTTCTAAGTAAAATGTAGTTAAGAACAATCCTTCCTACGCATGGGCCCTGGCTAAATAGGATCGACATAGTCCCCCTTGGGCACCAGAGGCCCCATCAGTAAGAGCATGAAGTTCCGCAGAATCGTCAGTGGCCGTCAGTAATCATGGGTAATCTGACCCGCATCTCCGACGGAGCTCACGGGTTACAAAAGGGAAAGTGTATCGAAGCCCATATGCTAAGGAATTGTCCTCCCCGCCCAATGCCTACTGTGTTGTATCCACAACACAAAACCATTATAACCGCCAGGTCAAACTAGCATGCAACCTCTATTAGCGGTTATTCATATCGCACGGCTTGTACGTACTGGTGGCCAGCCAATCATGCACGTCCGTATTCTACATGTGACACACAACTTCGTGGTACGACGTGTCGAGGCCAATAAATGCAACACACAAAGGTGGTCCCTTAAATCTTGGTTTAATGTGTAAGAAACTAATACATAGTAGAAAATATAAATGAACAGTAAGTTTTAACAGGTTATGCCATGTATCACAGTTTATTTTACATAGAGAAAATAATGAATAATGCATAAAATATGAGCTAAAATAATTAAACAGCAAATGGCAAGGTGTCTTGCCTGGTAGGGCGCCTGGTGTACTGCAATGCTCAAGGTGGCACGGACTGCGACTTCGGTGCAACAACTATACAAGGTGATCTCGGGTGGCGACACAAATTGTCCTTGAGTTTGTTGCAGTTGAATTGTGTTTTGATCCAGCACAGAATAGTTGTAGATGTCATAAGTACGTAAGACGATCTCAAATGATGGGATAGACCGTGTCATTGGGTTCAGATAGTTAATTTGGCTAGGGACGATATAGGGAGGTTCGAGATTGCAAGAAGGTAGAAATGATTTGATTTAGTTATGGACAAGAATAGATAATCGAAGAAAAATAAATATAAATAAATAACTATTTTGAAAAATGTTTATTATATTTGAAAACTATATATTTTCATTAGTAAAATAGTCTTTGATAAATATTTGAAAGTCATGCAAAATCATCTTATACTAAAACTAAAATTTCTTGCAAAAACTTTATTTAAATTACCAATAATAATAATATATTTTATAGATATTTTATTGTATATAATAATAATAAAATATCAACATTGAAATTGGTACAACTGATGAAAATAATAGTAATAATAAAATTAATGACTATTAATAAATGATAATCATCATTATCCTAATATATAATATAAATATATATACACACCGATTAATAATAAAATACTACTTTATTTTCATTCTGTCATAATATGTTAGTTAATAATAATAATAATAATAATAATAAAAATAAACATAATAATTATAATAATTATAATAATTATAATAATAATAATAATAATAATAATAATAAAAACCACAACAACAGAGAAAAGTGAATGAAATAAAAAAATAACAAATAACATAAATAAAGAAAACTTGCTGCTACTTTTTAGAAAGGAGGAAAGAGAATGAGAAGAAAAGCAAAAGAAAAGGGAAATAGGGGAAGCGGGCGATCGAGATCGGCGGAGCCTTTGCCGCTCGTCGGGGCTTCGGCGGGACGGAGCGCGGAGACTGGCGGCGGCTAGGTCGGAGGAAAAGGAAAGAGGGATGAGAGGAGCGGGCGGTCGCTTCGTCGGGCGCGTGCGGAGGGCGCGGACCGGAGCGAGGAAGGAAGGTGAGTCGGCGATCGGGGGTTTCGGGGAGACGATCAGGGAAGTCGGAGCAGCGGCGACGGAGAAGCACAGGGAGGAGGAAAACGGAGAGCTGCGGAGCAGGCGGCTGGGCTGATGACCAGCGAATCGACGCGGCAAGGGGGATCTCGGCCGGGAATCGTCGACGGTCGGGCAAGCGCGATGGCGGACGACGAAAATAGGCGAGGGACGGGCGCACGGCTAGGGCAGTCGGCCACGGTGGTCGCGGCAGACACACGCGGAGGAGCGGATCCGGCACGGGGGTCACGCTGATGTGGCCGGGTGCGGACGTCGACAGGCTTGGTCGTGGTCGACGGAGGTGAGTAGTGATGGGTTTGTTATTTAATTAGGGTTTTGGGCTGTGGGATTTCTTTTGGTTACCGACATTGGCACCGGTGACGGTGATGGTGGTCGACTATACGAGGCTACTGTGCGGTGGGGGTTGTGGTGGTGGTTTGGTAGTAGTTGTGATGGTGGAGACGATGTTGGCGGTGGTAGATGAGTAGGTACCAGCGGCCGGAGTTGGGGAAGGAAACTGGTAGTGGTCGGGATGTTGGGGAAAAAGATAAGGAGGAGATGTAGGCTGATGGTGTAGTGGCGGTGTATAGGGGTCGACGATGGCGGCGGCCGGGGGTTACCAGTGATGGTGGTTGTTTCGGGAGCAGGGAGTGGTGGTGGTGTCACGGTGGCGACCGGGAGGTGGCAACGGCCGGTCACTAGAGAGCCGGGGTGGCTGCTGCTAGGTTTCGGATTAGGGTTAGGTTTCAAATCGTGTCGGCGTGTCCTGTGTGACACGAACACGAAGAAGATTTTATGGAATAAGTCGTGTTTGGGTGTGTCGGATACATGATGATGATGAGGTCCGGAATTGTCGGACAAGACAGAGAATTTATGTATTTGTAAAGGAAATAAATAGTGGATGGGACACGGACACGATGCACGATTTGGGTCGTAGAATTTTGTGGATGTGAGGAATTTATGGAGGTGTACCTGCATATTTATAGGATATGGGAATTTCTAGTTAGATAATGATCAGGAATATTCAAACCCAATTTAGATAATTAAATTACTGATTTAAATCAATTCAATAAATCCAAATCCAAATCAAAATCCAATTCAAATCTAATTTAAATTCTATCTTTTATTTTAAAATCAATTAAAATAAATCAAATTCCAAATATAGATATTAATTTACTATTTAAAACATATCCATAAATCAAATCAAGTTTTAAATTGCTACCATAATTTCAAAATATGTTTTCTAAAAATACTAAAATAATAATTTCAAAATACATTATTATTTAAAAATAAACTTAATAAAATATTTATGAATTATATATGTAAGCACAAATAATGCATGCATGATTATGCTTTTCCTAGTATACAATAAAATATTATTTATGATTAATAACTGCTAAAAAAACAAAAGGCTTTTTTTATAGCAAGAATAATAATTATATATAATATTTTGAAAGTGTATAATAAAATAGAAAAAAATATTTTTCTAAAATATGTACGCTCGCACATATTTGTACTCGACGAGCAACTACGAAAAATAAAATTTCGTGCACGACGTACAATACGACTATGCGACGTACAATACAAAATTTTAAATCAGTACCAAAAATAAAAAAAAATAGTAGAATTTTAGGGGTTTTACATCCTACCCAACTTAAAAGAATTTCGTCCTCGAAATTAAGAATTAGTAGGGGGTGAGAAGACACAAGGGGGTATCGGTGGGGAACAATCAATAACAAAATCATGTCGTAAGAAATCGTGATCTAGATCATAGAAAAAGACAATACGAGTATGGTCGTGGGTAGTGAATGAGGGTCATAGTAGGGCCGAGAAGAAGGACGAGGAGTTTAGGATGAAGTTATAGCAATATCGAGTGTGGATGGTCATAGTCGATAGGAAGGCTGGAGGAAGTTCTAGTACAAGTGCATTCTCCTTCCAAAATAGGTGAAGGCGAAAGCAATATAGAGTCGAAGGAGACGTTATCGAATACGAATACGTGGTTCAAAGGCGACCAAATAATTCAAGGGGACGTGTCAAGGCAGTCGCGGAGGGGACTCTAAAGGACAAGTTTAGCTATGTCCCTATCCACGTTGAACGATAGATAAAAATGAACCAAAGTGCACTTGGTTGATCAGACCATCATGCACCGGTTCTGATTAAACGATACGTTAGTGGGAGCTCTTCCAATAACATATGTCGTGAACAAGCTCGATAAATCAATGAACTTGCAAATCTAGGTTATAGTAGCAACATTTGTCAAGAGAGTAAAATTATAGGCACGAGAGTTTAAAATTGAAAGGGAGTTTAATCGAACTCTAAAGGATCTAAGCCGTGTCATGTGATGGTCTATATACAATCGTCCTATAGTCTTCTAGTCCAAGTCCTTGGTTGGCTAGACGGGTTAGGTCCTCTAGATTCTAGGATCTAAATAAGCTTGCTAATATAGGTCACTAGGTCAAAGGGGTTGCCAGTTCATAAGGTATTCTACCCAACTTAAAAAATTTAGCTAAGGGTGTTTGGGACATCTAACTAGTAGGGTCAATCTCTAGCAAGCACGAAGGGAAGATAATGATAGAAGGAATCAAGCAAGATGCAATCGATGAGTCGGTCGAATATGGAATCGAAGAAAAGATCAAGTATGTGGATGAGATCCTAGACTACTAATCCTATTCGCAGGCTTGCTTGGTACGGTAAAGTAACCAAACAATTTATCTTGACCTGCATGGGCCACCACAAAAACATGTAATGCCCCAGTCCTAAAATACGTAGGACTAGGAACGTAGACATGCCAGCCGTATAATAAATATACGTAAGCTGTAAAATGTAGTAGAACCATAACTAATCTCATCCACACAAGAATAAATGAATAAAAGATGTCATATAATGAGAATAAATTGTCTTGATACAATATATTGGGCGGAGACAAATCTACTACCAACAAAATAAGGAAAAGTACATAGAAAATGAAATGAGCGGCGAGCGAAGCGAAGACGAACCAAGTGCAATCATCCTCGAAAAAATAGTGATGATCACGGCTAGAGCTAAAGCATCTGCGAAAGACAAGAGAACACACCTGGAGAGATAACCAGGTCCTCAGAGGGACGTAACAAGACACAAAATATCATACCATATAAACTGAATAAATATTGCTTAAATAAGTAAGCCAATTGAATTATAACATGGTCCAATACGCACCTATTGAATGAGCGTACCATCCCCCCAACCAAACAAGGACATGAGATGGTAAACTAATTCACGGTGACGTATCTTTCTATGGTATGAATCCAATATGGTATCCGGACCCCAACAAGGTTCAATACCTTCTCATCGAAGTAGTAAGTCACACCTACAACCAAACATGGACAAGATGTGACGAACTAATCCGTAATAAGTTATTGTTACAAGCCACGGTCAGATACAAGTACCCAAACCACAAGTACTCGTACCTAACGGATAAAGGTGCCTAACCGTTCTAAGTAAAATATAGTTAAGAACAATCCTTCCTACGCATGGGCCCTGGCTAAATAGGTTCGGCATAGTCCCCCTTGGGCACCAGAGGCCCCATCAATAAGAGCATGACGTTCCGCAGAATCGTCAGTGGCTGTCAGTAATCATGGGTAATCTGACCCGCGTCTCCGGCGGAGCTCACGAGTTACAAAAGAGAAAGTGCATCGAAGCCCATACGCTAAGGAATTGTCCTCCCCGTCCAATGCCTACTGTGTTGTATCCACAACACAAAACCACTATAACCGCTAAGTCAAACTAGCATGCAACCACTATTAGCGGTTATTCCTATCGTACGGCTTGTACGTACTGGTGGCCAGCCAATCACGCACGTCCGTGTTCTACACACGACACACAACTTCGTGGTATGACGTGTCAAGGCCAATGAATGCAACACACAAAGGTGGTCCCTTAAATCTAGGTTTAATGTGTAAGAAACTAATACATAGCAGGAAATAAAAATGAACAGTATGTTCTAATAGGTTATGCCATGTATCACAGTTTATTTTGCATAGAGAAAATAATGAATAATGCATGAAATATGACCTAAAATAATTAAACAGCAAATGGCAAGGTGTCTTGCCTAGTAGGGCGCCTGGTGTACTGTAATGCTCAAGGTGGCACGGACTGCGACTTCGGTACAACAACTATACAAGGTGATCTCGGGTGGCGACACAAATTGTCCTTGAGTTTGTTGCAGTTGAATTGTGTTTTGATCCAGCACAGAATAGTTATAGATGTCATAAGTACATAAGACGATCTCAAATGATGGGATGGACCGTGTCATTGGGTTCAGAAAGTCAATTTGGCTAGGGACGATATAGGGAGGTTCGAGATTGCAAGAAGGTGGAAATGATTTGATTTAGTTATGGACAAGAATAGATAATCGAAGAAAAATAAATATAAATAAATAACTATTTTGAAAAAAATTATTATATTTAAAAACTATATATTTTCATTAGTAAAATAGTCTTTGATAAATATTTTAAAGTCATGCAAAATCATCTTATACCAAAACTAAAATTTTATACAAAAACTTTATTTAAATTACCAATAATAATAATATATTTTATAGATATTTTATTGTATATAATAATAATAAAATATCAACATTAAAATTGGTACAGCTAATGAAAATAATAGTATTAATAAAATTAATGACTATTAATAAATGATAATCATTATTATCCTAATATATAATATAAATATATATACACACCGATTAATAATAAAATACTACTTTGTTTTCAATCTGTCATAATATGTTAGTTAATAATAATAGTAATAATAATAATAATAATAATAATAATAATAATAATAATAATAAACATAATATTAATAATAATTATTATTATTATTATAATAATAATAATAAAAACCACAACAACAGAGAAAAGTGAATGAAATAAAAAAAATAACAAATAACATAAATAAAAAAACTTGCTGCGCCTTTTTAGAAAGGAGAAAAGAGAATGAGAAGAAAAGCAAAAGGAAAGAGAAATAGGGGAAGCGGGCGATCGAGATCGGCGGAGCCTTTGCCGCTCGTCGGGGCTTCGGCGGGACGGAGCGCGGAGACTGGCGACGGCTAGGTCGGAGGAAAAGGAAAGAGGGATGAGAGGAGCGGGCAGTCGCTTCGTCGGGCGCGTGCGACGGGCACGGACCGGAGCGAGAAAGGAAGGTGAGTCGGCGAGCGGGGGTTTCGGGGAGACGATCGGGGAAGTCGGAGCAGCGGCGACGTAGAAGCACAGGGAGGAGGAAAAGGAAGAGCTGCGGAGCAGGCGGCTAGGGCTGACGACCAGCGGATCGACGCGACGAGGGAAACTAGGCCGGGAATCGTCGGCGGTCGGGCAAGCGTGGCGGCGGACGGCAAAAATAGGCGAGGGACGGGCACACGGCTAGGGCAGTCGGCCACGGTGGTTGCGACGGACACACGCGGAGGAGCCGATCCGGCACGGGGGTCACGCTGATGTGGCCGGGTGCGGACGTCGACAGGCTTGGTCGGGGTCGGCGGAGGTGAGTAGTGATGGGTTTGTTATTTAATTTGGGTTTTGGGCTGTGGGATTAATTTTGGTTGTCGGCGTTGGCGTCGGTGACGGTGGTGGTGGTCGACTATACGAGGCTACTGTGCGGTGGGGGTTGTGGTGGTGGTTTGGTAGTAGTTGTGATGGTGGAGACGATGTTGGCGGTCTGGTGTTGGCGATGGTAGATGAGTAGGTCCCGGCGGCCGAAGTTGGGGAAGGAAACTGGTAGTGGTCGGGATGTTGGGGAAAACGACAAGGAGGAGATGTGGGCTGATGGTGTAGTGGCGGTGTGTAGGGGTCGACGATGGCGGCGGCCGGGGTTGCCAGTGATGGTGGTTGTTTCGGAAGCAGGGCGTGGTGGTGGTGTCCCGGTGGCGACCAGGAGGTGGCAGCGGCCGATCACTAGAGAGCCGGGGTGGCTGCTGCTAGTTTTCGGGTTAGGGTTAGGTTTCAAATCGTGTCGGCGTGTCCTGCGTGACACGAGCACGAAGAAGATTTTATGGAATAAGTCGTGTTTGGGTGTGTCGGATACAGGATGGTGATGAGGTCCGGAATTGTCAGACACGACAGAGAATTTATGTATTTGTAAATGAAATAAATAGTGGAGGGGACACGGACACGATGCACGATTTGGGTCGTGAAATTTTGTGGATGTGAGGAATTTATGGAGGAGTATCTGCCTATTTATAGGATGTGGAATTCCCAGTTAGATAATGATCAGGAATATTCAAACCCAATTTAGATAATTAAATTACTGATTTAAATCAATTAAATAAATCCAAATCAAAATCAAAATCCAATTCAAATCTAATTTAAATTCTATCTTTTATTTTAAAATCAATTAAGATAAATCAAATTCCAAATATAGATATTAATTTACTATTTAAAATATATCCATAAATCAAATCAAGTTTTAAATTGCTACCATAATTTCAAAATATGTTTTCTAAAAATACTAAAATAATAATTTTGAAAATACATTATTATTTAAAAATAAACTTAATAAAATATTTATGAATTATATATGTAAGCACAAATAATGCATGCATGATTATGCTTTTCCTAGTATACAATAAAATATTATTTATGATTAATAACTGCTAAAAAAACAAAAGGCTTTTTTTTATAGCAAAAATAATAATTATATATAATATTTTGAAAGTGTATAATAAAATAGAAAAAAATATTTTTCTAAAATATGTACGCTCGCACATATTCACACTCGACGAGCAACTATGAAAAATAAAATTTTGTACGCGACGTACAATACGACTATGCGACGTACAATACAAAATTTTAAATTAGTACCAAAAATAAAAAAATAGTAGAATTTTAGGGGTTTTACAACACTTGACTTCCATTCAACCAATCACAATCATCGTTCAATGTTCTAAGCCACAACATTCTCTTTCCAAATCTATTACCCATAGTGAAATGATCATCTGGCTAGTCTGAGTCATCACATGACTGCACAATTTCCAACCAAAGCACCCGTTACGATTTTTGACAATTATTGCTACCCAGCATAACATCACCATTAAGGGACACTCGAGTCACCTAGCAACAAGGCATAACTCCCAGCTAAGTCTCAGTACTACCCAATACTCACAGATAGACTCATTGTTATCCTATGGAAAGGGTCATAATACATCTCATTCTGAAGTGCTAGAGGCACAGGGTCTCAAAATCACAAGGCCACCATATATTAATCAACTCATCAATTCTGTTGAACTCATCATTAATTGTCCCATCCAAATTTTTTTCCAACATAACATACAATTCTCAACATGTTACAACACAAATGACAAAATTTCTCTATTCCAACATTTCAGACCTCATTCACAATTAGCATAGTATGGCATCGAATCATTGTTGGGTTATTATTGTCCAAACCAACAGCAATCAATCTTTATGGCATCACAATGTATTTAGACTTATTGTATGGAATATCCAGAGAGCAGCCAAGAGGGTCAATGAAAACTTTTTCGATACGAATCGACTTGGAATGATTATAAAAATAATTGGGATAATCGTGGAAGCAATCTTTGATTTAATTGCGGAAGCAATATTGAATTATCGCGGAAGCAACTTTAGTTAATCGCGGATGCAACTTTGATTTGGAGTTAATCAAATAAGAGTCCAAGGACGTAAAGCGGTGCTCTGATACCATTTTGTCACGCCCCGATTCTGAAGAGTCATTCATCCTCACATTTATCTCTCAGAACCGATCGTCCTCGCTTGTACGTGAAGTCGTACAATTCTGAATTGCACTTGTACAAGGCAAGGACGGTACAAAATTGATAATCTTCAAATAGGATCATATCGTAGCGACAAAAGCAAACAAATTGAAGATAATAATGATACTTTTTTTTATTAAACAGAACATGTTATTAATTTATAGCATCAGAAATGAACAGGTAACATAAAGTTACCATGAGATATGCATAAATAAGTTCTCTTTATTGATAATTGAAGTAAAGTACAAGACATGCAATGAAATGCAAAGCTTACAACATAACTCACATTACATTGATAGCCAGTTGAAACTCACGCCATATAGGCTTACATTTGATACTTGATACGTGGACTTAGAACTGGATATGCCAACTTGGCTTACAACTCACTGGTACAACAAATATACAATATTCTATACATTATGCCCTTTATAAATATATAACATCATCTTTTGCAAGGAGAGCTGTTATATGCCCAACAAATCTTTGATGTCTTGGGACTGATCAAGCCAAATCTTTGTGTACTAAACTTTCAAAATAGGAGCACCTGAAAAGAGTGCCCACAACGTAGGTCAGTACACAACCGTGTACTGGCGAGCAGAACTAGCCCACTCGCCTAAACCAACAATAAGTAATCATGTAAGCAAACATTATTAATAGTGATCTTTCTATTTAGGGCCTAGCATCTGTTTACAGATCATGAGCAATATTGCAATGAAGCATGTAAATATTATATCAATGATCATATAAGGCATCAGTGAAGCAGCATTGTACTAACATTGTATGCAACAGGCCAAGCATGTTATAGTAATAATTATGGAAAGGCAACATCTTAGCATACTGTATTTAACATGTTAAGCAGGTTATAGCAACACTTATGGAAAGGCAGAACTAACATGTATGATAAAAATATCACATTTAAGTAATTTCTTACTGATAGCCGACTCCCTCGTACCTGCATCAAATACATATTAGATGATACACTTACTCTGCCTGCACAAGACATTCATTAGCATGCATCCTGACAACCTGATCTCTGGTATTAATCTACCACCTAGGATATTGCCATATAGGACTTCAAGGGTATGTGATGACTCTAATATAGGTACCTATCCTTTAAGGATGTATCGTAATACCACATTCCACCAAAGCACGTTTATATTTCCCCTAGGTCGGATCGGCCCCAGCGCCCCAGGCATACCTTCCTAGGAAACATTTACCCCCTTGTATACAAGTTGTCCATGACCATGCGAACGTATGTCCGACTCGATCTGTACATAAATGCATGGTCAAAATATTAAAAGAAAGTAAAAGCAACAATGCATCATTTCATTTTATCCAAGTCGTATCCAGCGTCTTATCGTTTCCATTATTACCATCATTCCACTTGGTGATCTCATCGATCCCAAGCCTCATCATTTGTCTTTGCATCGATTCATCACAACATTTCTCACATCATTCCTTTCAATAAGGAACAAATAGCATTTTATTCATTTCATAGGGACAACATTATTCAGTTGCATTGTTTAATAGAAACAGGCGACATTTCATATCTATGCAACAGTTACACAGAGTGTACATGATTCAAGTGTTTTATTCATTTTATTGTGTCAATAGCATAGCCAGTTCATTTCTCATATATCATTGACAAGGCATCTCATTATTCAAGTGTTTTATTTATTTTAGTAGTATTAAACATAAGCTACATTAATTTATTTCTAGTGTATAATTCACAGCAACAGTTTAATGTTCATGTGTTATTCAATTCAACAATTCTCAGCAAATGCATCTCTATTAATTTAGCAACTAAAGCATTAGACATTTAGGGACATAATAGTAACATAATACTCCATTTTATTAAACATGAAAGAGTAGGAGAGAAGGGACAGTTCCACTCACTTGTATAAAGGGTCTTCCTATTCCAATCAACCATATTCCCACTAGCCATATTCCACTAGCGAGCCACATTTCAGAACTCATCCTAATCTGGCCAACCTAGAAGAATGCAGCATTCTCAAATCTTTTAATTTCCAACACCAATCACGATCCAACATTTTGATCGCATCCAACAAGCCAACTAAATGCCTCGGGCAGAGCAGGGCATTACAACCATAATGCCCAAGGATGTGTTAGTACCGAGGCATAATTTTCGATGGAAAATTCTGAAACTGAAACAATTGTACACACAACGTTTCAAATACAGCACCTTAAAGAAGATGTACAACAGAGATCCTGGAGGATTCTGAATTACGAGGATCTAAAAAGATTCTACGTAATACACAAAAAATCTAAAAAGACATTGTGCAAACAACTATCGACAGTAGAGCTTCTAAAAAGAAGTTACTGTAAAAGGCAACAACAGCGATGACAGGAGAGAAGAAGATGCTGGGGTGAATGAACCACCGTTACTCAAAGCTTTATTCGCCCCACACAAACACGAACAGCTTCCAGGAACCAGCAAGTTCACGAAGAACTTCTGGAACGCTCGTAAGTCAATATTTGAGACTTGAATGGACTTTCTGGACTTAACAGACTCCCTCAACTCTCTTCTTGGTACATCTTTCAAAGGAGGCCAAGGGGCTCTATTTATAGAGTGGAGTTGAGACTTCACCTCTTCTCCTATCCGATGTGGGACTAAAATACCAATACTCAAAAATAGAGTTTAATATTTTAGATCATCCCACAATCAACATAGAAGTGTGCCAGTCCATGCCTACCCCCCGAACACTCCCGTGCATGCACGAGACATCCTGGAGTCCGTGTCCGAGTCCGAGTCCGAGTCCGCACAACAAAAATTAACTTGCATCCTTGTTGGATTTAATCTTTTTTCCTTCTAGGAAAATACTTCCACATGGCACAAACTTGTGCCCCACTACTCCTCATGTGCATACCTCAACACAAGCAATGCATTATATTGAGATACTCACCATTTGGTGTAGCCGATGTGGGACTATCTTTTCTAGTCCAAAGGCAAAAACACCAAAAATCTCCCACATATCTCAATATATGGGTTGAGCGTTCCCCACAGTTACTGTCCATCATGCATTAGGAGAGATGTCACTACGACTTGAATCTTCCCGCATAGGTTAAATAACAACATGATACAAGAATGGACTAAGCCTTGAATTCTGCACCATAACTGCAATTCTTCCTACTCACATAATGACATCAACTGTGCTTCTGGCTGCACATTGAAGGCCTTGTGCCAGCCTGGTTTCAGTGTATAATTTTTGGACGTCTACAAGTTTACCCTCAAGAGATGGCCTGATATCTCTGTCCATACACTATAGGTGAGTTCTTTATAAAGAGTCATGGCATGAAGCATTGCGCTTCTTTGCGATGCTACGCCGCTATGACATGGCTTAAAGCCGAGGCTTTACCCCACCTGGGTACCTTATCTTAGTGTCATACTACTGTAGCATGAGGTCACAGGCCTCTTTGTAGTGCCAAACTATCCAGCATGAAGCCTTGCGCTTCCGTACGGTGTTACGCCGCTATGACATGGCTCGCAAAGCCGAGTCTTTACCCTACCTGGTACCTCTTCGTGGTGTCATGCTACTGTAATATGAGGACATCGTCCTCTTTGTAGTGCTGTCTACTTCTCTTTATTACGATTATCATACAGCATTAGGCTACCTGCCTATTTGCGGTGCTACTCCGCTGTGACTTGGCTTGTAAAGCCGAGGTATTATCCCTACCGGGGAACCTCATGGTGGAGTCACCCCACTGTAGCATGGAGTTACACTCCTTGTAGTGTTGCGCTATCGTGCTTCCTGTAAAGCACTCCAGGCATTCACTCTGCCTGAGAACTCATTAAGGCATTTAAGCTAACCTTCCCACAGAAACCGTTTTCTACAGAAAATAATAGTAGACAACAGTGGTATAGGTCCGTAACCTCTCCATGTCCAATAGAACATGTATCCACCGTTTCTGATATTCTTTCGATTAGTGGTCCTCCCTTGAACCAAAAGCTAGATGCCTAGCAGATAAATCCTTGAACTAATAGCATAAAACTTTATGGTAGGAATACAATAATATAATATCAGAATGCCTTCAAGCCCATTTTATAAGTTGTGTCATCGACCAGCTGGCGCTTGAGGCCCTTGGTGAACGGATCCGCCAGGTTCTCCTGACTCCGAACATCAATCACTATAATAACACCTCTCTTGATAAGATCGTGTACTGCTCTGTGCTTCAACCGCACAGTTCTCTTCTTCCCCTTGAAGAGTTCATTTGATGCCACTGCTGCTGCCGCCTGGTTGTCACAGTATATCGGTATTGCCAGTATCTGAGCCCCAACCACCGGAAGATCATACATGAGCTCCCGAAGCCACTCTACTTCATCTGTAGCAGCATCCAATACAAAGAATTCAGATTCCATAGAGGAGCGAGATAACATAGTCTGCTTCTTCGACTTCCATGATATAGTAGCTCCGCCCATGGCGAATACGAATCCACCTGTGGAATACTCGCTCTCCATATCTGAACACCAGCTAGCATCACTGAAGCCTTTCACTACTGATGGATCTCTGCATTAGAAAAGTGCATATGTCTGAGTTTTCTTGAGATATCTCATAACACGCTTCACAACTTTCCAGTGCTCAACGCCTGGATTGCTAGTGAACCGACTCAGCATTCCCACTGCAAAAGCTATGTCAGGCCTTGTGGCAGTAGTAGCGTACATCAAGCTTCCGATGACGCTAGCGTACTCCAACTGCCTGACGCTTTCCTTCGAATTTGGCTCCAGCTTCTGATCACTCCGGTACGGTGTATCAATAAAAGGAAGATCTTGATACCCGTAGCGAGTGAGCATCTTCTCAAAATAATGAGATTATGACAGCGCTATTCAAGTGCCTGTCCGGATGATCTTAAGCCCCAAGATTACGTCGGCATCCCCCAAGTCCTTCATACTGAACTTGGTCGAAAGGAATTTCTTTGTCTCTGTGACGCAGCTTAAATCCGTACCTAGGATTAGCATGTCGTCCACGTAAAGACATACGATTACTCCTCTTCCGTCAGCAAACTTCGTATAGACACACTTGTTTGTTTTACTGACCCTGTAGCCATTTGACCTTATCACCTTGTCAAACTTCTCATGCCACATTTTGGGAGCTTGTTTCAAACCATACAGAGACTTCATCAACTTGCAGACTTTGTCTTCTAGACCTCTGACGACAAAACCTTCTGGTTGTTGCATGTAGATCTCTTCGGTCAGCTCGTCATTAAGGAATACCGTTTTCACATCCATCTAATGTATCACCAGCTTGTGTATTGCTGCTAGAGCAATTAACAATATGATGGTTGTCATCCGAGCTACTGGAGCATAAGTGCCAAAGTAGTCGATCCTCTGCTTCTGAGTAAACCCCTTGGCCACTAGCCTGGCCTTGAACTTGTCAATGGTTCCATCTGCTTTCATCTTCTTCTTGAAGATCCATTTACATCCGATGGATCTTGCTCTTTCTGGCAGGTCAACCAATACCCATGTGTTGTTGGAGGTGATTGAGTCAATCTCGTTGTCTATCGCCGCCTTCCAGAATACAGCATCACTGGTCTTCATCGCCTCATCATAGGTAAGCGGATCTGCTTCCACATGATAGGTGACGAAGTCATCTCCGAAGTCTTTCGGCCTCCTCGTTCGCTTAGTTGACGACTCAGCGAGTTTTGGTTCAGCTGGTGTCTCCTTGACGATAGCTTCATCTTGGACTACTGGTTCATTAAAGACTTCTGTCTGCTTTGTACCCTCATCATTCTCCGGAAGATCCGCGAGAACAATATTCTTGTGTTTTGCAAACTTGTCTTCAAAGTATTCAGCATCACGAGATTCGATGATATGGTTTGACTCGATATCAAGGAATCTCCGAGCATCACTCTTCTCGGCATACCCCAAGAAGATCGCCTTCGTAGTCCTTGTCCCCAGTTTCTAAATCTTCAGATCCGGGAGCTTCACATAAGCCAGACACCCCCACACTCGAATGACATTCAAGTTAGGTTTGACTTTGAACCAGAGTTCATGATGAGTTATGTCAGAAGTTGCATATGGCACTCTGTTCAGAATAAACGTTGTCGTTAGTGCAGCTTCTCCCCAGTAACACTTTGGAAGACCCGCAGTCAACAGCATGGAGTTCATCATCTCTGCCAACGTTATGTTCTTCCTTTCTGCTACTCCCTTGGATTGAGGAGAGTACGGAGCCGTTGTCTCATTGATGATTCCATGTTCTTTGCAGAATGATAAGAATTCATGAGACCGATACTCCCTGCCTCGATCACTCCTTAACCTCATGAGTTGTTGTCCAGTTTGCCGCTCAGTCTCGGCCCTGAACTCCTTGAACTTCTCGAATGCTTTGTCTTTAGACTTGAGCAAGTAGACGAAAGCATGCTTTGAGAAGTCATCGATGAAAGTAATGAAATACTTCATCCCGGCCTTTGTAGAAAATTGTTAGAAGTCACAGATATCTGAGTGAACCAACTCCAGAAGATCTGTGCTTCGATGGACCCTGTGAAAGGGTTTCCTTGTGATCTTCGTCTGAGCACATACTTCACATTTCTCTACCTTACCCCCACACTTGGATATAAGTCCTAGACTAGACATTCTGTTAATCCTTTTACAATGAACATGTCCTAGCCTATTATGCCACAACTCAAGAGAATAATCAGAAAAAGTGATTGCATTTATATTATCATGCTGGATTACAACAAGCTGAATCTTGTACATTCCTTCAGTTTGGAAAGCTTTCCCGAAGAATGTACCCTTCTTGGACATCACCAACTGGCCAACATTGATGTCCATCCTCAAGCCTGCATTGCAGAGCAGACTTCCAGAGATCAGGTTCTTAGCAATTACTGGAACATGCTTCACACCTTGAAGCATCAGAGTGTTCCCCGATGTGAGTTTCAGCTCCACCGTCCCGATCCCCAGTACATCAGCTTATGCCTGGTTTGCCATTATGACCTTCTCTGAAGTTGGCTCATAAGAGACGAACCAGTCTTTGTCTGAACAGACATGGCAGGTCGCACCAGTGTCTATCCACCAGTCCAAGTCAACCCCCACAGTTATAACCTGTGATGTCATGGCAACTAGATTAGTAATCATAGAAACCTTACTAGGCTCACCTTGTTCTTTGGGCTTGGACTTGCATTCGGACTTGTAGTGGCCCTTCTTGCCATAATTGAAGCAAGTCACATAGGACTTGGACTTCTGCTACTTGAAAGCAGGACCCTTCACTTTCAGATTCGTGAAGTCCTTTTTGCGATGAGAAGCAGCCTGCTTCCCCTGGTACTCTCTGGTTTGGACCAGATTTGCCTTCGCCAGTTGTTTGGACAGAGTATCCATCTTCTGTTGAGAGCGCATCTCGTCCTCAACATGGATCGCTTGCAAGAAATCTTCCAAGCTAATTTCCATCTTCTTTCGATGCATCCTTGCATAGAAGTTGCTCCATTCTGTAGGAAGTTTCGCGACGATCCCTCCAACGACAAACTTGTCGACGAGGGACATGTTCTCGTCTTCTAGTTTCTGATGCAACTTCAGAAACTCCTTCACTTGGGGCAGCATCGCCTTCTCGTCTTCGAAGGTCCACTTGTGGTATTTTTCTACCATGAAGATCTTGGACCGGTTCTCGTCATCTTCATAGAACTTTTCCAAGGAGTCCCATATCTCTTTGGCAGATGTCTTCTTGGAGTAGGACTCTGCCAGAGAGTCTTCAATGGAATTGAGTATCAGTAGTTTGCATATACTGTTTTCTCTCTTCCACTTTGCTTGCTTGGTCATAGCAGCGGCCACAGCCGCAGCAGATCCAGTGGTTGGAACGATCAGTTCTTCTTCTGACAGCACGTGATCAACATTCACGAGTTGAAGATTTAAAGTGACCTTTCGTCTCGATATCTGGAAGTGTTCGCCATCGAATTTCTCCAACTTGTTAAAGCCAGTATCGATGAGCGAAGCACGAGAATTATCCATCTTCTCAATAAAGCTTTGAGATTGTTAGTACCGAGGCACAATTTTCGATAGAAAATTCTAAAACTGAAACAATTGTACACACAACGTTTCAAATGCAACACCTTAAAGAAGATGTGCAACAGAGATCCTGGAGGATTCTGAATTACGAGGATCTAAAAAGTTTCTACGTAATACACAAAAAATCTAAAGAGACTTTGTGCAAACAACTATCGGCAGTAGAGCTTCTAAAAAAAGTTACTGTAAAAGGCAACAGCAGCGATGACAGGCGAGAATGAGATGCTGGGGTGAATGAACCACCGTTGCTCAAATCTTTATTCGCCCCACACAAGCACGAACAGCTTCCAGGAACCAGCAAGTTCACGAAGAACTTCTGGAACGCTCGTAAGTCAATATTTGAGACTTAAACGGGCTTCCTGGACTTAACAGACTCCCTCAACTCTTTTCTTGGTACATCTTTTAAAGGAGACCAAGGGGCTCTATTTATAGAGTGGAGTTGAGACTTCACCTCTTCTCCTATCCGATGTGGGACTAAAATACCAATACTCAAAAATAGAGTTTGATATTTTAGATCATCCCACAATCAGCATAGAAGTGTGCCAGTCCACGCCTACCCCCCGAACACTCCCGTGCATGCACGAGACATCTTGGAGTCCGTGTCCGAGTCCGAGTCCGAGTCCGCACAACAAAAATTAACTTGCATCCTTGTTGGATTTAATCCTTTTTCCTTCTAGGAAAATACTTCCATATGGCACAAACTTGTGCCCCACTACACCTCATGTGCACACCTCAACACAAGCAATGCATTATATTGAGATACTCACCATTTGGTGTAGCCGATGTGGGACTATCTTTTCTAGTCCAAAGACAAAAACACCAACAGGATGCGTCTATGCCATGACTCGAGACGAGATGTTTGTCTTAAATACAGTCGTGACAGGTATACTGCTTTTTAATAATAAGCCTGCACGTGTACGGTTTGATTCTGGCACCACAAGTAGTTTTATTTCTGTAGATTTTGCCGAGGAAAACAAATTTCCTATAACTCTGCTAGGCCATAACCTTAGTGTTAGGGTAGAAGGTTTGATTCGGGCACACAACTACTTGCAAACTTAGGTTGCAAAGACAGAATCATTTATATCAGAGGTAAAAAGGTATATCTTGATGCCATAATTGACTGTGCAGGAAAGGTCACCTTCCGTCTACCAGGAGAGACCGAGTTCTGCTACTCGTATGGTGAAGCATCAACGTCGTGCACGGTGATCTCGATAATTTTTTTTCGGAGGATGCTATATTCTAGCTGCAAAAGATACTTGGCGTCCGTTCGCGAGACATGATGGTGCAAACGCGGGTCAAACCGACATTGTGGCAGAATTTTTTGACGTATTCTCGGACGAGCTACCCGGTATGCCACCCGGTCAAGAAATCAAATTCACCATCGATACCTTTGTAGGAACGTTAAGCACCTCTAGAGGAGGTGAAGAGTGTGTGTGTGTGTGTGTAGCAGAAAAATAATCACCAAATTAAAAATTATATGCAGTGTCACAAATAATAAGTGCTAGGTAGATGATAATAAACTATATAAAAAATTAAATACGTGAAATAAAGAACATCAGAAAAGTAAACTCATAACACAGCGATGTAAGTTGGTTTTCCTCTGAGAGGACTAGAACAATCTCGAGTACTCTTGCTCGATATTAATCCACTATGATACAAGATTTAAATTTGAAAAGCTTGCTACTCCTTACAACCACGAGTTTTTATCCGAAGGACTCGCAACATTAAACAAGGCAAAATTTGAAAAATTGAACATTTTTTAAAATCCTTCTTTACAAACTCGAACCAAACTCTAGATCGAACCGGAATGGCACTTGGCTTGACTAGGAGTTGTTAAAGGCTATATATGAAAGTGTAAAGGTCTCAAATGCTTATAAATAGATAGAGAAGTGAAGAATAATGATTTGGAATGAAAACTTCTCATCTATTTGTAGCATTTTTATGGACGGAACCTGGCATAAGTTCGGATGTAGATTTTTCATAATTCATACAGATATCTTCAGGAAGACCACTAAGGTTTAGGAACAAACCTGTCCAAACTCGGCCTGAACTCTAGTTGAACTCTCATGGTGAGTTTCCTGACCAGTTTGTGTTCTTATTGAAGATAAAATTGGGTATTTTGGGTATTGGACTTTTTCGGTATTAGATAATGGATATTATGGAATATGAGTAGATATGTAGGCTATTTTGAAAGTGGAGTTTAGTAGAACAGCCAGTTGCCAAATCGATCGACCTTACATTTTTTTAGACTCAATAAATTAAAAAATATTGAATAAAATATGAAAACATGTCATGATCAGCATTTGCAGTCTTTGTTTGATGAAGACGATAGTAACAGTGTGGAAGTAGACGTTCTATTTTTGTACAGCTGCATAATATTTGTGTATTGACCAAATTTTACGTTGATTATCAAAATCATGTGTGACTATGACCAATGGGCCAACAATCTCCCCCATTTAGATAAGACAAACTTTGAATTTATACCAAATAATATCAAAATTAAAAAGTTGAAATTTTTATACCTTTTGACCATTGCAATTTCTTTCGATTCTCGGATGTATTTGGTATACTCTTCTCCCCCTTGGTCATTTGTGCAAAATGGATGCTCCCCCGTAAATAGTGAGCATAAACAACAAACAAAGAAAGCATAACAATACCAAGAGAGAAAGTAATGACAAGGCCAACAATAATGTCACTACCACTTTTCTAGAACAAGGATATTTTTGTCATTTCATAATTTGGTGGATATATTTTTTTCTTTTAGTAAGGTGGTTGTATTTATTAGTAGTCTAGCTATTCATTATTCATGGTAGGCCTCATTTATATTGACTTGAACAATTAGTTTGATTAACTAGACTCTAGTCATGACCAAGTTAGATACAAGCCTAAATTAAAGCTAAACCACTTAGCCCACTTAAGGAGCTCCCTAATACTAAGTGTAACGAAAGGATTAGGGCTAGTCTAATGCCTATTTAACCCCCATTTTCCCTAAAATGGCAGCCACCATTATTAAGGGTTTCCACCTCTTCTCTTCATTCCAAACTCTCCCAAATTTCCTCCTATTTCCTCCATTTGTTGGGGAAAGGCTTAGGGAAGCTCAATGAGGCTTGTTGAAGCCTCTAGCAAGGTGTTGGAAGCTCTTTCTTCATCCATCTTCTCCAATTTTGTGGGGCTTGGTAGAGGCTTCATTCCATATAGGTATAACCCTCTAAATTTATATTTCTATGGTCAAATTTCATGCATTCATGTAGGAGACCCTACCCATGACTAATAGGAGGTAGAATGAGATCCTAATGAGTCCTATAGTGATGGCTACCTAGAGATTTGAGTCTATTTTAGGAGGGCTAGGAATTTGGACCGTTAGGTGTTTGCTAAAATGTCACAAAGGTCAAATAGATTCTATTCCTTCAGTTTTGTTTAGATAAAGTGAAGGTTGTTCATTTGATAGTATGTGTAAAGTTCTAAGTATCTTTTATATATATATATATATATATATATATATATATATATATATATATATATATATTTGAGGGGAATATGTATACTGAAATTTGATAGGGTGGTTCACTGTTTTAGGGTCGGGGTGCCCAGTTGAGGAAGTTCAGTTTATGAAAGATTGGGAAATGTTGGGTGAGCTCGAGTGTCACACTGAGTGTATCAGAGGTAGCAGTAGTAGCAGATATGTGGGGGCTAGAGGCAGGCCATTAGGCTACTCCCCAGGCAGTGTAGCAAGCCACTTGCATTGCTTGTTTAGCATTGTAGTGGCTTGGCAGCTACAGCAGCAATTTGCCCTGCTGTTTGGCAGTAGGGGATCCATTTTTCCCCTCTGTTTGTGATCTGTGCGAGTTAGGAGGGGTTAAGTCTTGAGGCTTAGATATATACGTAAGTCCATAGGCCAAGTTTGGGAAGGGGTGTTCAGGTTGGGGTATGTCCCTACAGCAGTTGAGCAAGGGCTTTGAGTGGCCTATACAGCAGGTTAGGATCTGTCTTAGCCATGACAGGCAGAGAGGAAGGACCATAGGCTAGGTGGTTGAGTATATGGTGTTAGGGTAGTCGGGTGATGAGTGTATGAGTTTCGAATGAATTGGTATAGATAAGGTATCAGAAAATAGGGTTGTGATGTATCCAAGTGTATCCTTAGTGATTAGTATTAGTTTAGATATTAGTTTCATGTTAGAAACAGATATAGGGTTATATGTATCGGATTTGGGGTTCAATTAATGCATCCTGAGAGTTTCCGAGGATTGGGACTCTGACCTTTAGGGGATTTGGGGTTCAGTTAATGTATCAGAGGAAATTTAGTGAGTGTCCTATAAGAGAAACCAAGTATCGATAGAGTGTTAGTATATCATATATATATAAGACATAAGAGTTAGAGTTATGAGTATCAGCCATGTATCCATGGGAATTTCATGTCATGTATTAGTAGTGTCTTGAGTGTCATATTGAGAGGGGCACTTGGCTTTCAAGCCAATCCCAGAGGGGTCGAGTTTGAGCCCTTGTATTGCAGTGTCAGAGAATAATAGAGATTGTTAGCTTGGTTAGTTGATAGTGTTAGTGGTGTCAGTAGTTGTGCTTTGTAGTATCAGAAATTAGAGTCTATGTTAGTGTTGCATTAGAATGGGAATTTGGTTTCAAGAATAGGATAAGTTAGGCTCAGTTGTTTTGGAGGGGGATCCTCTTATAGTCGATGGAGGTTTCTATCATTCCTGTTTCTGAATGAGAAATTCAGAGTTTCGGTAGGATTAGAGAGTGTCAAGGCTATGAGAATAGTGTCTAAGTTAGAAATCTTGGAATAGAATCAGATGATAGGTAAGGGAGGTAAATCAATGGGTATTAGTTAAGACATAATAGGGAGTAGCCTATACAGTTAATAAGATGCTTTTGTGTCATCAAATTAAAAAGAAGAGAGGGGCTCGAGTTGGCCTTGGAATTGGAGACTTGGCCACTTTGGCCATTCCAAAATCCCTGCAGCAGTGAGGAAGGGTGTGACAAGAGTGTAGTGCATTAGTGTCAGGTTGAGAGGGTTTGAGTTCAGGCAGTGAGTTAGAGGAAGGGATAACTAGTAAAAGGGGATAACGGCTATGCAGTAGCAATATCAGACCATGGCAGCAGGGAGGGGATGGCCTGCAGGGACTTAGTCAACTAGCAGCTGGTAGCAAGTGTATGTGTTAAGTAGGAGAGCAAAAAGAGAGGGGTCTAACTTATAAATGCAAGTGTGTGTGAACTGTGTCTTTGAAAGAGAGTAACGTGAGTATCAAGTGAGGGAGTGAACCTGCATGAGGAGTAGAGGGGAATGTTAGGATATAGACATAGATATATTAGTTAGTGTGTCAGTAGAGGGCTCTGGGTCAGTAGAATAGAAAGAGCTCACTTGGCTTGCCCTACTGTTGCAGTAGTTAAGCTCTGCCCTTTCGGCCATATGCCAATAGTATAGAGGATGAGTGTTAGTTCAAGACAGTAGAATGTTAAGATTTGTTAAGATATCAGTGGTATACTAGTGGTTAGTGTATTAAATGTGAATTATTGTGTATCAAATATGGGGTTTTGGTTTCAGAGAATAGGATATGGTCCAGAGATTAGAATTTGACAAATATCAGAGATTTATAGTATTGGGATATGAGAGTTATGTTAGTATTGATATGTTAGTGTATAGGGATTTGGAAGTAGTATCTAAATTATCTTGGCCATTTCCTTGTAGGTTTAGTTTTTAGTATCTTGTCTTAGAAATACCTTGAGTGTTAGAGGATACTTGGAAATGGTTTACCTTGGCTTTGCAACGGCCTAAGTTGCACTTGCATACCTGCACTACAGGTGCAGGTAATTGCTAGCACTTGGGGCATCCATGCCCTACAGCAGGGGATCTCCCTGTGTACGGCAGGACATGCCTTAGTAGCAGGCCTATAGGCCTGTGTGGCTAAGCCATGTTGGCCCTAGGCCATGTGGCCATTGGCTAGGGTGTAGAGAGGAGATTTTATGGTTAGAAAATTCTCATAGGAGAGGTAATTTCCTAATCTAGGTAGGGTGACTAGACACCTATCTAAATATTTAAGGCTAAGGTGAAGTATTAACTATTAGAGTAAGGGGTGAACATGGGTTAATAAACATTGAGTGTGTGTGAAGTGTTAGTCAATATTAGAGAGATGTGGATAGATAATATGGAAAGTATTATAAGTGTAGGTATTAGAAGAAGGCAGGCCCTTGGTGTAAACACCACTTTTCTCAAATGTAGGTAATTTTAAACTTTTGTAAAATTGATTATTAAATAATAGGATTTAACTCATGTTAATATTTTTTGGTGAATTTTAATTATTAAATACTATTTAATTTGGTGGATTGTGATTTTGGTGTTTTGTTAGTCCAACCCTAGAATTACTTGACCTAGAGACTAACCATAACCATGGAGACCTAACCATGTGATTAGGTTGACTAATTACCACTTTTTACATTAAGGTATTTTGGTCTTTTTTGACTTTTAATGAAAATGAATTTTGATTAATTAATTTTGTGCTAATCTCTATTGTTAAGCCTTAACCTAGAAATGACCTAACCTATATATTAGTCATGAGCCTAGATATTAGGGAAGAAGCTTCCATCACATGACAAGGTTAAGAATATCTAGATATTTAGTTAAGAGTAGGATATTTGTTAAGGTTAGATATTTAACTTGGGCCTTTAGTTAGAGGGCTTTGAATTAAATAGGTAGAGGCCTCTAATTCACCTAGAACTAAACTCTAATTCACCTAGAACTAAACCTATTGAAAATATTACATATGACACTGAGGAGTTCCGCCCTACTTATTATGGAGGACATTACCTCTATTGCTTAGGCTAGATAGCTAGGCAGTTTATCTTATTTTATTATGTTATTTCGATTTGACATCTGAGTTGAATTATTTGTAAATGTTGAGATATTGTGTCGTTTAGACACTTAGACTTATTTCCTTCTGTTTGTATGTTCTCTTTTGAGATATCATATTTACCATATCGTGATGTTTGTACCTTAGAATTATGATTGAGTTGTACCTTCTGTATAGTCCTCCGATTGGAGAGTATATCTTGTACAGGTACATTTATACCGTGTTAGATGTATGTGCCCTCGGACAGCGTTCTACCGCCAGCACTGCGGCGTAGGCTGGACGTACCCACGTACTCGTACCCCTAAACAGGGTGCGGGTCGTGACACTTGGTTGGCCCATTTGATGGCTTGCATACCTAGTACCTATCATTATGTATATATGTAGTTTGGATACATGCATATGGAGTAAAGTTCAGTCCAGATACATAAGTGTTATAAGCATAGACTTAGGATTGAGAGTGAAGAGACGAGCATTTCATATATGGAAAGGTGGTGTCCTAGTGAATGGTATGTGGAAATCTGAGAATGTATCCATGTGATACGAGGATATTAGGATAGTACTAAGGCTAGGTGGGTAACAACTAGTAAGGGTGTAGTAGGTAAGGTAATATAGGATAAGTAAGGTACTAAGAATACCTTGATTTGTGATACTAGAGTAATATATCTACATGGCTAAGATAAAATAAGAAATAATATAAGTTGAGATACATTATATAGAGTATAAACTAGTATTAGCTAATTAACTAGCTTGACTAGATATTGACCAAATAGATTGGTATGCCTAGTGGGTGACTAGATTGACTAGTGTGACCTAGATTTGACTAATGTTTGACCAGAGTTGACCAAGTTGACCAAGTTGACCAAAGTCAACAGTGGGTCAAACTTGACCTAAATTGACCTAGATTTTATATCATACACTAGATAGTCATATTGAACTCTAATTTAAACACCATTTAACATATATATCTTATTAATAGGTCTTGTAACATCACTTTGAGCCCCGATTCATGATCATTGCTCAGGACGACAGGCGAGTACATTCTATAATAGTTTTCATTATTTGATATTTCCTATGATGCATGTTATACTAGTGTTCTATCTTGATTTCCGATATGATGGACGCACGGATTGATATTTTATGGATTTCTTGACTTGAGATACGTAGTTTCATGCCTATACTGGACTAATAAAATACTGGACTAATGCATCTACTCTTGTCTAATGAAATATGTGTCAAAAACCCGGATCCATGTGTACTAGTCGGACGGGGAAATACCTAGGAGACATGTGAACATACTCATTCAATCCCATGGTCTTATTGGAATAATAGCAGCCACACACGAACGTGTATGGTTTGCCGGATATCACTCTCTAGTCGTTCACATGTTAATTTGGTATTTTAAAACACTGGTCTTAAATACTGATTTCCTGGATTGTTTACTGTATACCTTGCATGGCATGTTTTTCTTTATTACATATTTGTATGTTTTCACATTTTACCTATTCTCTATATACATTTACTGCTCGATATTCACTTGTCTTTTCTTTGTACATTGTCTCTATAACCTGATCATCAAGTATTTTATTATTATTATATTTTGTTAGTGCTTGTCAATTATTTGGAACTGCTAGAGGAGATGTGCTCGTTCCATCCTGACTGGTATGTTGACAAAATTTTGTAGATGATTTAGATGACTGTCCGACCTACTAAGAGCAGGGGGTATGCGAGGGTGGCACACATGAGTCTGAGGAGGATCTTGCTCAGTGGAGAGTGCTCTAGATATAGTTTAGAATATTTAGTCTTTAGTTTGTATCGGATTGTTCCGATTGTGAGTTGAGACCTATTTATATTCAAGATATGTATTTATTGTGTTAGACATCTAAACTTTGTGTTGTGATAACTTACTCTTTATTCAGTTATCCTCATTATTATCTATTTCCATATCGTGCTCTATCTTTCTTTAGACTTGTGGTTGAGATTATATAATTGAGATGCCATATTATTCCTTCGTGCGGAGATGACAGGTTTTATGATTCATATTGTTAGTTGTTAGATGTTGTAGATGACCTATACAGCATTCTACTGCCGACACTGCGGCGTAGGCTGGACGTACCCACGTCCTCGTGCCCCTAAATAGGGTACGGGTCGTGACACATTTTTGTGGTAGCTCATGAAGGTCAGAGTCGCAACTAGTGCGATTTCGTAGTGGTGCTCGACTTAGAGCGCTGCTATGAGCCTACTACTAGGATATAGGTTATAGGCTGTATAGGGGTTACTCGATCATAATTAGTACTTTTGAGAAGATTCCAGGGACTACCCTTAATAATCTCATTTGAACTATCTCGAAATTCGATTCCAACTATTTATGTCTACTCTTCCTTGTCAGTTGTTGAATTTGTTTCTTAGTGTTCATTAATTTTTTACCAAGATAAACCTTAAGGATTAAGTTGCCTCAGTTATGGAATCTAGAGTCTTCCATAGCCATATTAGCAGGCGTGGCGAAGACATAGGGATTTTGGATATATTTCTCCGGTTGTGGGAATTTAAGATTTTCGCAGCCAAGCATGCGGCAATACAAAAATGTTAGATACCATGATTTTAAAGATATGTACCTTAGTTGTGGGCCCTATGGTTTATCACAGCCATACTTACTGGCGTGGTGAAGATTCCGGTAACATGATTATGGGTAGATGGGTATGGTTATCAGATTACAGAATAGATACCCTATAGAGGGTACCCTATTATAATGGGGTAAGTATCAGTGGGGATGTTATTTGGGTATCATGGAGAAGAGAGTGGGAGCTAGGCCACCTGTGGTGCGGCATCATGCCCTGTACCATTAGAGGGATATATCCCAGAAGGGTAGGATTTTTGTGCTGACGGTCGAGGAGACCGATGCTACAGGTGATGGGTTAGCAGATTTGTCTTCCTGTTCTCGTTCTGTCCTTCTTCCATGTTGTTATATGTTTCAATAGTACCTCTTAGGTTGTGATTTATGTTGTGTTAGATAAGTATAGTGACCCTGATCGAGACTGTGATAACACGACCAGTAGGACCATTTTGTGTGTAATGTTTAACATATTATTGGACTATGATTGATGAGGGTTAGAACTAGAGAAGAGTGCGATCAACTTAAATTTCGAGGACAAAATTTTCTAGGGGGAGAGATTTGTCACTACCACTTTTCTGGAACAAGGATATTTTTGTCATTTCACAATTTAGTGAATATTTTTTCTTTTAATAAGGTGGTTGTATTTATTAGTAGTCTAGCTATTCATTAGTCATGGTATACCTCATTTAGATTAACTTGACCAATTAGTTTGATTAACTAGACTTTAGTCATGACCAAGTTAGATACAAGGCTAAATTAAAGCTAAATTATTTAGCCCACTTAAGGACCTCCCTAATACTAAGTGTAACGAAAGGATTAGGGCTAGTCTAATGCCTATTTAACCCCCATTTTCCCCAAAATGGCAAGCCACCATTATTTAGGATTTCCACCTCTTTTCTCCATTCCAAACTCTCCCAAAGTTCCTTCACTTTCCTCCATTTGTTGGGCAAAGTCTTGGAGATGCTCAAGGAGGCTTGTTGAAGACTTTAGCAAGGTATTGGAAGCTCTTTCTCCATCCATCTTTCCCAAATTTGTGGGGCTTGGTAGAGACTTCATTCCACATAGGTATAACCCTCTAAATTTACATTTCTATGGTCAAATTTCATGTATTCATGTAGGAGACCCTACCCATGACTAATAGGAGGTAGAATGAGATCCTAATATGTCCTATAGTGATGGCTACCTAGAGTTTTGAGTCCATTTGAGGAGGGCTACGAATTTGGACCCCTAGATGTTTGCTAGAATGTCACAAAGGCCAAATAGATTCTGTTCCTTTCAGTTTTGTTTAGATAATGTGAAGGTTGTTCATTTAATAGTATATGTAAAGTTCTCTCTCTCTCATATATTGTAACACCCAGTTTTCCACAAGAGGATAATTTTGAAATTTTATAATTATAATTATTATTTAATGATATTTATTCATGTTATGATTTTTAGTGATTTTTAATTATTTTTAAACTATTTAAATTCATGACTTATGATTTCCAGACTGAAGGGTATTTTAGTCATTTTTGTAATTTTAAGAATTATTTGGGATTATTAATTATTATTTAGATTTAATAGAATTTATTAGAATTTATGGGGATTTTTAGGAATTATTTTGGATTTATTTGGACTAGTTTGATTTTTGGCCAGTTTTGACCCATGTAGACCAACCTAGGAACTAACCATGGTTAGTTGAGCTTGGTTAGGTCAAGTGACCCTAGTCTAACCTAGAGTGACTCAAGTTAGTGGTTAGTGATTCATAGAACTTGAATTAGGAAGGTAGAAATCAATTGATTTGATAAATGGCTTGTGGTTTCACAAGTCATTTTGTGACTTAGCTAGATAGGTCTAACAAACCTAGCTCAACCCTAACCCAAAGCCAAGTGGTCAGCCATCCCTAGCTGAACCTAGGGATTCCCCCATTATAAATATCCTCCTAATTTCTAGGGCTAGCCTCTTTTAGGGTTCTAGCAAATTTCTAAGGAAGGAGGTGAGTTCCATCTTTCAAAAATCATAAGAAATCCAATTTAATTCCTTTTTGCTTCAAACCAATTCCATTAGAACCTAAATTCCTTCCTGTTGCTGCTGGAATTTATTGTATTGCAGGAAGAACCAATTTGGGATACTTTGTGGCTTGAGGAGCTCATTGCTTTTGGAGGTTTTTCCACCCTTTATGAATCAATAGGTAAATCCTTCATTAGTCCATTAAATTTCTGTCCAAATCCATTTTAGGAAAGCCCTAGCCCTACCCCTACTGTAGGATAGCTTAAACCTAGGATTTGGATTCGTTTCGTGTCCATATCGGACACGTATCAGCCTTGTATTCTAGGTGTTCGACCAAATGCCTCTGAGAATTCGATTTTATTGTTTTTAATTTCTGATTGAATATGTTTGTAGATCTAGGTGTGCTCTTTAATCTTCATGAAGGGACCATGGTCTTTTTGTGTCCGTGTCGGGTGCAAAATGGTCTGGACACGGTCGAGTGTACTGGGCTCGGGGCTGTCACCTTCCCCTGCTACCCAAGCTCAATATCTCACTGGCTATGACACGAGGACACGTGATTTTCTATGGACACTTTGGGGCAGTGTCTGTCATGACACTCCCCAAGTGGCATGACACATGGTGTCGTGTCGGACACGCACGGTTGAGTGCACGGGGCTTTGCCTGGGTTTGATTCTGTGTATTTTCACGTCTGATACGTGTGTGCCATTCATGACACGGGACACGTTGACCCAAACCAGGGGGACACAGACCTAGAGGGACTCTAGGCGAACCACCCCGCAAGGGGACTCGACCCAGTTCGTGTCGTGTCGTGTGCACGACACGCGTGCACACGTGCACGACGATTAGTTCCCTGTGTGCACAGTTTTACTGAAATGTGTATTTTAACTTGTTGGACACGTTTGTGTCCACTTTTGTGGACACAAACCATTTGTGTAGCATGTGCACATTGAGTTTAATCATTACCTACCTCTGTAACAGTATGTAATTCGAATTCCATTGGTTAAATTGCCATTTCCTATATTTTTCTGAACTGAGTATCAGTTCATGTGCTGTTTTTCTTTCCAGTTTTTGCAAATGAGTTTTGTCAGTCAAAATAACCTTTATACACTGTGATTTGTATGTAATCAAGACTCTAACATGTACTCCTATAGGTGTTCTAACTGTGTGTCAATTTTGGGGTGTTTTGGTGGTGTGTGGAAGTCAAGTGAGGGGTTGTAGGAGACTGGAAACCTGGTTTCAGTTTTCTTGTTATTGGAGTTGGGTTTATTCCCAGTTTTGAATTATTTTTGATCCTTTTCCCTTGCTGATTTGCAGTGCAGTATTTCCCTTATTTTTCCATCACCCTAACACAAACTTTTATTCACATACACAACCCTCTCTTGTATTGTTCACCCATCACGCACATGTCTTATCACATTTCACACACACTTTAAATTCCTGTGCACACTGTTTTATCTTCCCCTTCACTGTCATTCCTGCACACAAGTATTCATACACACACATGTTACTCTTTATTCCTGTCACATTTCCTGCTGTACAGTACACACACACGCACACTCTGCACTGTCATATTTTCCTGCACACACCCAATGTTCATACACATTACCCTCATACACTATTGCCTACACACACAAGCCTATTTTATTCCTGCACACTGTCACTTGTAATTCCTGCCACAGTATTCATTTTTCCTCCACACACTAGAGTATTTTCCTGGCTGCTGATTCCTGGACACTGCCCACATCCACACATAAGCCATTGTTCCTACACACTTATTGCCAATACACATCACACACACTTAATTCCTATTATACATTGACACACACACACACCACTAGCTCTCTCTCTATTTTCCTAATTGTTAAGTATTGTGGTAGGCTAGTTGTTAGAACACTACATGTATGTGTGAATTCTATAATGTGTGTGAGTGCATATATTGGTATAAACTTTCTTGTAACTAGTGATGTAGGTTTTACTTTTAGCCTAGAATGCATAGTATTAATAAATATTTTGTATCTATATATAGTGTGTTTATACTTAGGTATAATGAGTTCCTGAAATGTTGTGTGTAGTCTAGTATAGACTTGTTAGAGCCTAGCATGACTTATTAGACTAGCTAGTTGAGTTTAGCCTAGTTCAGGCAAGGTTGACCTAGTTTGACTTCTAGGGATGACCAAAGTTGACCAAGAGTTGACTTTGGCCTAGACTGACTTAGAATCATGTAGAATGCATAGTAGGACTCCATATTACTATTCTGGACTTGTTGTGACTTGTGCTGTTCTGATTAGGAGCCAGATACCACTCCTTGGACAGTACGTTTCATACCGGACACTCAGTTACAGGCGAGTACATTCTCTGATCGTTTCATACTTGTCACGATTTATATTCTCACTCTAGATTACTTTTACTTGATGCTGTCACGTTATCATCACGGATTGGTACTATATGGATCTCTTCTTGGGATGTTATCCCCCTTAGCGGGCGCATCGGATACTTTATGACATGTGTTTCATGTACATCATGTATTCCTTGCTTCTGCGTTATTCATGTACACTCATGTTCTCTCATGTTCTTACATGTACGTTCATGTACTCTCATGTTCTTTCATGTACGCTCGTGTTTGCCCATGTGTCTCTTGTATAACCAAAACATCATGTCTGTAACGTAACTTGAACAGATCCTTGTGTATTGATTGTGGGTAGGGGTGAGTATAAATGGCCATGTGATTTACCCATCATGTACACTCTGTTACTTTTCATGTTCATCATGTACAACCTAAGCCAATTACATGCCATCTCATACTCTAAATCACTAGTCACTTACAGTTCTTACTTATCATGTATATATATATTTCCAGTTATCAAATATCTCTCATGTTTACATGTACATCTTCTTACAGCGTTTCATGTATTTTATTCTATTGCCTGCTTTATATTTCCTGACATGATATGAACTGCATGAGATGTATTGTGCTCGCTCCTGTCCTGACTGGACCTGTTGAAAATATTACAGAGGACGAGGAGGAGGCTGGTCTAGATACTTACTACGGGGCAGCCTTAGATGACACCTGCGAGCTGGACCCTCAGGAGGACCCAGCTCTAGCTGAGGATATTCCCCGACTGCCTAGGCTAGATTAGTTAGGCTGTTTATCATTTGTAGTCTGGAGACATGTTCTAGTTACACTTATTCTGGAGTTCAGTTTGTATATATTCTTTTATTTGAGACCTTATACTGTTGGATATTGCTAGGATTATCTTAGACTGCTTTCATCTATTTCATTTCCTTGAGTTCTGTTCATATCGTGCTATCTCTTCCTTAGTTGTGATTGAGTTTACTACTGCTATGTCACCCCATTTCGGAGAGTATAAACTGTTTAGAATAATATTGTTAGATGTATGTTGACCTAGGACAGCGTTCTACCGCCGACACTGCGGCGTAGGCTGGGCGTTGTTACGTTCTCGTACCCTTACAATGGGTGCGGGTCGTGACATATATATATATATATATATATATATATATATATATATATATATATATATATATATATATATATATATATATATATATATATGAGGGGAATATGTATACTAAAATTTAATATGGTGGTTCACTGTTTTGGGGTTGGGGTGCCCAATTGAGAAAGTTCAGTCTATAAAAGATTGGGGAATGTTGGGTGAGCTCGAGTGTCTCACTGAGTGTATCAGAGGTAGCAGTAGTAGCAGATATGTGGGGGATAGGGGCAGGCCACTGCCGAGGCAGTGCAGCAAGCCACTTGCATTGCTTGTTTAGCATTACAGTGGCTTGGCAGCTACAGCAGCAATTTGCTCTGCTGCTTGGCAGCAGGGGATCCATTTTCCCCCTCCGTTTGTGATCTATGAGAGTTAGGAGGGGTTAAGTCTTGAGGGTTAGATATATACCTAAGGCCATAGGCCAAGTTTGGGAAGGGGGTGTTCAGGTTGGGGCATGTCCCTACAGCAGTTGAACAAGGGCTTTGAGTGGCCTATGCAGCATGTTAGGCTCTGTCTTGGCCATGACAGGTAGAGAGGAGGGGCCATAGGCTAGGTGGTTGAGTATATGGTATTTGGGTATTCGGGTGATGAGTGTGTGCGTTTCGAATGAATCAGTATAGATAAGGTATCAGGAAATAGGGTTGTGATGTATCCAAGTGTATCCTTGGTGATTAGTATTAGTTTAGATGTTAGTGTCATGTTAGAAACAGATATAGGGTTATATGTATCATATTTGAGGTTCAGTTAATGTATCCTGAGAGTTTCAGAGGAATGGGTCTCTGACCTGTAGGTATCAGCAGTTGCAGTGGCTCGAGTTGGCCACACATTTGGTACTTAGCCACTGCATGTGCAGTGAGTGCAGGGTGAATTACAGTTTGGTTTTGGGTTATGTATCAGAGGGAATTAAGTGAGTGTCCTATAAGAGAAACAAAGTATCAGTAGAGTGTTAGTGTATCATATATATATATGAGACATTAGAGTTAGAGCTATGAGTATCAACCATGTATCCTTGGGAATTTCCTGTCATGTATTAGTAGTGTCTTGAGTGTCATATTGAGAGGGGCAGTTGGCTATCAAGCCAATCCAGAGGGGTCGAGTTTGGGCCCCTGGCTTGAAGTGTCAGAGAGTAATAGAGATTGTTAGCTTGGTTAGTTGATAGTATTAGTGGTGTCAGTGGTTGTGCTTTGTAGTATTAGAAATTAGAGTCTATGTTACTGTTGCATCAGAATGGGACTTTGGTTTCAAGAATAGGATAAGTTAGGCTCAGTTGTTATGGAGGGGGGATCCTCTTACAGTCGATGGAGGTTTCCATTATTCCTGTTTCTGAATGAGAAATTCAGAGTGTCAGTAGGATTAAAGAGTGTCAAGGCTATGAGAACAGTGTCTAAGTTAGAAATCTTGGAGTGGAATTAGATGATAGGTAAGGAAGGTAAATCAATGGGTATCAGTTAATACGTAATAGGGAGTAGCCTATACAGTTAATAGGATGCTTTTGTGTCATCAAATTGAAAAGAAGATAGGGGATCGAGTTGGCCTTGGAATTGGAGACTTGGCCACTTTGGTTATTCCAAAATCCCTGCAGCAGTGAGGAAGGGTGTGACAAGAGTGATGTGAATTAGTGTCAGGTTGAAAGGGTTTGAGTTCAGGCAGTGAGTGAGAGGAATGGATAACTAGTGAAAGGGGATGAGGGCTATGCAGTAGCAATAGAGACCATGGCAGTAGGGAGGGGATGGCCTGCAGGGACTTAGTCCACTAGCAGTTGGCAGCAAGTGTGTGTGTTAAGTAGGAGAGCAGGAAGAGAGGGGTCTAACTTGCAAATGCAAGTGTGTGTGAACTGTATCTTTGACAGAGAGTAACATGAGTATTAAGTGAGGGAGTGAACCTGCATGAGGAGTAGAGGGGAATGTTAGGATATAGATATAGATATATTAGTTAGTGTGTCAGTAGAGGGCTCTGGGTCAGTAGAACAGTAAGAGCTCACTTGGCTTGCCCTACTGTTGCAGCAGTGAAGCTCTGCCCTTTCGGCCATAGGCCAATAGTATAGAGGATGAGTATTAGTTCAGGACAGTAGAATGTTAAGATTTGTTAAGATATCAGTGGTGTATTAGTGGTTAGTGTCTTGAATGTGAATTATTGTGTATCAGATATGGGGTTTTGGTTTCAGAGAATGGGATATGGAAAGATTAGAATTTGACAAATATCAGAGTTTGTAGTATTGGGATATGAGAGTTATGTTAGTATTGATATATTAGTGTATAGGGATTTAGAAGTTGTATATTAGTGTCAAAATTATCTTGGCCATTTCCTTGTAGGTTTAGTTGTTAGTATCTTGTCTTAGAAATACCTCGAGTGTTAGAGGCCACTTGAAAATGGTTTACCTTGGCTTTGCAATAGCCAAAGTTGAACTTGCATACCTGCACTACAGCTGCAGGCAACTGCCTGCACTTGGGGCAGTCATGCCCTGCAGTAGGGGATCTCCCTATGTGAGGCAGGACAAGCCCTAGTAGCAGGCCTATAGGCCTGTGTGGCTAAGCCATGTTGGCCCTAGGCTATGTGGCCATTGGCTAGGGTGTAGAGAGGAGATTTTATGGTTAGAAAATTCTCATAGGAGAGGTAATTTCCTAATCTAGGTAGGGTGACTAGACACCTATTTAAGTATTTAAGGTTAAGGTGAATTATTAACTATTAGAGTAAGGGGTGAGCATGGGTTAATAAACATTGAGCAGTGTGTGAAGTGTTAGTCAATATTAAAGATATGTGGTTAGATAATGTGGGAAGTAATGTAAGTGCAAGTATTAGAAGGAGACAGACCCTTGGTTGGCCCATTTGATGGCTTGCATACCTAGTACCTATCATTATGTATATATGTAGTTTGGATACATGCATATGGAGTAAAGTTCAGTCCAGATACATAAGTGTTATAAGCATAGACTTAGGATTGAGAGTGAAGAGGCGAGCATTTCATATATGGAAAGGTGGTGTCCTAGTGAATGGTATGTGGAAATCTGAGAATGTATCCATGTGCTACGAGGATATTAGGATAGTACTAAGGCTAGGTGGGTAACAACTTGTGAGGGTGTAGTAGGTAAGGTAATATAGGATAAGTAAGGTACTGAGAATACCTTGATTTGTGATACTAGAGTAATATATCTACATGGCTAAGATAAAATAAGAAATAATGTAAGTTGAGATACATTTTATAGAGTATAAACTAGTATTAGCTAATTAACTAGCTTGACTAGATATTGACCAAATAGACTAATATGCCTAGTGGGTGATTAGATTTGACTAGTGTTTGACCAAAAGTCAACTGTGGGTCAAACTTGACATAAATTGACCAAGATTTCATATCATACACTAGATAGTCATGTTGAACTCTAATTTAAATACCATTTAACATATATCTCATCAATAGGTCTTGTGACATCACTTTGAGCCCCGATTCACGATCATTGCTCAGGACGACAGGCGAGTACATTCTCTGATAGTTTTCATTATTTGATATTGTCACGACCCACACGAGACATGGGTACGTCCAGCCTACGCCGCAGTGTCATCGGTAGAATGTTGTCCTAGGTTACAACGTCTAACACAGTATAAATGTACCTGTACAGGATATACTCTCCAATCGGAGGACAACACAGAAGGCACAACTCAATCACAATTCTAAGGTGGAAATAGCATGATAAGATAGATAGAAAATCTCAAATAAAGATACAAACAGAAGAAAAATAAGTCCAAGTGTCTAAACAACACCAAAATCTCAACACCCACATAATACATCAAAGACCACACAAATTAAATAAGAAAAACAGCCTAGCAGTCTAGCCCAGGCAATGGGGTAGTATCCTCAGCTACTGTTGGATCCTTCTAGAGGTCCAGGTTGCAAGTATCGTCTAAACCGGCTCCGTAATAAGTAGGGCAGAACTCCTCCTCATCCTCTGTAATATTTTCAACAGGTCCAGTAAGGGCATGAGCGAATACATAATGACGGTAGGCTACCCACCTTAAAAGAATTTCGTCCTCGGAATTTAATCAAGGAGCTAGAGATTGTCACGACAAGCTACACTAAGCACAGGCAAGCTACACTAAGCAATTCGATCATACAATCATACAATGCAAGCAAGGAAGAAAAAACGTAAGGCATAAGAAAGACATTATACCTCACGAGTCAAACAAGTCAGGATATCGTGATCGGATGTCATCCTCACACTCCCACGTTTGACTCTCCCAAGGAGCGATGAACTCAAGCAACATGAACTAAACTGATAGTCTTGCGCTTGAGGTCTCTCTCTTTGGTCAAACAGGGACACGGGCCTCCCCTCATACGAAAAGGTTGGTACCAATAACCGTTTTCGAATGATCTAGGACATGGCTCGGGTCCGGGATGTACCATTGTAATTAGGATACATGAAATACGTCATTCACCCCGCATAATGACGGTAGAAAAGCAATATGAGAGGACACATATACCTCTCGGTCGATTCTGAACCTGAGCCTGGGCTAGGGCAAACTGCCGCGGGTTCTGCTGCTGGAACACTTGGGCCTGAGGCGGCAATGGCCTCGGCAACGGGAACTGCTGTTGCTGGTGAACTGGAGCTGGTACTGGTGCTGGTGCTGGTGCTGGTCCCCTAACCGAGGGACTAGATACTGTTGATGCTGAATCGACTCTGAATGGACAGGACCCCACCCTATGGTGCGGTGCTCCACACAATAAACACAATCCCAACGCCTTACGACACTCTGACACAACGTGTCCAGGCTTCCCACAATAAGAACAACCTACGGCGGAAGACTGCGCTTGCTTCTGTTTCTGCTGAGGGTACGTCGGGGTCGAGTACTGGACCGACGTAACTGAGGTTGCTTGCCTCGGAGTTCCAATAGTCAAAGCCCTAGCTGCCGGGGCTGGTGCTGAAGATTGATTCATCTGACTATGGGACCGCTTCCGACCTCCGGTCCTATCTACTATTCTCTGGGAGGTATACTCGTGCCTCCTTGCTGCTCGCAATACCGCATCATAGGTCTGATGCTCGAACTGGTCTACTGCCAATATAATCTCTAGGTGAAGTCCCTGCTGGAACCTCTGCGCTCTGTCAAACTCGGTTGCCACCAAGGTGGGAGCAAACCGACTGAGTCTGGAAAACTCGGCCGCATATCCGTCGACCGTCCTCCCCATCTGCTTAAGATTACTGAACCTGGTCTGCAAGTCATACCGAGCCACTGCATCATAATACTTGGTCTGGAACCTTTCGCTGAACACTGCCCAGGGGACAGGTGTTGTCAATCCCACTGCTTGTGCGGCCCACCAACTGCGGGCTAGATCCAATAACTGTAGGCGCACCACAGCCACCTTCTCTTCCTCAGGAGTCTTCGCGGCTTCGAGAATCACCTCTATATCTTGTAGCCAAGCATCGGCAGCAATGGCATCCTCGCTGCCATCGAAGAATGGAGGGTTCAGGCGCTTAAAACTGTTGACCGCACTGTTTCCTCGGGGTCCACTTCTATTCAGAGCATCTTCCACTGCCTGGTGCAAGGCATCGCCTCTACGATCTTGGGAAGCTAATAATGTTCTGATGAGACCCACCAAAGTGCCATCATTAGGATCTGCAGGCTGGACTGGCTGAACTGGCGGCTCTACTCCAGTAGGTACGACTCGGAAGGCTGCTCCTGAGTGCTGGGCCTGATCTTCTGGTTACTGCTGGTCCACGGGAGGTGCTCCTCCTTGCTGATCGGTAGGGTCAGGTTCAATGCGGCTGAAGAAGACGACATGGGAACAATAAGGAAGGACCAGGACAGATCAACGATACAAGCATGTGATCAGGACAATAATTTTCAGGAATCAAGAGGATACGAGCAGAGATCAAGGGCGAGTACAGATTGAGACATCTATCTGGTAAACCCCCACATATCTTGATTTACAAGACCTGCATGGGCCACCACTTAAACCATGTCACGCCCCAGAACCAGAATACTGGAGAGCGGGGGCAGACATAGCCAGCTACGTATAACAGAATGGAATCCACACCGCTATACGGTCACGGCTGTCTAGATATGTGAGGGTTTCACTACAATCCATCAGTCTCTTAAGGTCATAAAATAGCCTATTGTCTCAATCTCAACCAACTAATAATAATCACAAGATATCAGATCACCAAATATACAATTGTAAGGCGTCCCAAACATTACATATCCAGATGATCATGAAGCTAGTCGTTACAAAAGGTGAGGACTAGCAAGAGTTCAGTCATACATGATCAACCCCCGGGGCTTGTCAATCATGTTACAGCCCGTAGGCAGACAGTAAGTAAGTACAATCGAGCTAACACTTGCTCGTCGGCTAAACGCCTCAAAAGAATAATTTATAATATTACAGTGGGAGAACAAAAGAAACCCACTCGATGCCCTGGTTACGTCTGGTGACCACCATCGGGTTGGAAGACAGGTAGATCCTTTGCTGCTGCTCCGGTATCTGGCCATACAAAACCAGCTGGGTCAGACCCCAGGAAGAGCAAGTGCCACAAAGGAGGCCACAAAATAAGAACCAAAGCCAGCAAATTAGCACAATAATAAAATTACATAATAAGAGACATTAATTTAAGAAAAAGCATGATGGGTAATTATAAAAGACAATCTTGTATAGAATCACTAAAAGACAGGACATATGGAAAAGCATGACAGGATGATATACGATGAGATAACCATGGGACTATTCAGATAGCTAGGTTACAACCCGTAAACCAAACAAGGACCGGGGTTGTAACCCTTCGTCTGAACGGAACTTGGTTTCTCTCACCATTTATCGGCAAGATAAATATAAGAAATCAGGTCAGGTAACAATCTGGAGTGACAATCATTATAGTGACAATCTGGAGTGACAATTATTATAGTGACAATCTGGAGTGACAATCATTCAATTATTCTAGTACAATCTTACAATCAATCAATTCTAGACAATACTATACTGGACCAGACTCCATCCAAGCAATCACGGCCAATCATTGCCTACGGCTTTCTACATTAACTAACTAGGGTTATCACAATCCTAGTTACTAGCAAGATGCAATGAGATGCTCCAAGTAGTCACAAGCCCTGCAGCTATCCAGGTTATCCAGGCAATCATTATAGTGACAATTTAGAGGGTACAATGCATTAGAGTAACAATAGAGTTCCATCATTAAAGTGACAATCAAGAGTGCCCCACATAACAGTGGGCTGGAAATGTGCCCTACTCGTCGGCAGGCTACAAGTTCAAACATTTGCGGCCGGGATAACGGGATCGCCTGTAACTGGGGAACATCTTTTCATGTCTAGTAAATTATACTAGTCATTAACCTTAGTCCATTTTAGTAGGAGCTCCTGACCGTGGTACTCAGGAGTCCCATCCTAGACATGATGCAAGACAGGACAAGTGGATTTAACAAGCAAGCAAGAAGAACCACCCACGGTGTCAAGGCAAGTCAAATTAATTTATCAAGATAAATCATGTCAGGGTACTTGTCAGGAGTACGCCACAACGGGCCACTATCATGTCAGGTTGGTCATGTCAGGAGTGCACCACTATGGGTCACTGTCGTGTTATGCAAGTTCCTTGTCATATTATGCCATGTACAAAAGTCATTCCAAACATATTAAGTAAAATCAAGTTCATGACAAAAGGCGTAAGGATATAAAATGGGCATGAAATATCTAATAAAATATCAAAATACGGGTCAGGGGATGCGTACGCACAAAAGCACGCACGCAGGGGGAATGCATACGCATTATAACACGTACGCAGGAAGGCAGCGTATGTGAAAGTCACGCACGCTCAAGGGGCAGCGTAGGTGAAAAGTCACGCACGCTCAGGGGCAGCGTACATGAAAAGTCACGCACGCTACAGGGAGCAATGTGTGAAAGTCACACACGCTCAGGGGCAGCGTATGTGAAAGTCACGCATGCTCAAGGGAGCAGTGTGTGAAAGTCACGCACGCTACAGGGAGCAATGTGTGAAAGTCACGCACGCTCAAGGGAGCAGTATATGAAAGTCACGCACGCTACAGGGAGCAATGTGTGAAAGTCACGCACGCTCAAGGGAGCAGTGTGTGAAAGTCACACACGCTCAAGGAGACACGCTTCCAACAGGAAGCGTACTCAAGCCTGCGTACGCAGCGCTAAAGAGCGTGCGTAGCTCAGTGTACGTAAGCTAAGCAGCTCTGCACACTGCTCACTGTCTTCTCCAAACAGCAAGAACACCAAGGAAGAATCCAAAACTTCACAAGTTCATAACTTGGCCATCCGAACTCCAAATCCGGATTTCCAAGGCTCCAACTGGAGTGAAACTGAAAGCTCTTCCACATGGAAACATCAGAACTCAAAGAAAACCAACCAAAATGGATCAAAACATATAAAATCCAAAAATAGCAATAACTTAGATCTACATCAACAGAGACTCCAAATCATAAAAATCCAAGAACTAATGTTGATCTCCATGTCCTAAACTAGCAGATGGACAAAGAAAAGAGGGTCCTCATGTAGTAGCAAGATACACTTGCCTAATGGTTGGGGAGTTGTGTGGAGAAAGAAGAAGAAGAAGAAATTAATGGTGGTTATGAAGAGAGAGAAGAGGTTGGTGGAATTATAAAGAGGGTGTTGTGGTGTGTTTGAGGATGGAGCTTAGGGCTAAGGTGTTCCAACACATAAACCAAACCAAACCGATTCCAAACCAATTAAAACCGAGCCTAGCCCAAAACCCAAAATACGAGAAATACCAAAATTCCACAAGCTGAGAAAAATAAAAATACATGCCAAAAATTCAGATACAAGTATAAATACGAAATACGGGAAATACGGAAAAATGAGGGTGACAGATGACCCCAAGCAACTCGGACTAACTTGATAGTCTTGTTCTTGAGGATCTTCTCTCTCCGGTCCAATATAGACACGGGCCTCTCCTCATACGAAAGGTTGGTACCAACAACCAATTCCGAATGATCTAGGATGTTGCTCGGGTCCGGGATATACCGTCATAATTGGGATACATGGAACACGTCATGCACCTCGCTTAGCGACGGCGGAAGAGCGAGACGATATGATACATCTCCTACTCGCTCTAGGATATCGAACGGCCCTATATACCTAGGACTAAGCTTTCCTCGTACGCCGAAACGAATGACGCCACGGTTGGGCAAAATCTTCAGGAATACATGATCGCCGACCAAAAACTCGAGAGGGTGCCGATGATAATCGGCCCAATGACGCTGGCGATCTTGGGCAACTCGAAGATGATCTCTGACCCTTCTGACCACTTCAATGGTCTGAGCAATCAATTCTGGACCAAGCATCTGTCTTTCTCCAACATCATCCCAGGATAGCGGGGATCTGCACTTCCTGCCAAACAGTGCCTCGAACGGGGCCATCTGGATACTGGCCTGGAAACTATTGTTGTACGAGAATTCCACCAGGTGCAAGTGATCTTCCCATGAACCACCGAAGTCAAGTGTGCAAGACCGTAATATGTCTTCAAGAGTCTGGATCGTGCGCTCTGACTGACCATCTGTCTGCGGATGATATGCTGAACTGAACTGGAGATGAGTCCCTAAACTCGCCTGCAGGCTACGCCAAAAGTGTGATGTAAATCTGGAATCTCGATCCGAGGTGATACTAACTGGCACACCGTACAATCTGACAATCTGTCTAAGATACATCGTCGCTAGCTGAGCCGTCGACTGACCAACTCTGAATGGAAGAAAGTGAGCCACTTTCGTGAGCCGGTCAACTATAACCCAAATAGCATCTCTACCAGCTGGGGATCTAGGTAATCCAGTCACGAAATCCATGGTCACATGCTCCCACTTCCACTCTGGAATCGGCAAGGGCTGAAGCAGTCCTGCCGGTCTCTGATGTTCAGCTTTAACTTGTTGGCAAACCAAACACCGAGAGACAAACCGAGCTATCTCCCGCTTCATGCCGTTCCACCAGAAATGCTGCCGGATATCACGGTACATCTTCGTACTGCCCGGATAGATGGAATACTGCGAACTATGAGCTTCTGCCATGACCTCCTACCGGATATCTCCGCTGGGTACACAAAGACGCCTACCATGTCGAAGTGTACCATCCTCATGAACGCATAACTCTGGTCTTCGTCCCGCCTCACACTCTGCTCTGAGTCGCTGAAGCTTAGAATCTGCCGACTGCGCCATCCGGATCCTCTCGACTATAGTGGACTGAACTTGCATACTGGCCATCAAGGCCACACTGGAAGGGAGAACAACTTTAATATCCATTTTCTGAAGATCTGCTAACAGATCTGGTTGCGCTATTAGAAAATAAGCTCCCGCTCTCCTGCTCAATGCATCCGCAACAACATTGGCCTTTCCAGGATGATACTGCAGGTTGACATCATAATCCACAAGTAGCTCCAGCCATCTCCTCTGACGTATGTTAAGATCTTTCTGGGTGAAAACATATTTCAGGCTCTTGTGGTCGGTGAAGATCTCCACCCTATCTCCATACAAGTAGTGTCTCCACAACTTGAGTGCAAACACCACTGCTGCCAGCTCCAAGTCATGGGTTGGGTAATTCCTCTCATGATCACGAAGTTGCCGTGATGCATAAGCTATTACCTTCCCATGCTGCATCAGAACACATCCTAAACCTCTGTCTGAAGCGTCACAGTATACCGAAAATCCTTCGGTCCCATCAGAAAACGTGAGAATAGGAGCCGTCATTAAGCCTCGCTTCAACTTCTCAAAAGATTCCTGGCACTTTGCTGTCCAAGCAAACTGTGCATCCTTGTGGGTCAACTGGGTCAGCGGCACCGAGATCCGAGCGAAGTCCAAAACAAATCGCCGGTAGTAGCCGGCTAATCTAAGAAAACTACGAACCTCTGCAACTGTGCTGGGCACCGGCCATGACTCAATGGCCACGATCTTCTGGGGATCCACTTCTACTCCTCCTCTGGTGATGATATGACCCAAGTACGAAATGCGATCGAGCCAGAACTCGCATTTACTGAACTTGGCATATAACTGGTGCTCCCTGAGTATCTGAAGAACAACCCTGAGATGCTGCTCATGCTCTGCCTCATTCTTGCTGTAGACCAGAATGTCGTCTAGGAATACGATCACAGACTGATCCAAGTAAGGCATGAAAATATGATTCATGAGGTCCATGAATACTACCGGTGCATTGGTTGCTCCAAATGGCATAACAAGGAACTCCCAATGCCCGTATCTCGATCTGAAAGCTGTCTTCGAGATGTCCTGCTCTCTGACTCTGATCTGATGATATCCTGAGCGCAAGTCAATCTTCGAGAATACAGCTGCCCCTTTAAGTTGATCAAACAAATCATCTATCCTCGGGAGAGGGTATCTGTTCTTGATTGTCACTGAGTTCAAGGTACGATAATCTACACATAATCTGGACGTACCATCCTTCTTTTTCACAAGAAGCATCGGGGCTCCCCAAGGCGATCCACTAGCACGAATGAATCCCTTGGTTCTAAGCTCTTCAATCATCTTGTACAAGATCTCCAACTCTGATGGCGCCATCCTGTAGACTCTCTCTGACACCGGGGCTGTCCCGGGAATCAAGTCTATGGTGAACTCAATCTTCCGCTCTGGCGGCATACCTGAAAGCTCTTCTGGAAAAACATCTGGGAACTCATCCACTATCCTGGGCAATTGAACTGCTGCTACTGCCATTCGCAATACTGGAGGAGAAGGCTCAACCTCGCCTCGAGAGAAAGAAAACTCCGGCTCTCCTGGAATGCTAAAAACAACCTTACCAATGTGGCAGTCTATCCTAGCATACTGGTCCCTCAACCAATCCATCCCTAAGACTACATCATAATCGGCCATCGAGAATTCTATCAATCTAGCGGGAAACTCTCTACTGCTAACTACGATTCGACATAAGAAAAAAACTCTATCGACTCCCACAAGTCCGTTACCAGTGAGTATATTGAGCCTTACTGATAACGACTCGGGCTCCAATCCTATCCGTGTCGCGAATCGTGCAGACATAAATGAATACGATGCACCAGAATCAAATAAAGCTGAAGCTGGAAAGGTGTTGACGAGAATAGTACCTGCCACTACCTCACCTGGTGTTACTCCTTCTTCTTCCATGGTCAAGGCCAGCACTTGACCATGTCCTCTAGGGGCAGGTCCCCTCTGCTGAAAATTCTTCTGTCTGCTCTAGATCAGGGCTTGGGCCTGAGCATACTGCTGCGGTCTCTGCTGCTGGAATGCCTGGGCCTGCATCAGTAATGGCCTCGAGAGCGGGTACTGCAACTGCTGCTGTTGCTGGACTGGCACTGGTCCTCTAACTGAAGGACCAGAGAAAGCTGATGAACTCCCCCTGTTCGGGCAATTCCCAACCTTGTGGTCCGGGGCACCACAAACCAAGCACAATCCCTGTGCTCTACGACACTCTGATACCACATGCCCTGGCTTCCCGCAGTGTGAACATCCCACTGCGGAAGACTTCTTCTGCTTCTGTTGCTGAGGGTGCGTCGGGGTAGAATGCTGAACCGACGTCACCGAGGCCGCCCGCCTCGGAGTTCCAATAGTTAAACCTCTAGCTGCCGGGGCTGAAGCTGATGATTGGTGCATCTGACTGTGGGACCGCTTCCTACCTCCGGTCCTATCCACGATCCGCTGGGAGGTGTACTCATGCCTCCTAGCCGTCCTCAATACTGCATCGAACGTCTGGTGTTCGAACTGCTTAACTGCTAGTAAAATCTCTAAATGCAGCCCCTGCTGGAACCGCTGGGCCCTATCAAACTCGGTTGCCACCAAGGTGGGGGCAAACCTACTGAGTCTAGAAAACTCAGATGCATAACCATCGACTATTCTGCCTCTTTGCTTCAGGTTGGTAAACCTCGTCTGCAAGTCATACCGAGCCACAGCATCAAAATACTTCGTCTGGAATCTCTCTCTGAACACTGCCCAAGCAATGGGTGCCACTAATCCCTCGGCCTGCACTGCCCACCAACTGTGGGCAAGATCTATCAACTGCAGGCGCACTACGGCCACCTTCTCGTTTTCTGGAGTCCTGGCTGCTTCTAGAATCACTTCGGTATCCTGAAGCCAAGCATCCGCGGCGATCGCATCTTCGCTGCCGTCGAAGAATGGAGGGTTCAGGCGCTTGAAGCTGTTGGCCGCGCTGTTACCCTGATGACCACCCCGGGTCAAAGCATCCGTCACTGCCTGGTGCAAGGCATCTCCACGCCGGTCTTGGGAAGCTATCAAGGTCCTGACGAGTCCTACCAAAGTACCGTCATCATGTTCTACTGGTTGAACTGGCTGGACTGGTGGCTCTCCGCCAGAAGGCACGACTCTAGAGGCTACTCCGGAATGCTGGGCTTGATCTCCAGGTTGCTGCTGGTCCGCGGGAGGTGCTCCGCCTTGCTGGTCAGTAGGACCACGAACAATGTCGCTGAAAAAGACGACATAGGGAACAATAAGGAAGGACCAGGACAGATCAACGATACAAGCATATGATCAGGACAAGAATCCAGGGATTCAGAAGATACGAGCAGAGATCAAGGACGAATACTGATTGAGACATCTATTCGATAAACCCTCACATATCTTGATTTACAAGACCTGCATGGGCCACCACTTAAACCATGTCACGCCCCAAAACCAGAATAATGGAGAGCGGGGGCAGACATAGCCAGCTACGTATATGAAATGGAATCCATCTCACTATACGGTCACGGCTGTCTAGATACATGAGGGTTTAACTACAAGCCAGCAGTCTCCTAAGGTCATGAACAAGCCTATTGTCTCAATCACAAGCAAGCAATAGTAATTACAAGATGTCAGAGCACCAAATATATAATAGCAAGGCGTCCCATACATTACATATTGGATGATCATGAAGCTAGTCGTACAAAATGCCAGGACTAGCAAGAGTTCAGTCATACATGATCAACCCTAGGATCTGTCAATCATGTTACAGCCCGTAGGCAGACAGTAAATAAAGATGCAATCGAGCTAACACGTGCTCGCCGGCTAAACGCCTCAAAAGAATATTTTTTACAAATAAGTGGGAGGACAAAAAGAAACCCACTCATTGCCAGGATTCCGTCTAGTGGTCACCATCTGGCTGGACGATCGGTGGATCCTCTGGAGCTGCTCCGATATCTGGCCACACAAAACCAGCTGGGTCAGACCCCAGAAAGAGCAAGTGCCACAAAGGAGGCTTCACTTAGAAACTAAAACCAGCATATAGTAAGGAACATTAAAGTTAAATTATCAGAAATAACAACAATAATTGAGTACGAGGAAACCATTCAAGTAGCCAGACTACAACCCTTAAACCAAACAAGAACCGGGGTTGCAATCTTTCACCTGAATGGAAATCCGTCTCAAATACTAAGGATAAGGAATAAGAGAATAAACGAAGAGAAGACACAGAACTGCTCCGGGAGCCAGGTTACAACCCTTAAACCAAACAAGGACCGGGGTTGTAACCCTTCGCCTGAACAGAACTGGACTCCTGATCTTTATTGTTAAGGCCATTATAGATAATCATGTTGCTGAAGTAAGATAGAACATGACAAGCATGGCACGGGGTACAAATAAGACAATAACCGAAGGAAAGACACAGAACTGCTCCGGGAGACAGGTTACAACCCTTAAACCAAACAAGGACCGGGGTTATAACCCTTCGCCTGAACAGAACTGGTCCCCCGATCGTTATTGTCAAGGCAAGCATCAATAATCGTGTCTTGTCATGATCTTGCACAGAATCAGGATAAGACTAAGCTGGAATAACTTCATCCAATCAATCACGGCCAATCAAAAGTACAGCTTGATACTTTAACTAGCTAGGGTTATCACAGGCCTAGTTACTAGCAAGATACAATGAGATTATTTCAACAGCCACAAGCCCTGCAGACCATCCAAGTTATCCAGGTCGAATGTCCATTTATGAAGGATGCACCACATGACTGTGTGCTGGAAGTGTGCCCTACTCGTCGGTAGGCTACAAGTCCACTTAATGTGCCCAGATAACGGGATTGCCTGTAGCTGGAAATCTTTTCATGTCTACTGAATTATTCTAGTTTATTACTCTTAGTTAATTACAGTAGGTATCCCTGACCGTGGTACTCAGGGATTCCATCCTAGACATGATGCAAGACAATACTGGTTTATTGTGCAAATGCAATCATCCACGGTGTCCAGGTTAGTCATTCTTGTCAGGTCTTATCACGTTAGCCGTCGCAACAGCAATTCGAGATAATCATGCCAGGTATGCTTGTCCTGCCATACGCTCAGTGCAAAGGTCATACACTCAGGTCAGGCTACGCTCAAGTAAGCCTACGCGCAGGTAAGCCTACGCTCATAAAGGGCAGCGTATGAGGTCCATGTAGGCCTCAAAAATGAAAGTCACGCTGAGTTGATCAGAACAAGTCACACAGAGTGATCCAAGAAGCAGCACAAAAGATACGCTAAGTTCTGCCTGGCCATCTCCTTTAGAAGTCAAGCAGAGACAGCTCAGCCATACGTCAGAATCATAATGACTGACAACACAACAGTCGAGAAACGTCTCCTCGTATGCCACGTATGCACAGAATTCGAGAGATCATCGCCGTCTTTTGTATGATTTTCGAAATCTTCCTTAGCAAGACTCACTCTTCACCAAGTTGGCGTGACTTTGGGTCTTATCTTCATTTAATGCGGCTGACAATATAATCAATGTCAGAGATTTTGTGTCAGACGAAGCGTGCCAAATCAAGACAGCTGGCGGTTTGCGTGGATTCTGAACCTTCTCCTTCCTCAAGTTTGCGTGGATTTTTGAGTTATTCTTCTCAAAGCCTGCGTAAATTCTGAAGTATTCTTCTTCAAAGCTTGCGTGGATTTCGCCTTCAACGAGTCTGCGTCAACGAAACTGCGTAGATTTTTTGCCTTCAGCAAGACAGCGTGGATTTTATTTCAACTGGAGTACGTGGCAGCCATGCCACCGATCTCTCTCTCGCGTGCCCAGTAACTTGCACACGACCCATGCACTAATGCCATATGTCCAACAGTTACGGGCCACGTCCAGTAACTACTCACTAACCCTGCGTGTATTTAGAGTCTGCGTGACTTTTCAAATGCACTAGTGGTGAGGTAGTTATCTTTTCAGTTACTGTTTTGACTCTATAAATAGAGTTCTTTTTTTTATTCATTGACAGATACATTGATATCTACTGTCAAAATTTTGAGAGCTTTTCTTCTTTGCATAGTCCAAAGGATAAAGCGATCGTCTTCTAGATCGAATTCCTACAGTTGTAATTTTCTCAGATACAAAATAAATAAAGTGAATTTATTTATGGAAAATAAATTGGCGACTCTGCTGGGGATTGAATTCACGCTGAGTTGATCAGAACAAGTCACACAGAGTGATCCAAGAAGCAGCACAAAAGATACGCTAAGTTCTGCCTGACCATCTCCTTTAGAAGTCACGCAGAGACAGCTCAGCCATACGTCAGAATCATAATGACTGACAACACAACAGTCGAGAAACGTCTCCTCGTATGCCACGTATGCACAGAATTCGAGAGATCATCGCCGTCTTTTGCGTGATTTTTGAAATCTTCCTTAGCAAGACTCACTCTTCACCAAGTTGGCGTGACTTTGGGTCTTATCTTCATTTAATGCGACTGACAATATAATCAATGTCAGAGATTTTGTGTCAGACGAAGCGTGCCAAATCAAGACAGCTGGCGGTTTGCGTGGATTCTGAACCTTCTCCTTCCTCAAGTTTGCGTGGATTTTTGAGTTATTCTTCTCAAAGCCTGCGTAAATTCTGAAGTATTCTTCTTCAAAGCTTGCGTGGATTTCGCCTTCAACGAGTCTGCGTCAACGAAACTGCATGGATTTTTTGCCTTCAGCAAGACAGCATGGATTTTATTTCAACTGGAGTACGTGGCAGCCAAGCCACCGATCTCTCTCTCGCATGCCCAGTAACTTGCACACGACCCATGCACTAATGCCATGTGTCCAACAGTTACGGGCCACGTCCAGTAACTACTCACATACCCTGCGTGTATTTAGAGTCTGCGTGACTTTTCAAATGCACTAGTGGTGAGGTAGTTATCTTTTCAGTTACTGTTTTGACTCTATAAATAGAGTTCTTTTTTTTATTCATTGACAGATACATTGATATCTACTGTCAAAATTTTGAGAGCTTTTCTTCTTCGCATAGTCCAAAGGATAAAGCGATCGTCTTCTAGATCGGATTCCTACAGTTGTAATTTTCTCAGATACAAAATAAATAAAGTGAATTTATTTATGGAAAACAAATTGGCGACTCTGCTGGGGATTGAATTCACGCTGAGTTGATCAGAACAAGTCACACAAAGTGATCCAAGAAGCAGCACAAAAGATACGCTAAGTTCTGCCTGGCCATCTCCTTTAGAAGTCACGCAGAGACAGCTCAGCCATACGTCAGAATCATAATGACTGACAACACAACAGTCGAGAAACGTCTCCTCGTATGCCACGTATGCACAGAATTCGAGAGATCATCGCCGTCTTTTGCGTGATTTTCGAAATCTTCCTTAGCAAGACTCACTCTTCACCAAGTTGGCGTGACTTTGGGTCTTATCTTCATTTAATACGGCTGACAATATAATCAATGTCAGAGATTTTGTGTCAGACGAAGCGTGCCAAATCAAGACAGCTGGCGGTTTGCGTGGATTCTGAACCTTCTCCTTCTTCAAGTTTGCGTGGATTTTTGAGTTATTCTTCTCAAAGCCTGCGTAAATTCTGAAGTATTCTTCTTCAAAGCTTGCGTGGATTTCGCCTTCAACGAGTCTGCGTCAACGAAACTGCGTGGATTTTTTGCCTTCAGCAAGACAGCGTGGATTTCATTTCAACTGGAGTACGTGGCAGCCATGCCACCGATCTCTCTCTCGCGTGCCCAGTAACTTGCACACGACCCATGCACTAATGCCATGTGTCCAACAGTTACGGGCCATGTCCAGTAACTACTCACTAACCCTGCGTGTATTTAGAGTCTGCGTGACTTTTCAAATGCACTAGTGGTGAGGTAGTTATCTTTTCAGTTACTGTTTTGACTCTATAAATAGAGTTCTTTTTTTTATTCATTGTACAGATACATTGATATCTACTGTCAAAATTTTGAGAGCTTTTCTTCTTCGTATAGTCCAAAGGATAAAGCGATCGTCTTCTAGATCGGATTCCTACAGTTGTAATTTTCTCAGATACAAAATAAATAAAGTGAATTTATTTATGGAAAACAAATTGGCGACTCTGCTGGGGAAAACCATCTCCTCTTCTGAGATGGTAACAACTCAATGCGATACTTCGTCTATCGGCTCGACGAAGAAGGTGATGACGATCAAATTCGATCAACTCGCCTATGAAGAAATACAGCGGGCTAAGGATGGCAAGCCCATTACAGCCTCCATTATCACTGCCAAGTCGAAGGGATACTCTTTCTATGTCCCTAAGAATAAGTTGGCAGTCAATGGTGAAGTCTCTGCCACAGTGTCTACTCCTAACACTGGCAAGAACTCCATTGCAAGCACGCACACTCTTGTGTGCTCGAAGATGACAGTAACTAAAAGTCACGTTGACAGTACTGGCTCCTTAGCCGAATCTGTTCCAGCGTGCAAATTCAATTCTAAAAGTCATGCTGATAGTACTGGCTCTTTAGCCGAATCTGTTCCAGTGTGCAAATTCAATTCTAAAAGTCACGCGGACAGTACTGGCTCTTTAGCCAAATCTGTTCCAGTGTGCAAATTCAACTCTAAAAGTCACGCTGATAGTACTGGCTCCTTAGCCAAATCTATTCCAGTGTGCAACCCCACATTCAAAAGTCACGCTGACAGTATTGGCTTCTTAGCCAAATCTGTTTCAGCGTGTAATTCTAAAATCAAAAGTCACGCTAACAGCTCTGGTTCTTTAACCAAGTCTGTTTCAGCGTGTATTTCATCAGAGAAGAATAACTCCTTAGTTATCTCTTCTTCTTCACCGAGTTCTACTAGAACTGGGGGTGGTCTTCCACTCAAAGTCCCTTCGAAAAGGAATAACTCTTTAGTTGTTTCTTCTGCTCCTGTAGTTTTTACTCCAGGAACAGCTTTGACTGATACTTTTGTTAGTCAAAGGAAAGGAGATGGTCTTTTGACTACTCTTCCTTCTGGACATTCTATGTCTCAACATCTGAATGAGTCTAAGAAGAAACATTTCTTAATGTCTTCTTCTTTGATTTCTTCAAATTGGGCACAGAATCTGTCCATTAAAGAGGGTCTGTTACCAACTCCTAATCAAGGGAGTGGTTTAACTCTTCCTTCTCTGCAAATATCCAGATCAATGGAAGGAAAACTCTATGTTTCCAAAATTAATATGTTACCTTTCACTGATTTAAGAACAAAACTCAGCACTTCTGGTGTTAAGAAACCATACCAATTGGATATGAAGATAAAAGATCCAGATGCAGAGTTTGCAAGAAATTATGTGGCTCACATTAATCACTCTTTGTATAATCAAGAGCCATCAAGACCCAAGAACAGGAAGTATACTCCTCAATCTTCACAAACAGATTTACGGGAATATCTTCAACAGAAGAGAAGGAGTAATTCTATATCAAAGGAACATGCTGAATGTGACTTCTATCCAAGAGTCATAATTCAGTACAGATGTGAATCAACAGTTCAAGACCATGGTGATCATGAATGTGACTTCCAGCCAAGAGTCACAATGCAATGCAGATGTCAAAATAAACGACAGTCTGTCTTTAATAGGATTCAGTATAAACCTATGCCTGATGAAGATGAGCCTTTGTTTGCCTCTGTCAACATGACTTCTCGGGACACCGGAGGTAGAGTTGATAGTCCAGATGGAGTATATAGAAACACCAGAGCAAGAGTCCTGGCTTCTAGTCAAAGAAATTTGATCCCTGAAATTGATTCTGAATTTCTTGGAGAATCTAACTTCCCACCTCTTCCTACTGGGGGTAATTCTCCTATAGTTGACTTTGATACACGAAGCAATGATTCAGAGCATACAACATCTACTAGTTCATCAATAATCCCTTATACAGTCACGACTTACATGGTTGATGGGAATACTGATGAACCCTCTTCTTCCCTGACTCCTCAAGATCAAATAATTGCTTCTTTGGAACAGCAAATGAAGTCTATGACTGACACAATGAAGTCAATGTATGAACTTATGACAGCTCAGTTGCAAAATCGACAGACTGTATCAGATGCCATACCAGTTGATACTGATATAAGTCCAGTACAAGTTCCTCCAGCAGTACAATCCACCTGGACCAGCTCAACCAAATCCTAGTCTCTCTGGAGCTGGGGGTAGTGCTTACAATGCTGTTCCTCCTCCTAACTATTCTCTACAAGCCACAACTCCACAATCTTCGGGAGTTGTCTCTGAAGAATTGAAAAATCTCAAAACTCAATTCGAGGCATTCAAACAGAAGGATGGTTTACAAAGGTTAGGCATCAAGCAGCCTTATCCGATAGAATGGAAGCAAGTATCATATCCTCCTAAATACAAGCCTCCTACTATCTCATTCTATGATGGAACCACTTCTCCAAGTCAGTTTATCAATCACTTTGAGGTAATGACTGATCAATTACAACCAAGTGATGCCCTCCTTACTCGGGTATTTATTGGATGTCTCAAAGGAACGGCTTATGAATGGTATAGAAGTCTCCCAGATGGGAGTATTACCTCATTTGCTGGTTTCAAATAGATGTTTCTTGAAAGGTTCTATGAAGGGCTTAATGACATGACTATGTCTGCTCTTATTAGAATCAAGCAGAAAAATAATGAATCTACAGAGGAATACATTGAACGGTTTCGAAGAGAAGCTCTGAAGATGCCTCTTGGAACTCCTGATGCTGTCACCATTGACACGTGCAAATCAAACTTGTTGCCAATCATCAGTATGTGGACAGGGTCCACTCAATTTCAAGATTGGCCTTCCTTCATAGTCAGTGCTAAAGCTGCAGAAATCAGTGCTGAAACCTTCAAAGGTTTAGGAGTGCAGATGACTCCTAAAGAAACAAGACAAGGGGCTAACAATAAAAATAATGCTCGCAAAGGAAAAGAAACTCTAGAAGTTAATCTTCAGAGCAAAGATGCATCGAATGTTCAAACTCCTGCCTCTACAACTCAACAATCAAGAACACCTCACCCCAGAGAAGAATATTCTTTTGATGACGACGATGTCCTTGGTATCTTTGAATGTCTGCTGAAAGGTAATAAAATACAATTACCAGAGATCAAGAAACCTGATGAAGCTGGTAAAACAGATCATCCTAAATACTGTCCATATCACAGAATGCTGGGTCATACAATTCGTACATGTTATGTATTGAAAGAAAAGATCCAAGAAATGATTAAATCTGGAGCTATCTCTCTTACTCCAAAAGAGAAGACCGTCACCTCCAACGTCGTCTCTATGCAATTTGGAGATTTCCCTCCTCAACTCCTTGAAAGTGGGATTGTTCCTATTCCCAAGGCAACTCTTGACATAGTGAATCTTCCTCCTCCACAGTTTGAAGGATTAGTGCCAATCACTTTGGAAACAGGAGAAATCATGTGGATCCATCCTGATCTAGTGGCAGATTTTGAATCGCCTTCTCCTCAAAAGATTTCTTCTCAAAAATCCAAGAAGGCTGGAAAGATCAAGTCATGTCATATGACTTCTCTTGGGTCTACTTCTGACACAGAGCCAAAAGATAAAGAAGAAGCACTTGTTAGTGCTACTCGAACGGGGAAACCTTACCTAAAGGATTATTCTAAAAATCCTGAAGATCCTACTGATATCCCTTCAGATGCTAAAGATGCTCCTAATGTACCTCCCGAGGAAGAACCATCTACTGAACCTGTTCCTCCCAAGCCTACGGCTCTGGAGAAAGGCAAACAACAGGCTCGGTTTGATAAGCCAATCAAGAAGTCTTCTCCTCTTGGACTTCAGAAGCCTTACAACTTCGACATTTTGGCTCAGCTTGCTAATACTCCTGCTAGAATGTCCCTTTTTGAACTTCTACGTCTTTCCAAAGAGACTCGGGAGACGTTAAGTGAAGCACTTCTACAAGCTGACTCTTGTCTTGCACAATTGAAGAAGCCGGATGCGGAACCTGCCACTTGCTTACATTGCAACAGTGTACTGGAGATTATCCCAAATATCACCTTTACACAAGACGACATGTTACTGGAGGATAATCGACATGATCGACCTCTCTACTACACTGGTTATATTGATACGATGAAGATAGATCGTATTCTCTTTGATCCAGGGTCTGCTATAAGCATAATGCCAAAGAGTTTGTTGGATGAACTAAAAATCCCTCTTCACAAACTCTCCAAGACGGTTACTACTATCTTGGGATTCAATCAAAGCCGAAGTGAGCCTTTGGGAAAGATTCATCTGAAGCTTCAGATAGGTGATTTCAGATCTAAAGTCACTTTCTATGTGATCGAGATCGCGGGATCCTATAATCTTCTTCTGGGGAGGCCCTTTCTTCATGAAAATAATATGGTGCCCTCTACTCTTCATCAATGTTTTAAGTACATTGATAGCAATGGAAGAGTACAAAAAGAAGTTGCTGATATAAATCCCTTCCATGGGGTTGAAGCTTATTTCAATGATTCCCGAATGTATAAAGAAGAATATACAAGGATCATACAAGCTATGGAGAAAGAAGATGCACAAAGTGAGACTTTAATAATCCCTGTTAAATGTCGAACTACTCAGCAACAATCTCCTAAACCCTCTGGAGAAGATTCTTTCATCATTCCAGTGAGTGGACAGATCTCTCCGTTACCTCAGTCATCTACTCAGAATACACTGATCATTCCTGTCAGTGGACGTACTACAGTTCCTGTACCTTCACAAGATACTCTGCTAATTCCAGTTGGAGGGCGGACTACTCTTCTTACTCAAACTTCAAGGGAGCTCACCTCTTCTGAGCCATTTGTTATCGATCTTAATCGAAACAAAGCTTCTTCTTCTTCTCCTTTAGTCATTGACTTGGCTAAAATCTCTAAGGCTCAGCCTTCTCCCAATATAAATATTGCTGCTTTTACATTTAATGAAAAGTCTCCACCTTTGCAGTACATTGATGTGTGTAATTATGTTCATAGTTATTTACATCTGTTAGATGACTTGAACACAATAACCATAGGAGTTGTACAGACTGTTCATACAGATGTATCTCTAGAACCTGTACAATCTTCATACTTTCTAGTTCCTAGCAGAAAGCTAGGAGACATTACAATATTCTTCTACAAAGGGCCTCAAAATCCTTCTGATCTTGAAGATGATGACAAAAATGATGATACTGGAAGATTACAACTACGTCGTTATAGTCAGCAATCTAGAGACATCATCAAAAATATGGGCTATGACTTCAGGACTGGCCTTAATAATGGAAAAGGAAGAAAAATGCCTGTCCGGATTCCTCCTTTGAAATATGGAAGGACGAAATGCGGATTGGGTTATACTGCTCCTACTCCTTTCATCAACATTATCCATGAAGATCTTGAGTCTGACGAAGATAAGAGATCTGATTCTTCTAGTACCACTTCTTGGGATTCCGATACGAGTATCGGTGACTTCTACTGCAACCTTCTCTCTTCCAATATGGTTTCCATTGACCATTCTGAAGAAAGTGATGAAGACAAAGAAGAGTTTGAAATCTCACCTGAATCAGAACAGTGGGCCCAAAGATTAGATAATCAATGGGAGTTCCGTTTCGAGCAAAAAGAACCTCCGACTGAAGATAAACTTGTTCAAATAGATGTTGGTGAAGAGGGGTCTCCCAAACCAATATTCATCAGTGAAAGTCTTTCAGAAACTGATAAGAAAGACATGATCAAACTCATTCGTAATTACATCGATGTCTTTGCTTGGAGTTATGAAGATATGCCAGGGCTTGATCCTCAAATTGCAACTCACAAGCTCAACATCTTGCCGAATGCTAAACCGGTCAAACAACAACAGCGACGATTTTGTCCGGACATCATGGATGCAATTGAAGCTGAAGTCAATAAACTCATTACATCTGGGTTTATTAGAGAGGAACAACATCCCGATTGGGTGGCTAATATTGTTCCTGTTCTTAAAAAGACTGGCAAGATCAGAGTATGCATAGACTTTCGCGATCTCAATACGGCATGTCCTAAAGACGAATTCCCTCTACCAATCACTGATGTCATGGTTGATAATACCTGTGGATTTGAACGAATGTCATTCATGGACGGGTATTCTGGGTATAATCAGATCAAAATGTTCCTAGAAGACGAGAAGCACACTTCTTTCAGAACGCCGATTGGTACATACTGTTATACAGTTATGCCATTCGGTCTCAAGAATGCAGGAGCAACTTATCAACGAGCTATAAGTACTATATTCCGTGAACATTTGCGGAAAATAGTCGAATGCTATGTTGATGATATTGTAGTCAAAAGTCGACAAAAGGAGGATCATATCCAAGATTTTAAGACTATATTTGATCTAATGCGTAAGCATCAATTAAAGATGAACCCTACTAAGTCCTTCTTAGGTGTCTCTAGTGGTAAATTTCTCGGCTTCGTCATTACCTCTAAAGGTATACACGTGGATCCCGAGAAGATCAAAGCCATCCAAGAGATGCGTCCTCCACGCACCTTAAAAGAGCTACGAGGATTTCAAGGAAGAATTGCTTATATCAGGAGATTTATCTCTAATTTATCAGGACGCTGCAGACCATTCAACAAACTTATGAAGAAAGGTGTCTCTTTTGTCTGGAATGATGAATGTCAGAAAGCATTCGATGATATAAAACAATATCTGATGAGCCCTCCAGTATTGGTACCTCCCGTCTCAGGAATGCCGTTCCTCCTCTATACTCGAGCAATGAGTCATTCATTGGGTGCATTACTCGCTCAAAAGAATCAAAATGGCCATGAACAAGCCATTTATTATCTCAGCCGCACTATGACCGGAGCTGAACCTCGATATTCACCAGTTGAAAAAGAATGTCTAGCCTTGATGTTTGCTGTCCAAAAGACACATCATTATATCATTGGTCAGACTATTCATGTCATCTCCAGGATCAATCCTATACGGATCAAGATGAAGAAACCCAGTGTTTTGAATTCTCGATTGGCAAACTGGGGAATCCTACTTACTCAGTATGATATGCACTATATTCCTCAGAAATCAGTCAAGGGACAAGCTCTAGCTGATTTTCTGGCTGCTCACTCAATTCCAGAAAATTCAAAACTCTATGATGAAATCCCAGATGAAGTCCTAGATTCAAATCAAATTGCTGAAGAAGATCCTACTTGGCGTCTATTCTTTGATGGAGCGTCAAGAATTGGTCCTAATGGCGATATTGTTGCTGGAGTTGGAATTGTTCTTGTATCGCCAGAAGGTCTTGCCATCCAAAGAGCTTATTCTCTCGATCAGCCGTGTTCAAACAATGTAGCTGAGTACAACGCATTGCTTATTGGTCTTCAACTTGCTAAACATCTGAATATTCAACATTTGGAGGCGTATGGAGACTCTAAACTTATTGTCAATCAGATCAGGGGTACTTATGAAGTTCGCCATCAAGATCTGGTTCCTTATCATAGAGTGGCCATATCTATGGCCTCATCATTTAAGGAATTCTTTATTGAACATGTTAGGCGAGCATGTAACACAGAAGCTGATGCCCTTGCTAATCTTGCAGCGGTGCTGGCTATCCCAATCAGACGGCAACAAATGATTGTTGTTCATAGTCGAGAATTATTTCATCTTGAAAATAACCTGACTCTAGGACTTCCAGTTGACATTGAAGAATCAACATCTCATGACGTCAACACAACAAGAGGATTTGGATTTAGTCGTAAATCGATATCATCTTCATCCGATTCCAGCATGGAATTCATCTTCAGTAACTCGACTGAGAATCAGAATACGGATAAAGATTGGAGACTTCCTTTCTTAGATCTTGTATTGTATGATATTCTTCCGGACGATCCGAGTGAGGCAGCATCTATCAGACGATGATCACTCAGATTCTATTACAATCATACAACAAAGACCTTATATCGTCGAGCTTATGATGGTTTACTCCTTCGGTGCATTGCCGGTGATGAAGCCCAACAAGTTATTCGTGAAGCACATGATGGAATTTGTGGAGCGCATCAACCTGGGCCAAAACTTCAAGACCGTATTCGACGGATGGGTTATTATTGGCCAACTATGGTATCAGATGCCATTGAATATGCAAGGAAATGCAAAGCTTGCCAAATCCATGCGGATTTTATACATCAACCTTCGGAATTTCTACATCCGACGGCAGCATCATGGCCCTTCGAAGCTTGGGGCATGGACATTGTCGGCCCGATCAATCCTCCATCATCTAAAGGTCATCGGTTCATTCTCGCAATAACCGATTACTTCTTCAAATGGGCCGAAGCTATTCCTTTATTTGAAGTTAAGACGTCTAATGTCATCAGCTTTATTAAGCACCATGTCATCTACAGATTTGGTGTTCCTCGACGCATTGTTCATGATAACAGACCACAGTTCGTCAGCCAGAAATTTACTCGATTCTGTGACGATCACCGGATCAATAATGTTGCTTCTACCGCATACAATCCAGCAGCTAACGGATTGGCAGAAGCTTTCAACAAGACTATCATCAAACTCCTAAAGAAGTTTGTCTCCACTAACAAACTTAATTGGAGTGACAAGCTCGGGGAATGCTTGTGGGCTTATCGTACTACAGTCCGTAATGCTACTAAGTGTACACCTTTCTCTCTGGTGTATGGATCTGAGGCTGTTCTCCCATTAGAGATTCAAATTCCTTCTTTAAGGATAGCAATCGCTAATGAACTCACTGCCGAAAATAATGATCGTCTTCGACTTCAAGAATTGGAGGCTCTGGATGAAAAATGGTTATCTGCTCAACAGAATATTGAATTCTATCAAGCTAGAATTTCAAGGGCTTTTAACAAGAAAGTCAGAATTCGAACATTTCAGAAAGGAGAACTTGTGCTTACTGTCAGACGCCCGATGACTATGACACACATGAGTAAGGGCAAGTTTGATGCAAAATGGGAAGGTCCATTCATTGTCAATAAGATCTTTTCTAATGGGGCTTATCAACTCACTACTCTAGATGGTAAAGCCACTATGATGCCCATCAACGGCAAATTCTTGAAGAAGTACTACGTCTGATATTTCTATCAAAATTGTCCTCCCATCACTCTCCAGCTGTTTCATTGTTCTTTCCAAAGAATCATTCTGATATCTATTATCCCCATGGAGATAGGTATTCTACTTTGTATCATTTTCTCAACAAATTTGATATCCAGAAAATCATGTCCACATTACCTCTGAATTTTCTATCTCAATATCATATTTATGAAAATGATATTTAGCCTTTCTGATTTCTGAGTCAAAAGATCAATGAAAAAAGACAAAAAAAAAGTGCAACAAAAGCGTAGAAAGTTACGCCCTATTTTCCAGAGCGGCTAAGTTTGATGCCTAACTCCTCTACGCTCTTAACTCCCAGGCGATGCAATAGAGTCTCGAGCATTTCACGCTTCTCCATAAGGCTCCGCCCATCAGAAGAAGACGAGCCATCCAATCCAAAGTAGCTCAAGAGATTTTTGGCTAGCTGCGTGGAGTCGTCCTTGAGCTCGATGACGACAGGTTCGGGTTCTTTGCCCCCAAAAGTGGGGTCACCATGGGAACAAAAGCCCAACTTGCGTGCTTCCTCTTCGGCTGCTTCCTTTGGGGTCATATTTTCGAGAGATGAAGTCAAAACTGAGAATCACTCCCTGTTTATATAACAGATCTCGTCGACAGTTCATATTCCACCATAAATTGGACGCAATCAGTCTCGGAGAACGAAGAGTCATTATGACATTTAATAAGTTCATTTGGATGTTTTCAAAGAACTTCGAAGTCTTTTCAACTTCCGAAAAATTTTGGAGCCATCTTAGCGTGACTTTAACTCATTTCATCATCTCTATTTCAAAGTATTTCAAAAATATTTTATTATTTTTCGAAAACTTTGAAGGGGGTTTTGTAGGCCTCAAAAATGAAAGTCACGCTGAGTTGATCAGAACAAGTCACACAGAGTGATCCAAGAAGCAGCACAAAAGATACGCTAAGTTCTGCCTGGCCATCTCCTTTAGAAGTCACGCAGAGACAGCTCAGCCATACGTCAGAATCATAATGACTGACAACACAACAGTCGAGAAACGTCTCCTCGTATGCCACGTATGTACAGAATTCGAGAGATCATCGCCGTCTTTTGCGTGATTTTCGAAATCTTCCTTAGCAAGACTCACTCTTCACCAAGTTGGCGTGACTTTGGGTCTTATCTTCATTTAATGCGGCTGACAATATAATCAATGTCAGAGATTTTGTGTCAGACGAAGCGTGCCAAATCAAGACAGCTGGCGGTTTGCGTGGATTCTGAACATTCTCCTTCCTCAAGTTTGCGTGGATTTTTGAGTTATTCTTCTCAAAGCCTGCGTAAATTCTGAAGTATTCTTCTTCAAAGCTTGCGTGGATTTCGCCTTCAACGAGTCTGCGTCAACGAAACTGCGTAGATTTTTTGCCTTCAGCAAGACAGCGTGGATTTCATTTCAACTGGAGTACGTGGCAGCCATGCCACCGATCTCTCTCTCGCGTGCCCAATAACTTGCACATGACCCATGCACTAATGCCATGTGTCCAACAGTTACGGGCCACGTCCAGTAACTACTCACTAACCCTGTGTGTATTTAGAGTCTGCGTGACTTTTCAAATGCACTAGTGGTGAGGTAGTTATCTTTTCAGTTACTGTTTTGACTCTATAAATAGAGTTCTTTTTTTATTCATTAACAGATACATTGATATCTACTGTCAAAATTTTGAGAGCTTTTCTTCTTCGCATAGTCCAAAGGATAAAGCGATCGTCTTCTAGATCGGATTCCTACAGTTGTAATTTTCTCAGATACAAAATAAATAAAGTGAATTTATTTATGGAAAACAGTCCATACGGCCCCTTGTCACACAAATGAGCGTATGCAAGACATACGCTACAAAAAGGCAGCGTATGAACTTCATACGACTCCTTGTCACACCAGCGAGCGTATGCGAGTCATACGCCTCCAAAAGGCAGCGTATGGACTCCATACGACTTATGGCTATCCAAGTGAGCATATGCAAGTCATACGCTCCAAAAAGACAGCGTATGGACTCCATACGACTCATGGCTATCCAAGTGAGCGTATGCAAGTCATACGCTCCAAAAAGGCAGCGTATGGACTCCATACGACTCATGGCTATCCAAGTGAGCGTATGCAAGTCATACGCTTCCAAAAAGGCAGCGTATGGGGTCTACTGCGCTGCGCTAAAGAGCGCGCACAGCTCAGTGACGCAAGCTAAAAAGCTCACGCACTGCTCACTGTCTTCTCCAAACAGCAGGAACTCCATGGTTGAACCTTAAGCTTCCAAAGTTTATAACTTGGTCAAAACAAGTCCAAATCAAACTTTCCAAAGGTCAAAATTGGGTAGAAGGAAATTCTCTACCACATGGAACCATCAAGACTTGAAAACAAGGGAATTTAATAGATCAAAACCATAAAAATCCGAAAATGACTAAATTCTAGATCTACAAAAATCCAAGCTTCAAAATAGAAAATGACAAGTTCTAATGTGGATTAGAAAGTTGTAAGGAAGAGATTAGAACAATAAAAATGGTGGGTTTCTTCATGAAGCAAGATTGCACTTGCCTAGGCTAGGGTTTTCTTGGTTGGTGGTGGAGAGTAATGAAGAAGAAAGGAAATAATGAGGAGAGAGAATGGGAAGAGGTTAATAAATGGGGTAGGTTGTGGTAGGTAGGGGGTTCACCCTTGGTTCATGATCAACCAAGGCTAATCAAGCCTAGCCGAACCAACCCAAGCCAACCCAAACCAAGATGAACCATGGCCAATACGAGATAAAATACGTACACGTATTCTTAAATACGTAATACGAACAACAGGCATTACAGATCGTCCACTTCAGCTTTTAAGTACTGAACTGTGTAGGCTATAGCGACGTAAATTTTCGTCGGTAACCCGTCATAACAGCGTATCAGATCGTATCATTCCGTCGCTAATCCGTCGACAGCTTCGGTATCAAGTGACGGATTAGCGACGGTTTTCTGATGGAAAAGCCGTCGACCAGCTTCTGGAAATTCATGTCATTTCCAGCAACTTGGCGACGGATAAGTCGTCGCTATGCCGTCGAAAGGTATCGACCAAATAGCGACAGATTAACCGTCGACCTTGTTCTAGAAATTCTTGTTATTTCTAGAACACGGGCGACGGATAGATCGTCGCTATTCCGTCGAATAATATATCATGCCGACGGATAGTCCGTCGACCATCCGTCGCTACCTGGGAAAAATTTTCAAATATCCAGTTAGCGACGGAATAACCGTCGAAAAGTAGTCGGCAACTTTTGATGACCGTCGCAAAACGGTCACAAGTCTGTCGCTAACTGAGAATATTTTGAAAAAAAATTACAGCTTTTTAGCTGTTCGCAAAAATTTGCATAAACCAAACCAATATATGATGCACACCAATTATCCAACAATCACATAGACCAAATATATTATGCACACCAATTATCCAAGAATCACATAGACCAAATATGCACATACGAATTTAATGCACACCAATTATCCAAGAATCATATACACCAAACCAAATTAATATAAAATAGACATCAATTATCCGGAAGAGTAACCTAATATCCATCGTTATAATCCGATCATTGCATAAATATTCCAAATTTTTCACAAATATTCCAAAGCACATAGGAAAGAGTTGGCCAGTTACAGTAACCTAATATCCAATCCTGACGACCGATCATAGAACAAATATTCCAAAATTTTCACAAATATTCCAAAACACAGGAAAATCGACTTTGGCCTCAACAAAGACCATAAGTCAGACGATGAATCCTTACAGCCAGGGATAATAGTTGCGTTGAGGCATGTACCATTCTATCAGCCACTTTGCATACGAAGGCTCAATCTGGTTGAGGTCTTCTGAAGGGATAGGAGGGTCTGTCCCGATGCTACTACTTTCTGACGGTGGCTCCTCCTTAGCTTCAAGCTTGGGAGCAATCTCTTCCCTGATGGTCATCGGTTCTTCCTTGACCTCGACCTTTGGTAACACCTTCTCCATAACAGTCACCGGCTCTTATTTGACGACGGAGACTTCCTCCGTGTCGACCTCCAAGTGTTTCTTGCCTCGACCCCTTCCTCAACTAGCAGCACCATCACGGTGAGTCTTGGTGTAGCACTCAAATGTGGGGCACCCGTAAATTCGCCGAGGTTTTAAATCATCGACATTGAGTTTTAAACCCTCACGTAGCCTTTCTGCTTCACTTCTAGGGTCGAGCAGCATCTTCTTGCAAGCTTCGGTCTCCAGCTACTTAGTGTCAAGATTCTGGACGCTTTCGTAGAACATGTCAACGCATCCTAGCGTCAATTTCTTCGGCAGGAAATTGACGCTAGGATGCGTTGACATGCTCTACGAAAGCGTCCAGAATCTTGACACTAAGTATCTGGAGACCGAAGCTTGCAAGAAGATCCTGCTCGAGCCTAAAAGTGAAGCAGAAAGGCTACGTGAGGGTTTAAAACTCAATGTCGATGATTTAAAACCTCGACGAATTTACGGGTGCCCCACATTTGAGTGCTACACCAAGACTCACCGTCTGTATAGTTCGGTTATTGGCGCTCGATGTCCCTGTGGTAAGGCAATGGATAAGGATATTGCGTGGGAGGGGGTTGCAGATGGAGGCAACAAGGATGGCGTGTTTGTGAAAGGAGGGAAAAGATACATAATCACAGACGATTTGCATGTAAGGCCATTCTATTCCATGGAGTCTGCGTTGTCTATTTTCCGAAAGCATGGGATCATAGCATCGAAGACAGTTGAGACCAAGACTGTAAACATTGGCCGCGATGAGGTTAGTGATTTATGTAACCTAATGTAGTAATCTTGTAATTTAAAGATGGAAGAACATGCAAGTAGCCTTATAGTTGCTGCCTCACCAGTCGAATGACTTAATTCCCAAGTATCGGAACGAGTGGCTCAGAACACAACCCAAGATTCATTCTAGCATACATTAGTGAGTTCATCTTGATTTTGTTACGTCCTTCAGATACTATATACGATAAGAACATAGATGATTCACACTAATGTATGCTAGAATGAATCTTGGCTTGTGTTCTGAGCCACCCGTTCTGATCAAACATCTTCCTTCTCCTCTCCTCCACCATGGCTCTGAACCAATATGCTCCTCCCTACTTCCCTTCTTTTTATTTGACTCTCTCAGTCACATATGACATCCAGCTCAAGTGTAGAGTCGGAGGAGAAGAAGTGGGCAGGAAGAGGAGGGGGAAGCAGCACAGCCGGAGGCATGACCCGGAGGAAGTACATAGGTTTTCTTCATAGTTCTCCTATGTACACCCTCCGGGTCATGCCGCCGACTGTACTGCTTCCCCCTCCTCTTCCTGCCCACTTCTTCTCCCCTGACTCTACACTTGAGCTGGATGTCATATGTGGCTGAGAGAGTCAAATAAAAAGAAGGGAAGTAGGGAGGAGCAGATTGGTTCAGAGCCATGGTGGAGGAGAGAAGAAGGAAGATGCTTGATTAGAATGGATGGCTCAGAACACAAGCCAAGATTCATTCTAGCATACATTAGTGTGAATCATCTATGTTCTGTACATATGGTGTAGTATATGTTCTTATCGTATCTAATATCTGAAGAACGTAACAGAATCAAGATGAACTCACTAATGTAATACTAAGACATCATCTACTACTATATAAGATATAGTGATAGGTTGTCGTATCATCATTGCCGAGGAATGAGGGTCGGAGGACAGGCAACTTTATCTACGGCTACATAGTTTCTGCCTCGCCAGTCGAATGGCTGCAGGGACTATGTCCTGATCACCATGTCGTACCGTAGATTAATGCAAATAGAGCTGGAAATATCCGTCGCTAACCGGTAAATGAGAATTTTTTTGAAAAAAAAATTGCAGCACTTTCCCTGTTCACAAAAATATGCATAAACTAAACCAATATATAATGCACACCAATTATCCAAGAATCACATAGACCAAATATGCACATACGAATTTAATGCACGCCAATTATCCAAGAATCATATAGACCAAACCAAATTAATATAAAATAGACATCAATTATCCTGAAGAGTAACCTAATATTCGTCGTTATAATTCGATTTATCTTCAAGTGTGAGAACGGATGGCTCAGAACACAAGCCAAGATTCATTCTAGCATACATTAGTATGAATCATCTATGTTCTGTACATATGGTGTAGTATATGTTCTTATCGTATCTAGTATCTGAAGAACGTAACAGAATCAAGATGAACTCACTAATGTAATACTAAGACATCATCTACTACTATATAAGATATAGTGATAGGTTGTCGTATCATCATTGCCGAGGAATGAGGGTCGGAGGACAGGCAACTTTATCTACGGCTACATAGTTTTTGCCTCGCCAGTCGAATGGCTGCAGGGACTATGTCCTGATCACCATGTCGTACCGTAGATTAATGCAAATGGAGCTGAAGCCAAAATACAGAAACCAAAATACAGAATCAAATCCCTGGGACAGATGGCTCAGAACACAACCAACCGGAGAGGACACTCTGAGAGATCCATCTGAGTAGGACGTATACTCTGAGAGATCACCTTTACAAGAATGATATCAGTAGTGGGATTGAGTGCTGGAGGGGATATTATCAGAGTATACGTCCTACTCAGATGGGTCTCTCACCGTTACTATTTTTTTCTGACAGCATGGTGGATGTGCTCCGTCAACAGAATCTGGCTCCGAGCTAAAACTTTGCCCCGGAGCTCAAGTAGACATCCTTCGTGTAGAGCTCGAGTGAGAGGTTCCTGACAGCATGGTGGTCTCCTTTGTCAAAGTATCCGTGCTCGTCCCACAACCAATATGGGATGAGCACGGATACTTTGACAAATGAGACCACCATACTGTCAGGAACCTCTCATTCGAGCTCTACACGAAGGATGTCTACTTGAGCTCCGGGACAAAGTTTTGGCTCGGAGCAAGAATCTGTTGACGGAGCACATCTACTATGCTGTCAGAAAAAATTAGTAACGGTAGGAGACCCATCTGAGTAGGACGTATACTCTGATAATATCTCCTCCAGCACTCAATCCCACTACTGATATCATTCTTGTAATTGTGATCTATCAGAGTATACGTCATACTGAGATGGATCTAGTATTCTCTCTTGTTGGTTGTCGTATCATCATTGCCGAGGGATGAGGGTCGGAGGACAGTACAAATAGTCTAATACAAAAACAACTCAATATGTAGTCCAATACAAATAGTCTAATACAAAAACAACGCAATACAAATAGTCCAATACAAATAAGTACTAATAGCTAATGAGAACCACGCTGCTCACGCAAACGCTTAGTGATACGTTCACGCAACCACTTCGAAAAAGCGAGATTTTTGGCGCGAGGAGAGCTGTCGTCCATTGCAAGGATTGCATGAAGAGTCCTCTCGGTCTCACTAGCTACCGGTGCTGGATGAATAGAACTCCCGGTCTCACTAGCAACCGGTGCCACTTCCTCCTTAACTGTAGGAGGAGCCACCTCAGCATTTACTGTTTTCCTCAAACGACGTGCCGCTCCTCGGGTCATGGGTGCAATCTGGTAAGATCGATAGTCACAAATAATATAATTGTAACAGAAGCAAGCTAACTAAAGGAACCATCATGTAATTTGAGTACATTTTCGAAAGCCGATAAAGTATAAAAAATTCAATTTTTTGCCAAGTGTGAGAACGGATGGCTCAGAAGACAACCCAAGATTCATTTAAGCATACATTAGTGTGAATCATCTATGTTCTGTACATATGGTGTAGTATATGTTCTTATCGTATCTAGTATCTGAAGGACGTACGTAACAGAATCAAGATGAACTCACATAATGTAATACTAAGACATCATCTACTACTATATAAGATATAGTGATAGGTTGTCGTATCATCATTGCCGAGGGATGAGGGTCGGAAGATAGTCAACTTTATCTACGGCTACATAGTTTCTGCCTCGCCAGTCGAATGGCTGCAGGTACTATGTCCTGATCACCATGTCGTACCGTAGATCAAATGGAGCTGGAACTGGAGCCAAAATATAGTACTACTTTACCATGTCGTACCATTTTACTCTCTCTCTCTCCTCTTCCCCCTCCGGCGCTCTCACCCCCTCCGGCGCTCTCACTCTCTCCGCCCAGACCCCGACCCAAGCCAGCCGCCCAGCCCCCGACGCCCCAGCCCCAAGCCCGCCGCCCAGCCCCCGACGCCCCCGACCCAAGCCCACCGCCCAGCCCCCGACCCAAGCCAGTTGCCAAGCCACGGACGGCCCAGCCCCAAGCGTGCCGCCCAGCCCCTATACGACACCGCGAGAGAGAGAGAGAGAGATCGAGAGAGAGAGGGGGTTACCTTCGGAAGAGAGAGAGGAGAGGACGACGACGCCGGCGACGACACCAACGCCAATCACCGAAGCCGACACCGGCGAGAGAGAGAGAGAGAGAGAGAGAGAGAAAGAGAGATAGAGGAAAGAGAGTGAATTTGGGGGGAATGCGAAAAGTTCCCCCCGCCGTTCCATTTAAAGTCTGGAACGTTTATATAGCGACGGACGAGCGACTGGTAAAAGCCCGTCGCCCAGCCGTCGCCTATTTTGGTAAGTGTCGACTGAATGTCCGTCGCTAAGTCGTCGCAAATATGTTCCGCCAATTTCCTACACAATTCTCGCCAAATAATCGACTGTGTAGCGACGACGGTAAATCCGTCGCTATAACACCGATAGTCTAGCGACGGATGTACGACCTTTCCTCCCCCTAAAATTAAAATAAAAATGGCAAAGGCTTGTAGTCGGAAATCAGTCGCTGAGCGGCCACGAAACCGTCGCTAATATCGACGAAAAAAGTCCGTCGCTACAAAACCGTCGCTAAATGAGTGTATTTTGGTAGTGATATAGCTGATATATATATATATATATATATATATATATATATATATATATATATATATATATATATATATATATATATATATATATATTTTATATATATATATATAAAATATATATATATATATATATATATATATATATATATATATATATATATATATATATATATATATATATATATATATAAAATAAATATATATATATATATATATTTTATTTATATATATATATATATATATATTTTCTTATATAATCTATACTATATATATATATATATATATATATATATATATATATATATATATATATATATATATATATATATATATAAGAAAAGATACATATATATAGTATAGATTATATAAGAATATATATATATATATATATATATATATATATATATATATATATATATATATATATATATATATATATATATATATATATATATACATATATATATATATATATATATATATATATATATATATATATATATATATATATATATGTATATATATATATATATACATATATATATATATATATATATATATATATATATATATATATATATATATATTTTTATAAATATATATATATATATATATATATATATATATATTATATATATATATATATATATATATATATATATATATATATATATATACATATATATATAAATAAAAAGATATATAAATAAAAAAAAAAGATATATAAATAAAAAATATATATATATATATATATATATATATATATATATACATATATATATATATATATATATATATATATATGTATATATATATATATATATATATATATATATATATATATATATATATATAAAAAAAAATATATATATATATATATATATATATATATATTTTTATTTTTTTTATTTATATATCTTTTCTTATATATATATATATATATATATATATAGGCTTATCTCTAACCCACAACTGTATATATATAACAAATACATAGTATTATATGTATAAACACAAAATATATATTAAGACCAACTCAGAAATCTGAACATCAACTGTACACTACACTCCCCACATGAACCTATTACCCAAGCATTCTTACTGAAAACACTAACCCATATATGTAAATACATACCAATGCATAACATTCAACTAAACACTCAAAATATAACATTAAACCCCCAACTCATAACTGAACTTAGGCATGCATGCATCATTCGAAGACCACAAGTATATCAGACATCCCAACATCAAATTACCTACTGATACCATATACTGAAACTAGAAAGAAAGGGGTGTGTGAGTGTGTGTTGAAGGAGTGTCAAGAGGTATGTGTCACAGTGTGTGTCAATGTGTCAAAGGCAACACACAGGTGTATGTGTTGCAGGAACTGTAAACACCCATGTTTGTGTGTATACAACTGAACCACTAGGTATTACACGTATTCAGAGTGTACACAAAATGAGTGTCTACCTACCAGTGTCAACCCGTGTCCACACGTGTCCAATTTAGTGTCAAACCAAAGTGACGAGCATGTATCAGAAACCTGGGCATACACTGCCGCGTGCACGTATGTCGAACACTGTAGGACACAACGTGTCCAATCAAATGTCTCGTGCTCGTGTCAGTAGATAGGCTAGGTATATGAGTTCTTGTCAGTGTCCCTGAGTCGTGTCCACAGAGCAACTTGTGTCATGTCCAGCCACGTATCAGTGGCCCTAGTTTGGGTGTGTGTGTGTGGACGTAACAGTGCAGACACGAGAACTTTGTGAATACCAAACCAAATCGACCCAAACTTTGGGTACACCCTGTCAGATACTGCCTCCACCTCCATGTCAAATACCAAGTGTCCACGTGGAGTTTCGACGGAGATACCGTGTTCGAGTAGCAGGACAGTACACAGTGTGTGCTGGCCTCCCCATGTCTAATTTTGACACAAAAATGTGTCCAAATCTAGCTCAGTCACAGAGATTAGTAATCTACAAATAATTAGCTACAAAATCATGTAATTAGATTGAAAATTTGTTAACATTAATTCCTATGTGGCATTTCACAAAACACTTTACACTACACTCCAATACGCCTCCGATACGCATACCAAATGGATTCGATTTGAACCCAAACTTGGCCTACGGATAGGGGGACCCTAAATGAATGTATCTATGGAAAGAAATCAGAACATTAATAGTTTTAGAGGCCAATACCTATTGAGAGTTGGAATCTTAATGTAAATGCACTTGAGACCAAAATCACTCCACTTTCAATGGTCAACTTGCTCCAAATCCTTGCTAGCTAGCTCTTAGAGGCTTCCTCTACACTAGAAGAGTGTATTGTAATTGATTAGGCTCAATTTGGAGTTGATTTGGATAAAGGAGGTGAATTTGGAGAAGAACACAAATTAGGGTTTGAAGAGTGTAATGAAAAGCGGCAAAGTGTGCTAACATGATGTTATATGGGGGGTTTGCCTATGGCCGGCCACAAGTAATATCTAGGGTTAGGGTTGATGTTCACATGAATTAAAGGCCTCTATATGCATAATTCAAGCCTTTCTAATAAAGGCCCAAGTAAATATTAGGGTTTCAAGCTAAATATCTACTTAGCCATAATATCTAGATATTACTAACCTTATCATCAAGTTGGAAGCTACTAATGAAATATCTAGGCTCATGATTAATATCTAGATTAGGACAATGCTAGGTTAAGGCCTAACATATTAACTAGCACATTTTTAATTAATCAAAATTCAAATTAATCAAAAGTCACAAATGACCAAAATATCCTTAGGCTAAAAATATGGTAGTGACATGTCTACCCTCCTTAAAATAAATTCGTCCTCAAAATTAAAAGATGAAACCAAACATATGAGAAGGAAAGAAAATCATACCTCAAGGTCCAAAAAGATAAGGGTATCGCTCGCGCATCTCATCCTCCCTCTCCCAGGTAGACTCTCCTGGCGAATGATGCCTCCATGCGACGCGAACCAAGGGTATCGTCTGGTTCCTCTGTACCTTCTCTCGTCGATCCAGAATCTCCACAGACTGTTCTCGATAACTGAGGGTAGAACCCACATTGATCTCGGAATGATCGAGTACATGGCTGGGATCCGCCACGTACCATCTCAACTGCGACACGTGAAACACGTTGTGAACTCCCTCTAGTACAGGTGGCAAGTATAGCCTGTATGCCACGGCATCGACTCTCTCATGGATAATAAAAGGTCCGATGAAACGTGGGCTAAGCTTTCCACCTCCACCAAAACGTATAGTACCACGTGTCAGAGATATTCTTAAGAACACCAGATCTCCAACCTAGCACAAATATGGTCTCAAACTTAATTATAACAATCACATGATCAAACAAAATCACAAAATCAAACAAATTCCTAATCCTAAATCTAATCTGTACCTCAAACTCCGAAGGCCTCCGGTGGCTATCGGCCCAATGTCGCTGTCTGTCATACGCCATGCAAAGTCGATCCCTGATGAGCTTCACCTTCTCAACTGCGTCCATAACCATCTCAGGTCCCAATAAAGGTCGCTCTCCAATATCATCCCAAGACAAGGGAGTACGACATCTATGTCGAATGGTGATATCTTAATGCTGACCTGGAAGCTGTTGTTGTATATAAACTCCACCAAGTGTAAATGATCCTCCCAGGAACCTTCAAAGTCTATGACACAAGTCCGTAGCATGTCCTCAAGAGTTTAGATAGTCCTCTCTGACTGTCCATCCGTCTGAGGGTGGTATGCAGTACTGAACTTGAGCTTAGTACCCAAACTATTATGCAAACTCCGCCAAAAATGGGAAGTAAAGCGACTATTCCGATCCGAGACAATACTCATCGAAACTCCATGAAGTCTGACAATCTACCTCGCATACATGTCTGCTAGCCTCTCCGTAGACAAACCCACTTTGAATGGCAAAAAGTGGGCTGATTGGTCTACCTATCTATGATAACCCAAATCGCATCTTTCCCTCCTGGTATACGCGGCAATCCTGAAACAAAGACCATCGTGATATGCTTCCACTTCCATTACGGAATGGGCAATGGCTGTAACTGTCACGCCCCGATTCCGTAGAATCGATAGTCGTCCCCCGGGCGTGATGCTGTGCAAGCCTAAGTTGTGCTCGTACAAGGCATAGTCATAAGGTTATCCGAAACACAACAACAAGAGAATGTGCAGAGTAAATTAAACACACATTATAGAGAAGGAAACTTAAGCTTTAGTGATAATGAACATCATTTTACAGACTCGATACAAGGGCAACGTACGGGCTTTTTTTACAAACTGACTCCATGACAAAATGAACGTCGACGAGATAGCCATTCCATACATTTTATCCCTTGATTACAACCAGCATTACAAAAACTACCTGGGATGACGAGAAGTCGCTCCATCTGTCTTCTGGCTTTCGACAGCGGAGTCTTCAAAAGGGATTGGATCCAAACTTTGACCGCACGGACGAAGCTTCAAAACACAGAGCGTAGCCTCCCTTCACGTGGCATGCTCCTCCTGATTTATCGCACCTGTAGAGAGAGTGAGGATCAGTACAATCAACATGTACTGACGAGTGGCTACTTAGTTTCCAGGCTCTCATTTGGTTCAAGAATTTAGATAAAAATTTACATAACTTGCTTTTCGTGATCTTTCTAACCATCCTAGGTATTTTTATATGAAGCATGTTGACGAAACATAAGCCAAGCAAGTTACACCAGAATTTTCCTCGGCAGAGCGCGCCGTGCGACATAAAACTTACCATCACCTTCCCTGTTAGTTGATAACAATTTATATCAAGTATTTGATATGGAGATCACTGGCATTAACTAGCCATCTTGGACATAGCCTGGTAATACGGGACCCTTACAACGCAAGTAGCAAGCTCCGATACAAGTCCCCATCTTACCGATTGCTTCATACCCAGCTCGGCTATAACCTGTTTCTTCCTAGGCCGAGTCGGTCCCATGGCCCCGGGTTGCCGCTCGAAGAAACCATCGCCCTTGTCGACAAGTTGTCCATGACCATGATAGGTTAACAAGGTATATTTTAGGGTACCGTTGGGACTTGTTACATAATCGATTCATTTACTTGGTTGTTTTACGGGCCTGAAATAATTCTATCTCTTTTCTACACAACTCATCTTTTTCCCTTTTAGCACGTAGGACTTGTATTCTTCAAGCGATTCATTCAAATTCAATAACACTACCCGAGTTTTCATTTTAAAATAGAGGGTCAAGACGAAGGAGGTCAACCACTCACCTTGAGTTTTTGCTTGAGGTGAGAGACTGGTTGGCCGCGCTAGACGTCGCCTACGCGATTACCTGAAATCGCACAAGCAACCGATTAGAACACTGTATTAGGCAAGAAATTCGATAGGAAATACGAGTTTGAAATGTAAGCCATGAAAACCATCGAAAACATTCACGAAAACGTATTCAGAAAACCAAAGCCAAAACCAACGCAAGCGGCATAAAAAATAGAGCAACGGGAGGTCTCTCCGACTCAGCCGCAGAGTCAATCCTCGAGGCGCTACCCACTGAATATGGGACTTGGTTTCGAAGAAGCCATTCCATAACGTGGAATGGATCTTAATTCAACCATTCTCGTTCGATCGATTCGATCGATCCCGACCTATCGGTCCCGACCGAGTCGATAGCGACAGTGTTCCTTTCTCGCGCACCCCGTGGACGGTGAACGGGGCACGATATAGGGACGGGGCACTACACCATAACCAACAAAGAAAAAGTTTTGTCCTCAAAACTTAAGAACAGAACCTACCTCTATGAAAATAATGAAGGAAACTTTTCTTTCATCTCTGACTCGAGTTCCCATGTCGACTCTTCCGCCGCATGGTTCCTCCAGAGTACGCAAACAAGAGGGATCACTCGACTTCGCAGTAACTTATCCTTGCGTTCTAAGGTTTGAACTGGTTCTTCAACGTAGGATAAGTCGGACTTTAGCTCCAGCTGGCCAAAATCTACCATGTGGCTAGGGTCGTGTACATACTTTTGCAGCTGAGAGACGTGGAAGACATTGTGTACACCTTCGAGCGCCAACGGTAGGGCAATTTTGTAGGCCACTGGGGCGACCCGCTCGAGTATTTTGAACGGCCCAACGAATCTTAGACTCAGCTTTCCCTTCGCACCGAACCGAGTAACTCCTCGCATAGACGACACCTTCAGGAACACGTGATCGCCCACCTGAAACTCAAGAGGTCTTCGATGGGTGTCGGCGTAGCTCTTTTGCCGACTCTGTGCAATCTTCAGTCTTTCCCAAATTAGCTTGACCTTTTCCACAGTCTGTTCCACCAGCTCCGGGCCGAGTATCTGTCGTTCCCCGACTTCATCCCAGCAAATGGGCGATCTGCACTTCCGACCGTACAAAGCTTCATACAGCGCCATTTGGATGCCGAACTGGTAGCTATTGTTGTATGCAAATTCCGCCAGCGGTAGGTGGACGTCCCAGCTTGATTTGAAGTCAATTGCGCAGAGTCGTAGCATGTCTTCGAGAATCTGATTAACGTGCTCCGTTTGGCCGTCGGTCTGAGGATGGTAAGCTGAGTTGAACTGCAACTTGGAACCCAACGTCGACTGATGGCTACTCCAGAATCGCGACATGAACCGTGAATCTCGATCAGAGACGATGGATACTGGAACTCTGTGCAGCCGTACTATCTCGTCAAGATAAATCTGTGCCAGGCGATAAACGCTCCAAGTAACTTTGATGGCAATAAATTGCGCTGACTTGGTTAATCGATCGACGATGACCCAGATGGCATCGTTCCCCCGTGGTGTCTTCGGCAGGCCAACAATAAAATCTCTAGTGACGTGATCCCATTACCACTCTGGAATAGCGAGGTTCTGCATCTCCCCGCCCGGTCGCTGATACTCAGCTTTCACCTGCTGACAGGCCATGCATTGCGACACGAAGAGCGCCACATCTCTCTTCATCCCGTCCCACCAGAAGGTCGTACGGAGGTCCTTATACATCTTGGTACTGCCTGGATGCAAGGTATATTTTGCATAATGCGCCTCCGACATTATCTCCTTTCGTAGTTCTGAATCATCCGGAACACATAGTCGGCCATTCAATCTCAGCACGTCGGTCTTATCTTCCGTAAAGTCGGTCGCACTGCCTGTCAAAATTCGCTCGTGTATTTTTTTCAGGTACGGATCATCCTTCTGAGCGGCCATGATCTTTTCCAGCAAACTCGGCTCTAACTGCAGCTGCACCAACCGTACATCCCTGAATCAAACCCGGAGATCGATGCCCATTTCTTCTAGATCTTGTAGTAGTCTGCGGTTGATGGATAGCGAGGCAAGATATTTTCGACTCAGAGCGTCCGCCACCACATTTCCCTTGCCCGGAGTGTAGTCGATCGTCAAGTCATAGTCTTTGATCAGTTCGAGCCAGCACCTCTGTCGCAAGTTCAATTCCTTTTGGGTGAAGAGATACTTGAGGCTCTTGTGGTCGGTATAGATTGCGCACGCCACGCCATATAGATAGTGATGCCACAATTTCAACGCGAACACAATCGCCGCTAACTCCAAGTCGTACGTAGGATAGTTCTTCTCGTACGGCTTTAACTGTCTGGAGGCGAAGGATATCACCTTGTTTCGCTGCATGAGCACACATCCCAAGCCCTGGCCTGAAGCATTGCTGAATATCTGAAAACCCTCTGGCCCATCCGAAAGTGCGAGTATAGGTGCCGAAATTAGTCGTTGTTTTAGCTCCTGGAATGAAACTTCATAGTCATCCGACCACTCATACACGATGCCCTTTTGAGTGAGGCGAGTCAATGGCGATGCAATCTTTGCGAAGTCTTTCACGAAGCGTCGATAGTATCACGCCAAACCAAGAAAGCTTCAAATCTTACTAGCAGACGCAGGCCGCTTCCAATCAGCAACAGCTTCCACTTTCTTCGGGTCGACTGCAATGCCTTCGGACGAAATGACGTGATCAAGAAAGAATACGCTGCTTAGCCAAAATTTGCACTTACTCCGCTTCACAAATAACTCATTTTCTCGAAGTGTCTGGAGCACGGCCTGTAGATGTTCTGCATGCTGTGCCCTGTCCTTTGAGTAGATGAGAATATCGTCAATAAAGACTACCACAAATTTATCAAGAAAGGATCAAAATACCCGATTCATTAGATCCATGAAGGCGGCAGGGGCATTCGTCAGGCCGAATGGCATCACCAGGAACTCGTAGTGGCCGTACCGAGTACGAAAAGCAGACTTTTGCACGTCGTCTGACTTGATCTTGAGTTGACGATAGCCCGAGCGGAGATCAATCTTCGAAAATACCGAGGCGCCTTGCAGTTGATCGAATAAGTCGTTTATGCGGGGCAATGGGTACTTGTTCCGGATGGTGGCCTTGTTCAGCTCTCGGTAATCGACGCACAGATACATGGACCCATCATTCTTCTTCACGAACAATACGGGCGCTCCCCACGGTGAAACACTAGGCCGAATAAATCATCTGTCGAGTAACTCTTGTAACTGGACCTTGAGTTCCTTCAGCTCGGCGGGGGCCATTCTGTACGGGGCCTTGAAAATCGGCCGAGTATCGGGGAATGTATCGATGCTGAACTCGATTTCTCGGTCGGAGGGCATGCCGGGTAGCTCATCCGGGAACACATCGGGGAATTCTGCCACAACGTCGGTCTGACCCGTGTTTGCACCATCCTATCGCATGTCTCGAACGAACGCCAAATAGCCTTCGCACCCAGAATGCAGCATCCTCCGAGCGAAAATCGTCGAGATCAGCATGCAGGTCGACGATGCCTCACCTCACGAAAAGCAGAATTCAGGCACTCCTGGTATGCGAAAGGTGACCGTCTTTCTAGCACATTCTATGGTTGCATTGCACTGTCCGAGCCAATCCATTCCCAGAATGATGTCAAAGTCCTTCATATCTAGAACTATCACGTCAAGACCGATCTTTTGACTGCCGATACAGATAATCCCGTCGGCACAGGCTAAGTTTGTGAGTATTGGTGTGCCCGAAGGTGTGCTTACGCTAAGGTCGAGATCTAATGATATTACAGGAAATTTGTGCTCTGCGGTAAAGTCCGCCGATATAAAACTATACGAAGCCCCTGAATCAAATAGTACACGAGCAGACACATTATTGAAATTTAGTATACCTGTCACAACCGTATCTAATGCATGCACTTCATCTCGAGTCATGGCGTAGACGCGACCCTGGGCATTGGGGCGACGGTCTTGGCCATTTTACGGTGCGGGTTAATGGGCTCGAGGCGCTGGAACTAGATTCCCTGGACGGTGCTGTTGGGGCGCCATTGGACGGTGCTGTTGGGGCGCCGTTGGGTTTGGCCTGGTCGGACATTCAGCACGATTGTGGCCCTTTTTGCCACAGTTCCATCATCCTCCATCTGGTATCCGGCAATCGACGATAGTGTGACCGGGCTGGCGACAACGGATGCAGTAAGGCCATGGATTGTGCCCTTGATATCCGCCTTGGGGCCCATTGTTCGGACGCTTGGTCACGTTGTTTCCTCCCGCATGGCTAGGGCATTTGTGATTATAGATATGCACAGCGCCGGCAGCACCTGGAGGGTATTGGCGTTCAAGGTAGAGGGCGTGGTTGAGAGACTCCCCTATCGTTTGGTATTTGGGAACCGACACATGGGCGTAGATAGATGGTCGTAGGCCCACTTTGAACCGTCGTGCACGACTCGCCAGGGAGGACAGGAATTCTCCAGTAAACTTGGCTAACTAGTTGAACTCTGCTACATACTACCGCACCGTCATATTCCCTTGCATTAGCTGCATAAATTCATTCTCCTTCTCTTGTCGAACGGCTTCGGGAAGGTACTCGATCTCGAACGCCTCTTGGAAGGTGGCCCAAGATATTGTCGTTGTCTCGTTGTCGCGTATGATTCCTCACTTTTGCACGGCCCACCAGTCGTGTGCGTTCAATCGGAGTAGAAATTGAGCGTATGCGACTTTCTTAGACTCATCGACACCCAGAAGCTCGAACCGGTCTTCTAAGTCCTCCAGCCAATCGATCTCCAACGAATGGTCTTTAGTACCGTAAAAGGAAGTACGGAAGCTCTTTGTGAATTTTGATACGTCGAAGTTGAAACTTCTTAGTGCCGCAAGCATAAGCTCAGGTACCTTCGGTTCGACTTCACTTTGTCTGGCCGCAGGCTCGGTCACGGCAGGAGTTATCGCGGAGTTGTTGTTGTTGGCTACCACTGTCTGAACAATCTGCTGAAGAGTATCAAATTGCTTCTGCTGCAACTTGAATTGTGCATAGAATCGAGCCTCGAACTGGGTCTGGCGTGCCTCTACTTCCCATCGATGTGCCTCTGTCTCCCGTCGATGTTGCTCATTCAGACGTTGATTCTCCTGAACTTGTTGTTGTTGTGCTTCTAGCATGTGCAACATCCGTTCCATGGCATCGTTATAGGGTCCGGGCCTCGAACTACTCGAGCCGCTCGAAGTACTTTCTTCGTTCGCTGCCACATTCACCACCACACATTTTGGGATTTTGAAGGTAAAAATACATTAGTCACAAAACTTATTACGGACTCCCTCGTATGGAACGAAATATCTCATCGATACGAGACCAACGATTTGAAACTGAAAACTCGACACTAGAGGCCAAGGACGTAAAGCCGTGCTCTGATACCAATATGTCACGCCCCGATTCTGTAGAATTGATAGTCGTCCCCCGGGCGTGATGCCGTGCAAGCCTAAGTTGCGCTCACACAAGGCATAGTCATAAGGTTATCCGAAACACAACAACAAGAGAATTGTCATGACCCGCACCCTAGAGTAAGGGCACGAGACGTAGGTACGTCCAGCCTATGCCGCAGTGTCGGCGGTAGAACGTTGTTCTAGGTCTCATGCATCTAACAGTATAAGGCTAAGCAGTTTATACTCCCCGAATGGGGGTGACACAGCAGAATGTAAACTCAATCACATCTAAGGTAGAGCATAATGGAAGATAGATAAAACATGAAATCCAAAAGAGATACAGCAGATAGAAGTCTAAGTGTCTAAGATACACCAACCCAGAAATACATCTCAAAGCTCAAATACAGTAATCCATAAAATAAATACAACTCAAGATAACTGAAAATAAGCTATAAGCAAACCGTAGCTATCTATACAACCTCTACTGTGTCTCCTCTAGGCTAGCAGGCAACCTCCAGGCTATCTGTAAAATTTATCAACAGGTCCAGTCAGGACAGGAGCGAGCACAGTACATCTCAACAAATCATAGCAGGTCAGGATATATAATCATGCTAGAGAGTAAGATAAAAGAAACTGAAGAATAATATGATAAACATGAAAGACTGTAAATAAATAGCTACAGTATATAGAGAACTAACAGTGTCTAGTGATTCAGAGCATAAGATGGTTATGTAAACGGCACGATGTTATACACGAGTAATCTACAGAGGTTGTACACAAGTAATCTACTGGATTGAATACATAACCACTTCTACTCCCCCGCCCCAATCAATACACAAGGATCTAGTTAAGTTATGTTATTGCACACGAAGTATAGTCGCACATGAGATCATGTGAATACATGAATATACACAATTTTATACGATTTGTACACGAATATCACGAATACAAGGAGTACATGATGCTCACGATAAAGTACACAGACACGAATACCCGATGTATCCGCTAAGTGGATAACATCGCACAACAAGATCCATATAGTACTAATCCATGTTTCCAACGTGTCAGCATCATGTAAAGTAATCTAAAGCAGGAAATATACTCCTAATGCAGGATATGAAATGATCAGAGAATGTACTCGCCTGGTGTCTGAATGTCCAAAGTAAATATACTGTCCGAGGAGAGGTGTCTGGCTCCTAATCAGAACAGCACAAGTCACAACAAGTCCAAAATGGCAATATGAAGTTCTACTATGCATTCTACATGATTCTAGGTCAATCTAGACCAAAGTCAACTCTTGGTCAACTTGGTCAACCTTGAAAGTCAAACCTAGGTCAACTATGGTCAAACTAGGTCTAACAAGTCTAAATTAGGTCAAACAAGATATTCTAGGTCTAAACAAACTAAGTATATGCAAATCAAGTATCCAAGATAGCTACTAACTCATAGCCTAAGTCACTTGCTAAACCAAGCACAAAACTAAACCATAAGCTAACAAGGCACACAAACTTAGTTATATAATGTATATATATTATTCACATTCACATATTCATATACATAGATATATATATAGGAAATCTATATATATAGGCACACACACATATATATATATATATATATATATATATATATATATATATATATATATATATATATTTATATATATATATATATATATATATATAGAAAGAGAGGTAAAAGAGTAAGTCAGTATGTGTGTGTTTGGCATGTGTGTGAAAGGATATGTGTTAATGTTCTAAAATTTAGTGATAGGTAGGTGTATGTGACATGGGATACATGATGTCAAAGGGTGTATGAATGCATGTGTGTAAAAGGTTATAGGTTAACTCAGTTTATAGAAATACATACATACATACTTACCTTGTATACATGCATACATACATATCATGTATATTATATTTACATGATACATACATGTGTACTTGTATTATATTATACTTACATTCATGCATATTAGATACTTGTATTTATATTAACATATTGCAAACAATTATTTCATTCATGCATCTATGTATTGCCTACATGTTTTATACATATGCATATATTGTACATTCATATCATTTCATACATTAACATAGAGACATACAAACATGCACACATCATATATTTTATACCTTGCATTATCCTACATATCATGTTATATATTATCATTCATTCCTTTCATATATTACATTATCTTTAAGTTGAATACATCATATATGGATACAATACATTATCTTGCATGCTTGCATTCATATATTACATTCTATATTACCTATATACATGTATTTCCTCCATTCATTCATGCTTGCATCATATACTCTACATTATCATATATGTTATCATTATATATTATATTACAATATTTATACATTATGCATTCATATCTATCATTACATATATATCTTGCATTCATATCTAGCATTCATTATATACTTTCATGCATACATTGTATATCATTCTTTCATTCATGCATTGCTCATATGCATTATATTAATTGCATTCCTACATGCTTGCATTCAACCATATATATACATTAATGTAAAGAGAATATATATTATATATATATATATATTATTTCATTCATCTAACATATCTTGTATTACATACTCTATATTCATTTAATATCCATACTACATAGGCTCATAGGTTACACAAAATGCATATATCGTATAGTCACTCTTCTACTTAAAACCAATACTGTACCAATTGGGAATTCACTAAATTCTAGGATTAAAGTATGTCGTAGCCTTTTGTGTTAGCTTTCCGAAACTTTAAACGGATCGTATTTGCGTGTCCGGAAGCTCCCGGAATCGCAAAAACACCAAAATGCGTTCGTCTTTCATATAGCTGACACTCAAATAATTTTACAGAAAGTTTCAGAACGAATTTGGCTTATTAAAATATATATTTGGAAATCTAACTTCGATACGGTTCTTTTAAAAAAACGGGAGATAAATCGGAGTTTTAAGCTAAAAGTTATGACATTTCTAAGTTGCTTTGGTTAATAAAAACGTGGATGAATATTATAACGAATTTAGGTAATTTGAGACAAAAGAAATACAAGTATATAACATATTATATCAAGAACTCACTCTCTACACTAATATATATATATATATATATATATATATATATATATGAGACACTATAGAACACATCTCCAATACAAAAATATGAGATTAAACATGTAATAATTCATTCATACATAACAACAACACATAGTGTGTCCAAATTTGGTGTTTTCCCACATTGACACAACCACAACACAAAGGACACTCCTATGACCTCCAAATGGACACGAAATGGACACAAATGGAGATACAAATATGGGGGTCATTCCTATGAGTTCAAAATATTTCTATATGCATGTAGGGATGGATTAGAGGAGAGATTATACCTTCCAGGAGAGAGATTCAAAGGAAAATCCTTCCGACACGACACCGACACGTAGAGATTCTAAAAGGACACGAACGAGCTCCGAATCCGCCCAAACTTGGCCAGCACCCTCTATCCATGAAGTAGAGGAGAAATGAAAAAGATTTGGTGGAAGAAATGATGGATTTGGAGATGAAATCAATGGAGGTTCATCTCTAAATTAATTTGGGGAAGAACAAGAGAGAGAAAGTGGATGAAAACAAATGAATGAAGGAGTGACTCACTCCTTATCCCCCCCCATAGGTGGCTTCCCAAAAAGGGTGAGGTGTCCCCTATTTGAATGTCCAAAATGCCCCCCACTAATCTATTTGATTTAAATTAGGAATGTGTTAAAGGTTGAGGTCAATTTAGTCTAGTTTAAGTCTCTAATTAAACTAAACCTATCCATAAATAATTAGTCTAACTACTAACTAAAATTAATATCATGTGGACTAAAATTAATATCATGTCGGCCATGTCTAACTAGTGTGTGGGTTCCACCAGAGTCAAACTACCCCCGGGTCCCCGTTTCAAGTCGGATTGAGTTGAAATTCGAACCCGACTCAAATAACCCCAAAACAATATCATAAATAATAAAATAAATTTCAACCCCAAAATAATATCATAAATAATAAAATAAATTTCAACCCCAAAATAATATCAAAAATAATAAAATAAATTTCAAAAATATTCAAAAATGTAAAATGACAAAAATACCCCTGTTTTTGAAAACTGGGGGTGACAAATCTATCCACCTTAAAAAAAATTTGTCCTCGAAATTAAAACAAAGCAATTACAGGAAACACATGCAGAAAACAATCTCATTCAAATACTTTTCAAAAAAAATCAGCAATAAAAAAAAATCTCTTTGAGGCACATCAAACATTTTTAAATAAAAACTGATACGTGTCCGCTACGGACACAAAACCATCACAAAATCACACATATCAAAGGTCAAAATCAACAATCACCAACGCAATAAATATCAAAATAATTCAAAGAGGTCAAATGCAAAATATTCTTAGGCCAGAAATGACATTAAAATATCCTAATCACATGGTTAGGCTCTAGGTCAAACAGTCTCTAGGGTTTCACTAGCAAAACATCAAAATCACAAGTCATGATTTTAAATAGTTTTAAAATGATTTAAAAATTACCAAAATCATATCATGATTTAAATGTCAAATCAATAAATGATTAAAATTACAAAATTTCAAAATTATCCTCATTTTAGAAAACTGGGTGTTACAAGTCTACCCACCTTAGAAAAATTTTGTCCTCGAAATTAAAATGTTCATACACCTTCTAGGTCAAACCCCCCACAATCAAAGTCTCAGAACTTATACAATCATACGATTTAAAAGGATGACATACAGGGTTATGGCATACGGTGGTAGTGAAAGTCTCATCTAGGTATACTAGTCATGCTAAACCAAAACGGTCATAGGGTATCAAAACACACAAGCAATCTAGGGTGCTAAACTAAAAAAGATACAGAAATAACAATCATCAAGACTGTAAGGCAGTCTACCATCCTATATGAAAACTGGTACTTATTAAAATAAAATAAAGTTAACTACCATTTATCTAATAAGGGGTACTATTCAAGAAAATCAAAATCAAAACTTAAAGAATGAAAGCCAATTGCATGGAAATCCAATCACAATATATTTATATATATATATAGCGTTAGAGAGGGAAAAGCTAGCATTATGTACAAGTTATGTAGTTCGTGTGTGTATGGGTGTATGTGGACATGTTCATATGGTTAGATAATAGGCGTGTGTGTATGTGAAATATACATGAAAGTACATAGGAGGATTTGGGTTTCAAACAATAACTATCAAGTTACACTAATCATGGCATATTGTTTAAACAATCTACAATACACAACTCATTTGCTCATAACATGCATGGCTAACCATGTATATATGTATATATAAAGAGGTAGAGATTTAGTTATGTATCTATATACATTATAACATGTATGCATAAACTCTATATATATCTATATAGATATATGAACATAACATAGAGAGGAAGGGTTAGGTTACATGGCAGTGTATACTATGTTAGAGTGTGGGTGTCACTATACAGGGTTATAGCTTTAGTAATGAAAGGTTAGACCCAGTTTTAGTTCAGCATTTACATACAAGAATCTGAAATAAGCTAACATTTAAACCAGTATAATATTAACCAACCCAATGTTTATCACAACCTAACATGTAAGAGTATAAACCTAACATCATATCCTTACATACAACATTGTACATAGCTCCAAAATATTACATTTTTAAAAAAAATAAAACAACAAATTGAACTAAACATTTGGAATCCAGTATTAAGGGTTAATATGCACACAGTCTTAAATTTGACAAATTCAAACACAAAACTCAACCAATTTTTTTTTGAATTAAAACCCTATGTATAACATACATGTGCAGTGATGTAAACATAACTAATAACATGAAATTTATATTTGAATTACAAATTTTAACTGGAAATGCAGAGAACCAGTCTCTGTTACTGTACTGTATCAGAAATATTGGGGTTTTGAAAATTTAAACATCAATAACATATTAATATGTATTTAGATAGGTTGGAAATCAAAGTGTAGCATGCATACGTGTCAGGCAAAGAGTCTCTGTCCACTATATATATATTCTCATGTCCCAATATAAAAATCAAATTCTACATCAAGACCAACATTTAGATTCCTACCAAGATTGCAAAGTAGGTGATTGACGTAATCAAGACAATTTTATTATTATTATTATTATTATTATTATTTAATACAAGAATAATAGCAAGAAGGAAATAACGATGGAATCTGTTCTGCTTATTTGTTTAAAAGAAGGAACCATTTTGAAACCCAGAGCTAAAATATCAAATCCAAGATAAGGTCTAGCAAAATTTTCGATTTATCGTATTAAGAAGAAATTCATAGTAAGAACTTACACAAAGGTTTATAAAAACAGTTAAAGCTACCCTAAGTTAAATAATGAGAACAAAACAAAACAAACAAATAACAATTCTTTTTTTTGAAGGACTGAAACAAAAGTAGAGAAAACATGTTCAAAAATATTTAAGGTACAATCTGATAATCATATGCGTCTATCCAAAATCATGGTACTCTAAATCCTCGTCATACTAGTAAGCAAGGCTACGATAATCACAGAGTCCTCGACTTAGGCACATACCTCTAGAATTATGGTATTTAACATTTTCGCGATGCCGCTAGCTTGGCTGCAAAAACCTTAAATTCCCACACCCGAGAAATATAACCAAGTCAGACTATATGTCCTCACCATGCTGGCTAATGTGACTGTAGAAGACTAGATTCCATAACATAGATGACCTAGCCCATATAATTTCATCTTGACAAAAATTAAATTAAATCAACAATGAATACCCAAAAAAATCAAATTTATCAACGAACATTAAGATTCTAAAATGAACAAAAATCCATCAAGTCATATAAATACAAACTCGGATGCAACAGCTAACATCAAGATTCAAAACTCAACAATCATCATCAAAATCAAATCCAACAACAGAAAGTAAAGATAAATCAATTCAAGGGGAGAAGAGTTTTCAAATCGAAGTTAAAATAAGATTCTCAAGGGTCGTCCCAGAAATCTCTCAAGGGATCCTAACTGTGATTGAGTACCTTCAAAATATATCCTAATCCTACTGCAGGCTGTAGTGGTACTCTAGTTCGAATACCACTACACAAAATCGACCTGCATGGGCCACCACTAAAAATGTGTCACGACCCGCACCCTAGAGTAAGGGCACGAGACGTGGGTACGTCCAGCCTACGCCGCAGTGTCGGCGGTAGAACGCTGTCCTAGGTCTCATGCATCTAACAGTATAAGGCTAAGCAGTTTATACTCCCCGAATGGGGGTGACATAGCAGAATGTAAACTCAATCACATCTAAGGTAGAGCATAATGGAAGATAGATAAAACATAAAATCCAAAAAAGATACAACAGATAGAAGTCTAAGTGTCTAAGATACACCAACCCAGAAATACATCTCAAAGCTCAAATACAGTAACCCATAAAATAAATACAACTCAAAACAACTGAAAATAAGCTATAAGAAAACCCTAGCTATCTATACAACCACTACTGTGTCTCCTCTAGGCTAGCAGGCTACCTCCAGGCTATCTATAAAATTTATCAACAGGTCCAGTCAGGACAGGAGCGAGCACAGTACATCTCAATAAATCATAGCAGGTCAGGATATATAATCATGCTAGAGAATAAGATACAAGAAACTGAAGAATAATATGATAAACGAGAAAGACTGTAAATAAATAGCTACAGTATATAGAGAACTAACAGTGTCTAGTGATTCAGAGCACAAGATGGTTATATAAACGGCACGATGTTATACACGAGTAATCTACAGAGGTTGTACACGAGTAATCTACTGGATTGAATACATAATCACTTCTACTCCCCCGCCCCAATCAATACACAAGGATCTAGTTAAGTTATGTTATTGCACACGAAGTGTAGTCGCACACGAGATCATGTGAATACATGAATATACACGATTTCACATGATTTGTACACGAATTACGAATATAAGGAGTACACGATGCTCACGATAAAGTACACGAACACGAATACCCGATGTATCCGCTAAGGGGATAACATCGCACAACAAGATCCATATAGTATTAATCCGTGTTTCTAACGTGTCAGCATCATGTAAAGTAATCTAAAGCAGGAAATATACTCCTAATACAGGATATGAAATGATCAAAGAATGTACTCGCCTGGTGTCTGAATGTCCAAAGTAAATATACTGTCCGAGGAGAGGTGTCTGGCTCCTAATCAGAACAGCACAAGTCACAACATGTCCAAAATGGCAATATGAAGTTCTACTATGCATTCTACATGATTCTAGGTCAATCTAGACAAAAGTCAACTCTTGGTCAACTTGGTCAACCTTAAAAGTCAAACCTAGGTCAACTATGGTCAAACTAGGTCTAACAAGTCTAAATTAGGTCAAACAAGTTATTCTAGGTCTAAACAAACTAAGTATATGCAAATCAATTATCCAAGATAGCTACTAACTCATAGCCTAAGTCACTTGCTAAACCAAGCACAAAACTAAACCATAAGCTAACAAGGCACACAAACTTAGTCATATAATGTATATATATTATTCGCATTCACATATTCATATACATAGATATATATATAGGAAAGCTATATATATAGGCACATAGAGAGAGAGAAAGAGATGTAAAAGAGTAAGTGAGTATGTGTGTGTTTGGTATGTATGTGAAAGGATATGTGTTAATGTTCTAAAATTTAGTGATAGGTAGGTGTATGTGACATGGGATACATGATGTCAAAGGGTGTATGAATGCATGTGTGTTAAAGGTTATAGGTTAACTCAGTTTATAGAAATACATACATACATACTTACCTTGTATATATACATACATACATATCATGTATATTACATTTACATGATACATACATGTATACTTGTATTATATTATACTTACATTCATGCATATTAGATACTTGTATTTATATTAACATATTGCAAACATTCATTTCATTCATGCATCTATGCATTACCTACATGTTTTATACATATGCATATATTGTATATTCATATTATTTCATACATTAACATAGAGACATACAAACATACACATATCATATATTTCATACCTTGCATTATCCTACATATCATGTTATATGTTATCATTCATTTCTTTCATATATTACATTATCTTTCAGTTGAATACATCATATATGGATACAATACATTATCTTGCATGCTTGCATTCATATATTACATTCTATATTACCTATATACATGTATTTCCTCCATTCATTCATGCTTGCATCATATACTTTACATTACCATACATGTTATCATTATATATTGCATTACAATATTTATACATTATGCATTCATATCTATCATTACATATATATCTTGTATTCATATCTAGCATTCATTATATACTTTCATGCATAATTGTATATCATTCTTTCATTCATGCATTGCTCATATGCATTATATTAATTGCATTCCTACATGCTTGCATTCAACCATATATATACATTAATGTAAAGAGAATATATATCATATATATATATTATTTTATTCATCTAACATATCATGCATTACATACTCTATATTCATTTAATATCCATACTACATAGGCTCATAGGTTACACAAAATGCATATATCGTATAGTCACTCATCTACTTAAAGCCAATACTGTACCAATTGGGCATTCACTAAATTCTAGGATTAAAGTATGTCGTAGCCTTTTGTGTTAGCTTTCCGAAACTTTAAACGGATCATATTTCGTGTCCGGAAGCTCCCGGAATCGCAAAAATATCGAAACGCATTCGTCTTTCATACAGCTGACACTCAAATAATTTTACAGAAAGTTTCAGAACGAATTTTGCTTATTAAATTATGTATTTGGAAAGCTAACTTCGATACGGTTCTTTTAGAAAAAAATGGGAGATAAATCGTTTTAAGCTAAAAGTTATGACATTTCTAATTTGCTTTGGTTAATAAAAACGTGGATGAATATTATGACGAATTTAGGTAGTTTGAGACAAAAGAAACACAAGTATATAACATAATATATCAAGAACTCACTCTCTACACTAATATATATATATGAGACACTATAGAACACATCTCCAATACAAAAATATGAGATTAAACATGTAATAATTCATTCATACATAACAACAACACATAGTGTGTCCAAATTTGGAGTTTTTCCACATGGACACAACCACAACACAAAGGATACTCCTATGACCTCCAAATGGACACGAAATGGACACAAATGGAGATACAACCATGGGGGTCATTCCTATCGGTTCAAAATATTTCTATATGCATGTAGGGATGGATTAGAGGAGATATTATACCTTCCGGGAGAGAGATTCAAAGGAAAATCCTTCCGACACGACACCGATACGTAGAGATTCTAAAAGGACACGAACGAGCTCTGAATCCGTCTAAACTTGGCTAGCACCCTCTATCCATGAAGTAGAGGAGAAATGAAAAAGATTTGGTAGAAGAAATGATGGATTTGGAGATGAAATCAATGGAGGTTCATCTCTAAATTAATTTGGGGAAGAACAAAAGAGAGAAAGTGGATGAAAAAAAATGAATGAAGGAGTGACTCACTCCTTATCCCCCCCATAGGTGGCTGCCCAAAAAGGGTGAGGTGTCCCCTATTTGAATGTCCAAAATGCCCTCCACTAATCTATTTGATTTAAATTAGTAATGGGTTAAAGGTTGAGGTCAATTTAGTCTAGTTTAAGTCTCTAATTAAACTAAACCTATCCATAAATAATTAGTCTAACTACTAACTAAAATTAATATCATGTGGACTAAAATTAATATCATGTGGGCCATGTCTAACTAGTGTGTGGGTCCCACTAGAGTCAAACTACCCCCCGGGTCCCCGTTTCAAGTCGGATTGAGTTAAAATTCGAACCCGACTCAAATAACCCCAAAACAATATCATAAATAATAAAATAAATTTCAACCCCAAAATAATATCATAAATAATAAAATAAATTTCAAAAATATTCAAAAATATAAGATGATAAAAATACCCTTGTTTCTGAAAACTGGGGGTGACAAGAATGCGCAGAGTAAATTGAACACACATTATAGAGAAGGAAACTTAAGCTTTAATTATAATGAACATTATTTTACAGACTCGATACAAGGGCGCGACACGGGCTTTTTTACAAACTGACTCCATTATAAAATGAACGTCGACGAGATAGCCATTTCACACATTTCATCCCTTGATTACAACCAGCATTACAAAAACTACCTGGGATGACGGGAAGTCGCTCCATCTGTCTTCTGGCCTTCGACAGCGGAGTCTTCAAAAGGGATTGGATCCAAACGTCGACCGCACGGACGAAGCTTCAAAACACACGAGCGTAGCCTCCCTTCACGCGGGACGCTCCTCCTGATTTATTGCACCTGTTGAGAGAGCGAGGATCAGTACAATCAACATGTACTGGCGAGTGGCTACTTAATTTCTAGGCTCTCATTTGGTTCAAGAATTTAGATAAAAATTTACACAACTTGCTTTTCGTGATCTTTCTAACCATCCTCGGTATTTTCATACGAAGCATGTTGACGAAACATAAACCAAGCAAGTTACACTAGAATTTCCCTCGGCAAAGCACATCGTGCGACATAGAACTTACCATCACCTTCCCTATTAGTTGATAACAATTTATATCAAGTGTTTGATGTGGAGGTCACTGGCATTAACTAGCCATCTTGGATATAGCCTGGTAATACGGGACCCTTACAACGCAAGTAGCGAGCTCCGATGCAAGTCCCCGTCTTACCGATTGTTTCATACCCAGCTCGGCTATAACCTGTTTCTTCCTAGGCCGAGTCGGTCCCGTGGCCCCGGGTTGCCGCTCGAAGAAACCATCGCCCTTGTCGACATGTTGTCCATGACCGTGATAGGTTAACAAGGTATATTTTAGGGTACCGTTGGGACTTGTTACATAATCAATTCATTTACTTTGTTGTTTTGCGGGCCTGAAATAATTCTCTCTCTTTTCTACACAACTCATCTTTTTCCCTTCTAGCACATAGGACTTGTATTTTTCAAGCGATTCATTCAAATTATAACACTACCCGAGTTCTCATTTTGAAATAGAGGGTCGAGACGAAGGAGGTCAGCCACTCACCTTGAGTTTTTGCTTGAGGCGAGAGACTGGTTGGCCGCGCTAGATGTCGCCTACGCGATTACCAGAAATAGCACAAGCAACCGATTAGAACACTGTATTAGGCAAGATATTCGATAGAAAATGCGAGTTTGAAATGTAAGCCATGAAAACCATCGAAAACATTCACGAAAATGTATTCAGAAAACCAAAGCCAAAACCAACGCAAGCGACGTGAAAAATAGAGCAACGGGAGGTCTCTCCCGACTCAGCCGCAGAGTCAATCCTCGAGGCGCTACCCGCTGAATATGGGACTTGGTTCCGAAGAAGCCATTCCATAATGTGGAATAGATCTTAATTCAATCGTTCCCGTTCGATCAATTCGATCGATCCCGACCTATCGGTCCTGACCGAGTCGATAGCGACAATGTTCCTTTCTCGCGCACCCCGTGGACAGAAAACAGGGCACGATGTAGGGACGGGGCACTACAGTAACAATCCTCCTGACCTGTGCCTCTCTGCGTTTACCTGCTGGCAGACCAAATATCTGGCTACAAAGTGTGCTACCTTACGCTTCATCCCATACCACTAGACATGCTCCTTTAGATCCCTATACATCTTGTTAGCACCTGGATGCATAGAATACTGAGAACAGTGGGCCTCCTACATAACCTACTCGTAAAGGTCTCCACTGGACACACACAGTCTGGAACCGTGCCTCAATGCGCTATCCTCTGCTATAACATACTCCTCAATAAGTCCTGCTCGAATCTGCTCTCGGATACACTGCAGAGCTACATCGTCTAACTGAGTTGACTTGATCCTCTCTATTAAGTCTGACTAAATCTGCAGACCCTACATCTGTATCTCAACTCTCGGTATTATCACCTCAATCTCCAGGCTCTCAAGATCTGCTAACAAGTGATGATCTGTCGTCAAACACATGGCTATTGGATAACTACTCAAGGCATCGGCAACCACGTTGGCCTTCCCTGGATGATACTGTAGCGAAATATCGAAGTCCTTCATCAACTCCAACCATCTCCTCTGCCTCATATTGAGCTCCTTCTGGGTAAATACATACTTCAAGCTCTTATGGTCTGTGAAGATCTCTACTCGCTCTCCATATAAATAGTGTTCCACAACTTCAGAGCAAAGATAACTGCTGCTAACTCCAAGTCGTGGGTAGGGTAGTTCTTCTCATGTAGACGTTGTTTGCAAAAACAAAAGTATAAGAACTTTATTGATACAAACTGTAATAAAGATTACAAGAATTCTGGGAAAATTACAACTATAGGAATCCAATCTTGATGACGATTGCTTTATCCCTTGGACGATGTGAACTGTGAAGACGAAGCCTTTGAAGTTGAAAACAACTCTGGAAACTGAAGGCAAAAGCCTCTGAAGTTGAAGACAAAAGTCTCGGAAGAATGCAGCAGCACTTTGGCAAGAACTCCTGAACTCTCTGATTTCTGATCTCTGATCTTGATCCCCTTAAAAGGAAGACTTGAAACTCTATTTATAGAGTTCTGAAAATAACTAACTTTCAGTTATTTTGGACTGCGCAGGATGATTTACGCAGCATTGGTTTGCGCAATATTGATGTGCGCAGACAGTTACTGGATCGTGGGCCAACTATCATGGACACATGGCATCATTTGATAGAAATGCGCATGATCGTGCATAAACAGTTGCCACGTAATGAGCAATCGATGGCATGAATGCCACGTGTAACTTATCAATTATATTGATGGAGTGCACAGAGTTGAATTGCGCATACATGGTTTGCGCAGACTCAAACTGCGCAGGATTGGTTTGCGCTGCCAGCTATCAGCCGCCCTCGAGCACTGTGCGGCGCAGGAAACGAACAGACTCCTTGTTATTCGTACTGTCAGTTGTCAGAAAAGATTTGATTTGATTTGGTAATGATGACTTCTGCCACGTCAGCTTGCGCAGTTGGGAACATGCGCAAAGTAGTATGCGCAATCGGATTGCTGCACAATCTGTTGTCTGCGCAATTCATCCAAATGATGGGTTTCTTGATTTCTTGACTTTGTTGATTGATGCAACTTGATTTTTTAGGACCTACAAGACCCCCTTCAAAGTTTTTGAAAGTTGATTTGATTCAAAGTTTCGAAATACTTTGAATTTTTGAATTTTGAATCAAGTTGTGCATGATGATGAGCTGTCTGCGCAAAGTGAAGTGCCCCCAAATTTTTAGGCGCAATCCAAGGCAGCCATTTCGTATTTCAAAGGCTATAAATAGCCCACTTCTTCATTTCATTTTTTTTTTTTTTACTTTGCCTCCTTCGTGCTTTTGAGAGAAAAATCCCCGAACCCTTTCTGTCTTCTTTCTCCGACGACTTCCATGGCGCCCCGACGATCTAATGTTGCCGCCGCCGCCGCTGCGAAGGGAAAAGCTCCGGCCGAATCCTCTGACAGAGTTGCTCGGCGAGCATCTCGACATGAGTCTGCGCACCCTGCTCTGATAGGTAGTAAAACCGATCGAAACCCCTTTTTAGGGTGTTTTGACTTCCTTCAATCTTCGAAACTCATCTCTTTTTAGAGATAAGTTCAAATTGCGCCACCCTTTTTAGGGTTTTTTTGGTTGCATAAACAGTCAGTCTTCATTTTTATGAAGGCTATAATCCTGTGCAATCTATCGAATTTGTGCTGACAAAAAGTCAGCGCAATCGATTGATTTGCGCTGGATGTCAGCGCAATCGATTGGTTTGCGCACCCTATTTATGATGCGCAAACTAATGTTGCGCAATCCATGTTAGCGCAATCTGAGGATTGTGTACTCTTCTGTTTTGCTTGTCTGAAAAATAGAGTTTTTGACTTGTACTGATCTTTATCTGTTTTTGATGCAGAAAAAGGGATGGAAGAAGCAAGAATGAGAGTAACAACTAGTCATGAAGAAGAGTTGCAGACCTTGAAGCAACAGATCAACAATTTGATTGTTCCTCCCTCCTGATTGAAACTCTTTTGTATCTTTGTTTTTGTTGCTGTGAAAGCATTTTTGTACTGTCTTATATTCTGATTAAATAAAAGACATTTGTTGTGGCTCCATTATTTATTGCATATCTTATTCAGATATAAATAATAGATAGATATTTATTGACAACTTAATCGAAAACAACAAGTTGCTGATGTAGAAGATGAACGATGATGAATCATCAATGTATATGAAAAAATGAGTGAACGGGAATACCGTCAAGTAACAATGAAAGAACGAGTAAATCATCAAATGATATTGAAATGAACGAATTAACCGTCAAATGATAATAAATAAACGGGTTAACCGTCATAATAGATGAACGGATGAACCGTCAGAGATTAACGAACGGACGAATCGTCGGATGAGTGTAAAATAAATGAACGGATGAACCGTCAGGTGAATGTGATAAATGAACGGATGAACCGTCAGGTGAATGTGATAAATGAATGGATGAACCGTCGAATGAATGTGATAAATGAACGGATGAACCGTCGGATGAATGTGATAAATGAACGGATGACCCGTCGGACGTTAATGAACGGATGAACCGTCGGATGAATGTAATAAATGAACGGATGAACCGTCGTTTCATTATTTGAGGAACTTCCGTCTATATAAATATAGCAAAAATCTGACAGGAATAAACACTTCTGCTCTTTAACATAAAAATGTCGTCCGGAGAAGCATCTAAGAAGGCCGAAATCGCCTCGAAGGTTGAGAAGGGCACTGAAGAACGCCCTGCCGATCCAATCCAGCCGAAGGAGGCAAAAGCGGGCGAAGGTTCGTCTACACCTCAGCCCCCACGAGACATTCTGGACTTCCTGCTTGAACCTGGAAGGACTAAAGAAGAAGAAGCCATGAGGATGGCTGCCTGCAAGTTTCTTGTGGGATCCAGCAAGGAAGTTCTCGACTCTTTTGCTGACCGTATTTTTGAGAAGGACGGCAGTGGCCCTCGTCCAAATGTAGAGAAAGATGATAGTGACTTTTAATATTATGTACTATCATATGATGAAATAAAATTTGCATTTTATTTATGAACTTGATCTTGTCTGATAATTTACAAATATTTACATTTATACATAATACTTCTTTAAGAATTTGCCATTGATAGGCATCATAGCAACTCGACCATCAAGTTCTGAAAGTTGATAAGCACCATTTGAGAAGACTTTGCTCACAACATAGGGACCTTCCCATTTTGCATCGAATTTCCTTTTGCTCATATGAGTCATAGTCATAGGACGTCTGACCGTTAGAACAAGTTCTCCTTGCTGAAAGGCTATGACCTTCACTTTACGATTAAATGTCTTTGAGATGCGGGCTTGGTATAACTCAATATGCTGTTGAGCCATTAACCGCTTTTCATCCAATGCTTCCAACTCTTGGAGTCGAAGAAGATCATTATTTTCTGTGGTAAGCTCATTGGAAATAGCGATCCTTAAAGAAGGAATTTGTAACTCCAAAGGAAGGACAGCTTCACAGCCATACACCAAAGAGAAAGGTGTAAAGCCGGTGGGATTGCGGACTGTAGTTCGATAGGCCCAAAGACATTCGCCAAGTTTCTCGCTCCAATTCCGTTTGTTAGTGGATACAAACTTCTTAAGGAGCTTAATAATGGTTTTGTTAAAGGCTTCAGCTAAACCATTAGCGGCAGGATTATACGCCGTCGAAGCAACATTGTTAATCCGATGATCATCACAGAATCTAGTGAACTTCTGACTAATAAATTGAGGTCCATTGTCATGAATGATTCTGCGAGGTACACCGAATCTATAGATGACATGGTGTTTAACGAAATTGATGACACTGCTAGTCTTGACTTCAGCCAGAGGTATAGCTTCGGCCCACTTGGAGAAGTAATCGGTTATCGCCAATATGAACCGATGTCCTCTAGAAGAAGGAGGATTAATAGGACCTATGATGTCCATACCCCAAGCTTCAAAAGGCCATGAAGCAGCAGTCGGGTGTAAGAATTCCGAGGGTTGATGAATGAAGTCTGCATGGATTTGACAAGCACGACATTTCCTTGCATATTCAATGGCATCTGATACCATAGAGGGCCAATAATAACCCATACGTCTAATGCAATCCTGTAATTTAGGACCAGGTTGATGTGCTCCACAGACGCCATCATGAGCTTCACGTAGCACTTGTTTGGCTTCATCACCAGCTAAACAGCGTAGAAGAAGACCATCATAAGTTCGCCGATAGAGGGTCTTGGTAGTTTGATTATAATAGAATCGGAGAGATCGTCGACGAACGCTTGTAGCCTCCTTAGGATCTTCGGGGAGTATGTCATGAACCACAAAGTCAATGAAAGGAGTTCTCCAATCTTCATCAATAACATCGACTTCAGCAAAATTATTGAATTCAATATTACGATTGTTTTTGATGCAGAACAGTTCTCGGTTGGAGATAACCACGACCTGCTGTCTTTTGATAGGGATGGCTAAGACAGCTGCAAGATTGGCCAAAGCATCGGCTTCAGTATTGCAAGCTCGTCGAACATAGTCAATGAAGAAGGCTTTGAATGATGTAGCTATATTGATTGCCGCCTCATGATAAGGTACTAGGTCTTGATGACGGACTTCATAGGTTCCTCTAACCTGGTTTACAACCAATTTAGAGTCACCATAGACTTCCAGATATTCAACATTCAGTTGTTTGGCTAACTGAAGACCGATGAGTAGAGCATTGTACTCCGCCACATTGTTGGAGCAAGGTTCATCTAAAGAGTAGGCCCTTTGGATAGTTAATCCGTCTGGAGAAACGAGAACAACTCCAACACCTGCCACTATAGCACCATTTGGTCCAATTCTTGATGCACCATCAAAGAATAAACGCCAGGTTGGAAACTCTTCGGAGATCATGTTGACTTCTAACGTCTCATCAGGAATTTCATCATAGAGTTTAGATGTTTCAGGCACAGGATGAGCTGCTAAGAAGTCCGCCAGCACTTGACCTTTGACAGACTTTTGTGGAACATACACCATGTCATATTGAGCTAGCAGGATTGCCCATGTAGCCAACCGAGAATTAAGTGTACTTGGTTTCTTCATGAGTACCCGAAGAGGGTTAACTCGAGATATAACATGAATAGTTTGACCAATGATATAATGCCTCGTCTTTTGTACAGCAAACATGAGAGCCAAGCATTCTTTCTCGACAGGACTATAACGGTGTTCAGCACCAATCATAGTTCGGCTAAGATAGTATATAGCTTGTTCATGGCCTTCTTTGTTCTTTTGGGCAAGTAAGGCACCCAATGAATGGTCCATAGCACGGACATACATCAAGAATGGAATGCCAGAGATAGGTGGTACCAAAACTGGTGGGTTCATAAGATATTGTTTAATATCGTCGAATGCTCGTTGACATTCTTCAGTCCAAACAAAAGATACACCCTTCTTCATTAATTGAGTGAATGGTCTGCAACGTCCAGACAAGTTCGAAATGAATCGCCTGATGTACGCAAGTCAGCCTTGGAATCCTCGTAGCTCTTTTAAGTTACGTGGAGGACGCATCTCTTGGATGGCTTTGATCTTCTCGGGATCCACGTGTATACCCTTAGAGGTAATGACGAAGCCGAGAAACTTGCCACTAGAGACACCTAAGAATGACTTGGTGGGATTCATCTTGAGTTGATGTTGACGCATAAGATTGAAGATAGTTCTCAGGTCTTGAAGGTGATCTTCCTTTAGACGACTTTTGACAGCAATATCGTCAACATAGCATTCAACAGTTTTGCGAAGATGATCTTTGAAAATAGTACTCATAGCACATTGGTAAGTTGCACCAGCATTTTTAAGACCAAATGGCATCACTGTATAACAATAAACACCACGAGGAGTGCGGAAAGATGTATGCTTTTCATCTTCAGGATGCATTTTGATCTGATTATACCCGGAAAATCCATCCATAAAAGATATCCTTTCAAACCCACAAGTATTGTCAATCATGACATCTGTGATAGGAAGAGGAAATCCATCTTTTGGACATGCTTCATTGAGATCTCGGAAGTCGATGCAGACTCGAACTTTTCCAGTTTTCTTCAGAACTGGGACGACATTGGCTACCCAATCAGGATGCTGCTCTTCTCGAATAAAGCCACAAGCGATGAGCTTCTTGACTTCATCATCAATTGCATCCATCATTTCAGGCTTAAATTGCCTTTGTTGCTGTTTGACTGGTTTAGCATTAGGAAGAATGTTCAGTTTGTGAGTCGCAATCTTAGGATCTAAACCTGGCATGTCTTCATAACTCCAGGCAAAGACGTCGATATATTCTTTAATAAGAAGAATCAACTCTTGTTTGTCTGCTTCTGGAAGATTCTTGCTAATAAAAATTGGCCGAGGTGAATCTCTTTCTCCTACATCAATTTAAAGTAGTTGATCTTCAGTAGGGGGTTCACGTTGTTCAAATCGAAGTACCCATTGGTTATCCATATGTTGAGCCCAAGGATCTGTTTCCGGATTTTCTTCAACATCTTCATCACAGTCTTCTGGTAGTTCGACAGAGACCATGTTAGAAGATACAATTATACGATGGACTTCACCGATGCTGGTATCGGAATCCCATGACCTAGAATCAGAAGAGTTAGAACGTTCTTCACTATCTGATTTAGAAGCTGCTGGGGATAACAGTGGAGGAGAAGTATATCCGAGACCTTTCTTGGTCCTGTCATAGTACATTTGTGATTTTCCGTTTGGAACTGTTGTACGAATGGGAGTTCGTCTACCTTTACCGTAGTTAAGGCCGTTCTTAAAGTCGTAACCCATCTTTCGGAGGATGTCTTTTGATTGTTGACTATAACGATGGAACTGGAGACGTCCCGTATCGTTAACTTTGCTATCATCCGTATAGTTAATCTTTGTTTTTGGTCTTTTATATAAAAATGCTGAACTTTCACCTTTCTTTAAAGAAGGATGAATACGGTAAGAATCATCTGGATCTTCAAGCGAGACTTCTGTCTGAAGAGATTGTACGACTCCCAGTGTAATTGATTGAAAGCTATCTAACATATCCAAATAACTTTTAGTATAATAAATAACATCAGTATACTGGAAAGTATATGCTTTTTCATTGATTTGTACATCAGTATTTACAACAGGACCTTTAACCTTAGCAGATTTGGTCAAATTGATTACAAGAGGGGGAGAAGAAGAACGTGGAGGAGGCTTGTTACGACGGAGGTCAATAACAAGTAGCTCAGAAGAGGTGAGCTCCCTTTTTTCCTTGTTGCGATTTAGATCAACAACAAGTGGCTCAGAAGGAATGAGCTGCTTTTTGTCTTTGTTGCGACGTAAGTCGATAACAAGTGGCTCAGAAGAGGTGAGCTCCCTTTGATTTTCATCAGCATCAACTGATTTCTTTTGAACTGGTAAGTGAATAACCAGTGGCTTGGAAGATTGAGGATGAGAGACTCGCCCCTTAACAGGTATGATAAGAGTGTCTTGAGGTACTGCTTTTTGATCTTCTTCAGTATCCATAGCCAATACTACATTCATAAATTCATCCTTGTACATACGAGCATCGTTGCAATAAGCTTCAATACCCTTGAAAGGATAAAGGTCCGCAACTTTCTTATGAACTTGTCCTTTGTCATCAACGTATTTAAAACATTGATGAAGAGTTGATGGAACGACATTGTGTTCATGGAGGAATGGCCTTCCCAGGAGAACATTATAAGAACAACCATAATTGTCAATGATATAAAAGGTCACCTTTGTGCGAAGATTGCCTATTTGGAGTTTTAGACGAATCTTGCCCAAAGGTTCACTCTTCCCTTGATTAAATCCCAGAATAGTAGTGATCGTGGTTGAAAGACTATGCACTGGTATCTTCAATGCATCTAGCATTGTCTTTGGCATAATACTAAGTGCAGACCCTGGATCTATCAGGATGCGATCAACCTTCATTGAATCTACATATCCCGTATAATAAAGAGGACGATCATGTCTATTATCTTCCATTAGCATATCATCCTGAGTGAAGGTAATATTTGGGATCAGTTCCAAGACGCTATGACTGTGATGACAAGAGACCGATTCTGATTCTGGCTTCTTGAGAAGAGTTAAGCAAGTTTCAGCCTGCATCAGAGCTTCACTTAGAGTTTCTCGTGTCTCTTTGGAAAGACGCAAGAGTTCAAAGATTGACAACCTGGCTGGTGTATTGGCTAATTGAGCCAATATATCAAAATTGTAAGGCTTCTCAAGCCCAGTAGGAGATGACTTCTTTAGAGGTTTGTCAAATCGAACTTGTTGTTTGCCTTTATCAGCCGTTATTGGCTTAGGAGGAATTGATACTACAACTGGTGAAGATGTAGAAGGGACCTCTTCAGCAGATGTAGGTTGTACCGGAGTAGGTTCGGAAGAAGAAGCAGGATCCATTTGACCTTCAGAATGATCTTTCAAATAAGCTTTTCCTGATCTGGTGCCTAACAGAATCTCTTCGTCAACAATGGGATCAAAAGATACCATGTTGCAGATTTTGGTTTTGCCTTTAGAACGAGTTTTCTTCTTGGAAGAAATCTCAAATTCTAGAGCAAGATCAGGATGAATCCACATAATTTCACCATTGTCAAGAGACAAGGGAACAAGACCTTCATTGGATGGAAGCGGGAGATTCTCAATCTCAAAGGGTGCTTTAGGAATCGGAATAACACCATGCTGTACCATCTGCGGAGGGAAATCTCCAAATTGAACTGAAACCATATTTGCCGTAACAGTCTTCTCATCTTGTTGCAAAGTGACTACACCTGCATTGACAAGCTCTTGAATCTTACCTTTGAGCACATAGCATGCTCGAGTAGGATGTCCAATGAATCGGTGATAGACACAATACTTGGGATGATCAGTCTTATTAACTTCATCAGGTTTCTTTGGATCAGGGAGTTGAATTTTGTTACTTTTGAGTAAACACTCAAAGATACTTGCAGTGCCATTTTCATCAAAAGAATATTCTACCTTCGGACGAGGTTCCCTCGGTGGAGGTGCAGAAGGAGTAGGAGTAGATGTGGTGGGGCCACATTGACAGCCAAAGATTCTTTATTTTTGTTCAAGTTAATGTTTAAAGTCTCTTTCGCTTTGCGATTGTTCTGGCGATTGCCACCACCTGAATTCTGATGCTCATCGCGATCATGATTAGACATTTGTACCCCCAATTGTTTAAACTTGTCGGCACTTACTTCAGCGGCTTTGGCGTTGATGATGAATGAGGGCCAATCTTAGAATTGGGTAGATCCCGTCCACATACTGATAATAGGTAAAAGATTTGCCTTACAAGTATCAATAGTGACAGCAGCTGGAGTCCCTGGAGGCATTTTCAAAGCTTCACGGCGGAACCGTTCAATAAAGCTCTCAGCAGTTTCATTATGTTTTTGTTTGATTTTGTTGAGAGCTGACATCGTCATATCATTAAATCCCTCATAGAACCGTTCCAGAAAGATTTGTTTGAGACCTGAAAAAGAAGTAATGCAACCATCGGGCAAACTTCTGTACCAGTCGTATGCTACGCCGGCTAAACAACCGACGAACACTCTGGTAAGAAGAGCATCATTTGGCTGAAGTTGAACAGTCATTACCTCAAAATGATTGATGAATTGACTTGGGGAAGTACTGCCATCGAACAGAGAGATTGTAGGGATTTTGTACTTTGGGGGAAATGGGACGTCTTTCCATTCAACCGGGTATGGTTGTTTAATCCCCAACCTTTGTAGATTGTCTTTCTCTTTAAATGCTTCAAACTGGGTTCGTAAGAGTTTAACAGCTTCATTGGCGTCTTCTGATGAAGAAGAAGGAGCAGGTTGAGTTGTAGTGATAGGAGGAGGAACAGCGTTGTAAGCACTACCCCCAGCTCCTGAATGGCTAGGTGTAGTTTGTACTTGCACTTGTACAGGAGGTATTTAGGGAGGCACTACCCCCAGCCCAGTATTGACAGGTATTGAAGACGCTACGATCTCTGGACTAGTAATAGGTGCTGTTGGTGGTGTAACATGTTGTGCTACAATGATTGAATGCATACTAGCGACCATTTCAGCCATGGTCTTTAGCTTATCTTCAAGTGCAGCAATTCGCTGTTCTTGATTTGCGGAGGTTGAAGCATCTGGATCATCGGTGACAACATAAGCCGTCACTTCTCTTGGCACAGTGGAAGATACTGTTTGTTCAGAACTTTCACTGTATGCATCATAATCAGAAAACGAATCATCTCCTGACTGAGAAACAGAGAGATGACTTGAAGGATTTTGAGGAAGATTCCTTTGACCGATTGTATCTCGGCTTCGGGAACAGGGTATGTTGAAATACTCCTTCTGAAGATTCTTGAAGTAATTCCAAATACCGTTGGCTTGGCTTGCGGAGTCTACCATGCTTAGAGCATCTTTTACCCCCAGTGTCTCGGGAAGTCATGTTAACAGAAGCATACAAAACTTCATCTTCTTCTGACATAGGTTCAGATTTAGCAAAAGTTAAACGATCGAAGACAGATCGTTTTGTCGTTTAACAACAGCATTGGATGATGACTTTATGATTACAGTGATGATCAGATGCTTGAACTGGAGGAGTTGAGGCATTATCCCGTTTTTGTCTGAGATGTTCTCGGAGATCAGAAACCATGCCAGAACAAGGAAAGGTTCGAGGAATATGTTCTTTAACAATATTCGGAATATGGTTCCGATTCTTCAAATGTTTAGTCCCTTGAGTATACAGGGAAGTACTCACTTCATTGGCATAGGTATCAGGATTTTTGTTCCTGGAGGTTTGTCTTTGAGGCTTGACCTTTGGCATAGGTTGCTTACGTTTTGCCGAAGTTGGCCTGTTAAGATATGTTCTTAGATCTGCAAATTCACCCCCAGGAGTTTCTGTTTGAGACACTAACAGTTTTCCTTGTCTGGAACGAGAAATTTGTAGAGTCGGGAGGTCCTGGAATTCTGCTATCGGAGTAGGCAGAATACCTCTTTGATTAGTACAAGTACTCTTGTTATAAAGGAAAGAAGAATCCTTGTTTGCCAGAGTTCTTGAATTGATTGGAGCTGAGACACATTGAAATGGATCTTCTTCAGTAAAGACTGAAGAAGACTGAGAAAAGACTAAAGGGCCTTTTTCTTTGTTTTGAGATGAAGGGTTAGCTAAAGAGCGTTTCCCTCTGTTATTTTCCAAGTCATGAGACAAGAAAGTTTGAGAAAAGACCAATGGACCTTTTCCTTTGCTTTGAAGAGAAGGAGGAATAGTCAAAGGACTACCTTCAATGAATTGCGCAGGGGCAATAGGGTATTTGGGAAGAGGAGTAGAATCTCTTCTTTTATTGTGAGAAGTCGGAAATTTAGCCAAAAGGCTATTTTTCTTGGATTGCGCAGACTTGGTTTGCGCATGGGTGGAAGGTGCACTAGTCATTTGTGCATTAGAAGCTTTGGTAGGAAGTACATCAGGAGTTCTTGTCTTAGAGTGCTTGGGATGCACTTTAGTTACTGGAGTGCTATTTTGCGCAGGAAAAGCCACTGCCAATTGCGCCAGAGTCATAGGAGTCTTCTGTTTTGACAAGGCAGCATATGAAGTAGCTTGCACGACAGTTGCAACAGATTGTGTAGTCTTGACTGTAACAGATTGTGCAGTAGTTGCTGAGACAGACTGTGCAACAATTGGCACAGCAGTTTGTGCAACAGTCTGACTAGCAGATTGTGCAACAGTTGGTACAGCATCCTTGGTGGCAAAAATGCCAGATTGTGCAGACTTGGAGACCCAAACTGAGCGCACTTTGCTGTTAGCAGAAGTGGCTACAGTACGGGGAGTGGTCTTGGAGTTGAGCATCGCCTCGTAGGCTGTCTGGTTGACCTTAACAACCAGCGTCTTCTGCGTCTTTCCGATAGACGCTACATCACATTGAGTTGCTACTTCCTCGTCGGAGGAGAAAGTTGTCCCCAGCAGAGTCGCCATTTTGTTTGCAAAAACAAAAGTATAAGAACTTTATTGATACAAACTGTAATAAAGATTACAAGAATTCTGGGAAAATTACAACTATAGGAATCCAATCTTGATGACGATTGCTTTATCCCTTGGACGATGTGAACTGTGAAGACGAAGCCTTTGAAGTTGAAAACAACTCTGGAAACTGAAGGCAAAAGCCTCTGAAGTTGAAGACAAAAGTCTCGGAAGAATGCAGCAGCACTTTGGCAAGAACTCCTGAACTCTCTGATTTCTGATCTCTGATCTTGATCCCCTTAAAATGAAGACTTGAAACTCTATTTATAGAGTTCTGAAAATAACTAACTTTCAGTTATTTTGGACTGCGCAGGATGATTTACGCAGCATTGGTTTGCGCAACATTGATTTGCGCAGACAGTTACTGGATCGTGGGCCAACTATCATGGACACATGGCATCATTTGATAGAAATGCGCATGATCGTGCATAAACAGTTGCCACGTAATGAGCAATCGATGGCATGAATGCCACGTGTAACTTATCAATTATATTGATGGAGTGCGCAGAGTTGAATTGCGCATACATGGTTTGCGCAGACTCAAACTGCGCAGGATTGGTTTGCGCTGTCAGCCGCCCTCGAGCACTGTGCGGCGCAGGAAACGAACAGACTCCTTGTTATTCGTGCTGTCAGTTGTCAGAAAAGATTTGATTTGATTTGGTAATAATGACTTCTGCCACGTCAGCTTGCGCAGTTGGGAACATGCGCAAAGCAGTATGCGCAATCGGATTGCTACACAATCTGTTGTCTGCACAATTCATCCAAATGATGGGTTTCTTGATTTCTTGACTTTGTTGATTGATGCAACTTGATTTTTTAGGACCTACAGACGTAACTGCCTGGAAGCATAGGCAATTACCTTCCCATGCTGCTGCAAGACAACCCAGACCCTTCCCTACGGCGTCACTATAGATAATGAACCCGCCTGATCCTGATGGCAATGTCAGAATCGGAGCTGTCGTCAACCGCTTCTTCAACTCATCAAAAGCGACCTGACACTCCTCTGACCAGATAAACTCTGCGTCCTTCCGGGTTAGCCTAGTCAACGGCTCTGCAACCCGGAAGAAATCCTGAACCAACCTCATGTAGTAGCCTGCCAATCCTAAGAAGCTCCTGATCTCCGCAAATGAACTCATGGATGTCCACGCCTCAACTGTCGTAATCTTCCTCGGGTCAACTGAGATCCCATCACCGGTCAGCACATGACCCAGAAACTCAACCCGATCAAGGAAGAACTCACACTTCGAGAGCTTGCCGTAAAGCTCCTCCTTCCTGAGAGTCTCCAAAACCACTCTCAAGTGCTCCTCATGCTCCTATGGGGTCTTCGAGTACACCAAGATATCGTCGATGAACACCAGCATGAACTTGTCCAAGTACTGGTGGAACACCTTGTTCATCAGGTTCATAAACACCATCGGGGCGTTGGTTAACCCAAACGGCATTACCATAAACTCAAAATGGTCATACCGTGTCCTGAATGCCGTCTTTGGGATATTCTCCTTCTTCACCTTCATTTGATAGTAACCTGACCCCAGATTAATTTTGCAAAATAACCTTGCTCTACTCAACTGATTGAATAGATCATCGATCCTCGGCAGCGGGTACTTATTCTTGATCGTAAGGTTATTGAGAGCCCTGTAGTCGATACACATCCGTACTGAACCATCCCTCTTCGGCACAAAAAGCACCGGTGCACCCCAAGGTGAAGAACTCGATCATATGAATCCCTTGTCCTGTAACTTATCCACCTGCTTCTTCAACCTCACCAACTCGTTATTGTTCATCCTATAGACATGCTGAGATATCGGCTCTGCACCGGGCACCATGTCTATAGAGAACTCAACGTCTCTGTCCGGTGGTAGTCCTGGCAACTCCTCTGGAAAGACATCCATGAACTCCGCTATCAATGGATGTGGCACGTTCTGCTCCTCTACTCGAGCTCCGCAGAAAACTCCGCTGCCCTGCTCTGCCGTCTGGCGAACTCGAACTCTGGCTCTCCTGGCGATCGAAAAAGAACTCTGCCTCTACGATAATCTATACTGGCATGGTGCCTACTCAACCAATCTATCCCGAGTATAATATCGTAATTCGATAATGGTATTACGAGCAAACTCACATCCAGTTCTCGACCTCCCAAAATAACTCTCCGATCCTTGCAAATATTGCTGACGAGGTTGATACCACCCCCAGTCGTGATCTTACAAGTCCTAGGTAACGATTCAGAAGCAAGATGGTGTCTACTAGCAAATGATACAGATACAAAACTATAAGAAGCACCAGAATTGAACAAAACAAATACGAAAATAGAGTCGAGAAGAACATAACCTGCGATCAGATCTCCTACCACCTCTACATCCTCAGCTGCTATGGCGTAAGCTCGCCACTGCTGGCTTCCTCTAGCCTGCTGCTGGTGCTGGACAAACTTCTGTTGTTGTGTCTACAATGGTGGTCCCTTCTGCTGGCCCATCGAAGCCCTAACTCCTGCTCCCTAAGCCATATGTGCCATAAACTTGGGATACTCCCTCAGCTGATGATCAGATGCCCCACAAACTAGGCACCTGCCTAACCTCTTTCGGCAGTCGGTCCACTCGTGCCCTAGCTTCTTACAAAAAGGGCAAATGGCAAGATGATGCTGCCTAGGTGCCTGTTGAGCATGCCTCTGCTGTTGATGCGCCTGCTAAAAAGGCGCACGACCCTGGCCCTGAAACTGCTATTGCTGGAAAGGCCTCTCCTGGTGCTGGTGCTGGTGCTGCTGCTGAAAGTGGGGCCTCTTGGCCGGGCCTGCACTGCTACTGGCACCATGTGCATCACGACCCCTCTTTAGCCACAGCTCTAGGTCATCCTCCGCGGCTATGGCCCCTGCCAGAATCTCCTCAAAGGTGGCGTCTCTGTCGTACTTGGTCAAGGACTTAACTTCCTTGACCAAACCTTTACGGAACCTCCTATGCTTCGCTGACTAGCTAAGGCCCTCCACAAATCTGTCCAGGCGGCAGAACTCTCCGGCGTACTCCTCCACTGTCTGGTTCCTCTGAAATAGGCTCTCAAACTACGTCTCCAAGGCGCCGAGTGCTGTATCAGGGAAGAACTTCTTCTTGAAAAGCTTATTGAAAGCCTCCCAAGTCTACCCCTTTGTACCGACTCTAGGGTCGGTATGGTACCATGTGCGGGCAAGATCCTGCATCCGGCTGCCCGTTGCCTCTATCTAGATCCCAGCTAGTATCAATATAAGGTGGAAGATCTCCTCTGTGTGCTCGATCCAGTCGTCGGCATATAGGATACCCTCCGTACCCCTGAAGTCTCTCGATCGCATCTTCTAGAAGTTCAAAATATTCGGGGTCTTCGGCTGATACTGCTGCATCTAGCCTCCCTGGCCTCCCTGTGGCTGGACAACCACCCTCTATACTGCTTTTATAGCCAGCTGGTGGGCATTGTCTATGCCCTGTGTCTTTTCAGAAGACTGACGCTGCTGAGCCTCTATCATCTCCCTGAAGAAGGCGAAGAGCTGTGCTGTGTCGACTAATCCCGGAGGTGGCTGCTGCTGAAGTATGTCTGGGATGACTGGGGTAGGCCTCCGAACATATGGAGGTGCACCCCCAAATGCTGTAAATGCTCCAACATGAGAAAGAACGAGGGGAGCTGCGGTCCCAGGGACCTGCTGAATCAGGCGAGAGGTGGCAGACCTCTCAGTGGTATCTCCTGGGCCGGATGAGATCGTGTCTGTACCATCCTGGAGACAGATCAAACAAAAAAATCAATACTGAGCAGGAAGCGATACAATCAAAGGAGGACAGTTTATTTCAAAAGAAGGTACTTAGCAGCGAGAATTTAGATGGCAGAATTTAGATAAGAGTTTTTTCTAAATGTGATTGAGTACCTTAAAACTTATATCCTATATCCTACTGCAGGTTGTAGTGATACTCTAGTTCGAGTACCACTATGAACTGAGACATAACTCAGAACACTAGACCTGTATGGGCCACCACTAAAAATGTGTCACAGCCTGCACCCAGTGTAGGGGCACGAGACGTGGGTACATCCAGCCTATGTCGCAGTATCGGCGATAGAACACTGTCCTAGGTCGCAACATCTAACACAATATAAATATACATGTACAGGATATACTCTCCAATCGGAGGATAACACAGAAGGTACAACTCAATCATAATTCTAAGGTGGAAATAGCACGATAAGATAGATAGAAAATCTCAAATAAAGATACAAACAGAAGAAAAATAAGTCCAAGTGTCTAAACAACACCAAAGTCTCAACATCCACATAATACATCAAAGACAACACAAATGAAATAAGATAAGTAGCCTAGCAGTCTAGCCTAGGCAATGGGGTAGTATCCTCAGCTACTGCTGGATCCTGCTGAAGGTCCATGTCGTAAGTGTCGTCTAAACCGGCTCCATAATAAGTAGGGCAAAACTTCTCCTCATTCTCAGTAATATTTTCAACATGTCCAGTCAGGACAAGAGCGAATACATAACTCTCACGCAGTTCATATCATGGCAGGAAATGTAAAACAAGCAATAGAATAATATATATGAAGTGCTGTAAGAGATGTACATGATAGTAAAACAGATGAATCAGAGAACACAAGAGTTTTATAAGAAAATAAGAACTGTAAGTAATATAAGTGATTTAGAGCATAAGAGTTTTATAAGAAAATAAGAACTGTAAGTAATATAAGTGATTTAGAGCACAAGATGGTTATGTAGTTGGCTTGGGTTGCACATGTCTAAGTTAACTGAGTTGCACATGAATAAGTAATAGAGTTGCACATGATGGGAAAAGATTACATAACCATTTATACTCACCCCTACACCCAATCAGTACACAAGAATCCAGTCAAGTTACGTTAAGTACATGATTTATTGGTTATATACGAGGCACATGTGAGAACATGGTGTACATAAGAGCACATAAAAGTACATAAGAGCACATGAGGGTACATGATTGCACATGAGAGTACATGAATAACACGAATGCATGAAGCACAGGATGTACATGAAACATATGGCATGAAGTACCCAATGCACCCGTTAAGAGGGATAACATCTCATGAAAAGATACATATAGTACCAATCCGTGATAACAATGTGTCAGCATCAAGTAATGTAGTCTAGAGCAAGAATATAAGTCGTAGCAAGTATGAAATAATCAGAGAATGTACTCGACTGATATCCTGAATGACTGCTAAGAATAGTTGTCCGAAACGGAGTAACTGGGTCCTATTTATAGCAATACATGTTACAAAGTGTCCAAGATGTAATAAATAAAGTTCATAATACATTCTACATGATTATAGGTCATTCTAGGTCAAAGTCAACCCTTGGTCAACTCTAGTCCACGTTATAGTCAAACTAGTCAACTAGTCTAGGGTTTAGTCAAACTCTAGTCTACAAGACCAAATGGGTCTAGTGAGTCAATTCTAAGGTTTAACTCAACACTACCTCAAGCAAGCTAAGATACCAAGAAACAATATATATAGATATCTCATTACAATACCCTATACGCAATATATATATATATATATATATATATATATATATATATATATATATATATATATATATATATATATATATATATTATTTTTTATTTTTATTTTTTTTGGAAAACCTAACCTTTATTGAATGATAGGCGCAAAATGCCGAAGCCTATACAAGTAAGCGCGCCTCGCGCGAAGACCGACCGAAAACAAAGCGAAAGAAATAAAACCAAGAGAAACACGAGGTGTTGCCCACAAAACGGTAACAGGACCGAGCATCAGAAGGTTAGGCGGTCAAAGAGATAACCCGAAGGAACAGCGTCCCTGCCTTAGTCAGCAGCCTAGGGCGGCCCAAAACTGGTTCGAGGTGTGAGAGCAACCCCTCTTTCTTTTGAAGATTTGCCGAACAACCTCTCTGTACAATTGAGGAGGCGGGAACTGCCTGCCCTCGAATCTGTATTTGTTTCTGTTTTTCCATAATACCCAAATAGCGGCGGCAGCGACGATATATATATATATATATATATATATATATATATATATATATATGTATATATATATATATATATATATATGTATATATATATATATATATATATGTATATATATATATATATATATATATTTTATATATATATATCTCTATAGATATGGGTCTATGAATATGTTATATTTACATATATATATATATATTTTATTATATATATATATATATATATATATATATATATATATATATATATATATCCACATGTATGTAATCTATACTATATGTAAATCCCAGAACCCATGACTATATAAATATTGTCACCACCACTTTTCTGGATTAGGGGTATTTTAGTAATTGTGTGATAATTTAAATTTTTATTATTTTATTATTAAATTGATTGGTGTTTAGTCCTTGATTAGTATTTTTGGTAGTAGCAGATGGTTTAACCATAGATAACCTTGATTAGAAGACTAACCATGTGATTGGAATCCTATTTAGCTAATTAGATTTCAATTTAGAGCGTTAGTCCTTTTTAGGAAACAAATTAATTCATTTTTAGGCTATTTTAGCATGTAGCTTTTTGGCCTTTTTGCTAATGGACTTTATATGGATTTTAATTGTATGATGGCCCATCCTAAACCCTAACCTAACCCTAGAAACCCTTTGGTCGGCCAAATAGCAGCCCCCCTTTTTGTGTAAAACTTTGTAGTCGTCAAGTTTCTCAAACCCTAGAAACTTCCTTCTCCTCCAAAAGTCCAACTTTCTCATTTCTCATCCAAATCCATCCAAACGAAGTGCGTTGTGATTTTTGGGAGGAGAGAAACCTGCTAGAGATTTGCTAGCAAGGTATCGGAGGTGTTGGACCGAAGAAAATCAGCATCGACGCGTTTGGAGGCTCGTTTCATTGAGATATTGACTCTCAATAGGTAAACCTCTCTAAACACCTGTAAATTCTGATTTTTTTTTCGTAGATGCATCCAACTAGGTACTCCGGACCTGTATATGTAATTTGGTAGGATTTCATATCCGTTTGATAGGTGTATCAGACACATATCGGTGTATTGGAACACATGTTCGACGAAATACCTCTTAGAATCAAAAGTTCATATTTTTCGATTCTGTTTTCATGAATTTGTTGCCGGGTATATTTGAAACAACTTTCATGAAGACGGATCTCGATTTGACAAATTTTTGGTGTCCAAATCGGACACGGACAAGTGTGCACGGGATCCCCGTGCGTGTCCTACTGCTCGAGTGCCATAACTCGACGCACAGGATACGGTTTCATGTGAAATTTTATGGACACATGGGGGAAACCACTGCCCACATGCTCCTAAATTTTCACGGCATTTCGTGGAGCATGCGCGGAGAAATCCAACCCGCACGGGTTCAGCCTAATGTGTACGTGCACGAGAAATCGTCGCTGACACGGCCTTCGTTCTCGGACACGACGCAACGAGGACACAAACCAAGACCATGGACATATAGCCCTAGACCTAGGCTACCCCTAGACTCGACCACGTGGCACAACGTGGATTGTGTCGCGACCTACGAGGTCGACATGGGCCCACGAGGTCGCACGAGTATGAGTACAACCCGTGCACTGTCCTGCAGTCTGAGTGTCATAACTCGATGGATACCACACAGGTTGACATGAAATTATGTGGACACGTGGGGGCAACCTCTGTCCACGTGCTTGTAAAATTTCACGAGATTTTGTTGAGTATTCGCAAAGTTATAGCGTCTGCACTGATTCGGCTGACACCATGCATACGTGCACAGCCCTCCCTAATACGCGTCTCGTGCGACGCGTGGACACGACATGGACACGTGTCAGGATGGTCTACACCTAGACCTAGACCCCACCTAGCTACGTGTCCGAGCACAAGGCTCCTCATGTTGTGTGTGAGCGCGACACGTGTGCACGAGGGTTTTCCTATGTGCGTGCACGTATCCGTGCGATACGCATTGATTGAACACGATACGGACACGGGTTCGACCCTGTGAGTACCTGAGCTTGTCACACATGAATACACCTTCGTTTTTGCCAAGTTTCACGAGTTCTAGCTATGTATATTTGATTTTGGGTGTCGGGTTGGATTTGTGTTTTCGGTTGAATTGCTTTGAATTGATTTTTAGGTTCATAATCAAATTTATGAGTTTAAACTCAGATTTCTGAGTTTGGAGATAGGTTTCAGTTTTGTTCATGTATAGCTATATGAGTTTTGATTTAGGTTTTTGAGTTGTGTTGGGGTTTTCATTGGATTGTGAGTGTATGTTAAGTTTGAGTTAAAACCAATTTTTTTGAATATTAGGTTTGAACTCAGTTTTTTCTGAGTTTGAAGTGTATTGATGTTGGCTTTGATTCCAGTTCTGAGATTTGGATGTTGGGTATATATATACATGGTTTTGTTTCAGTTTAGGTTTATATGTTGTAGGTATATATATATAGTTCCTATATATAACCCCTTTTTGTAAATATTGCTAGTATGTATAGGCTAGATAACCTTGAGTTGAGATTATATATAATGTATGTCATTGTTTTCTCAGCTTTAGCCCTTCACAGCAGCCCCTACACAACAGTACACACACACACACATGCTTTCTTCTATCGTTGTATTATTTACATATATGTATATATATATATATATATATATATATATATATATATATATATATATATATATATATATATATATATATATATCCTAATGTAAGTATTTTGAATGTAAATGTGTATATACATTATTGTTGCTGTAGGATATTAGCCTATAGATTTGTGAGTCAGTTTAGGATTGACCTAATGGGCCAAATTTGGCCGAGTTCACTAGCAAGTTGACCAAGTTGACAAAAGTCAACTTTGGGTTAAACTTGATCCAAATCGACTCAAACGGACTTGAAATGGTTAGATAACTTAAGTTTGACTTAAACTTATACGAATTGACTAGTTGACTTAGGGTTGACCTAGTTTGACCAGAATGGTTGACCAGAGTTGACCAAGAGTTGACTTTGACCTAGAAGGACCTAGAATCATTTAGAATGCATTATAGATTACTCTTATTTCATATTAGACACTTTGTAACCTGTGGTCGCTCTAAATAGAACTCAGATACTCCGGTTCGGACTCATATTCTCATCAGACATTCGGGATATCAGGCGAGTACATACTCTGATAGTTCTTTCATGTACATGTCGATTTCTATATTTCAGTTAAAGTCAGATCTATTTGATTCTCTGTTACAAACATGGATTGATATTTCTAGAATTCATGTATACGGCACATACAACTTACTTGTCTAGCCTCTATTACAAGAACCACTACAAGAATCACCAACAAGCACCTTCATGTTCTGGCTAGATTTATTTTCGATTTACATGTCGTGTTATGGATTCACTAGTACTAGTTGGGCGGAAAATACTTGAGTAGACATGTAAACATTCCCAAATACTCGAACCACCTCCCTGTGAATTATATAAGAATGATAGCCATCCCACACTTGGCCAATGTGTGATGTGTCAGATTACCCCTAGCCGTTTACATGTCGATCTCAGTATTTTAAAATACACCTTTGAGTATTGTCTAGAATCATTACTAGAATCACCACAAGAATCTTTACTAGAATCATCACAAGGATCATTACAAGAATCACCCTATTTGAACCATTAATTGGAATCACACTTGACCTACAGTGTACCACCTAGACTCATATCACATTATTCTAGTTCAACTAGCTTTTATTTACAGTCTTCATTGACATGATCTTCTGTTTCACAGCATTTACTTTCCTTATTTTTAATTGTTGCTTTATATCTTAAAGTGTCTAAAACACTCATGCTTCATCAATATAACTGTCTATAATTGTTTTATAGTCTTAGGCATTTACTTGGATTTTTTTGATGAGATGTATTCGTTCCTGTCCTGACTGGACCTGTTGAAAATATTACATATGATAGCCCTGAGGATACATGCCCTACTTGTTATGGATCTGGAGAGGGATTAGCTACCTTTGGCCCCGACTCTCAGGAGTGATCGGGAGACTAGTCTAGTAGACTTGCTATAGAATTCATGTTTAGAACTTGAATTGTAATAATTTGAGACTTGACTTGTTTTGAGTTGTTTTGAGATATTATCATTTACTAGTTTTTATTTGTTTTCTTTTAGTTATAGAATTATGTATTATCCTATCGTGCTTAGACTGTGATTGAGTTATATTATTTCTATACTTGTCCTCCGTTCGGAGTTGAGATTTAAGACAAGTACATTATATAATTGTATGAGTTATTTTAGATAGTGACCTAGAACAGCGTTCTACCATCGATTTTGTGGCGTAGGCTGGACGTCATTACGCACTTGTACCCTTACACTAGGTGCGGGTTATGACACGTTTTTAGTGGGGGCCCATGCAGGTCGAGATTTGCCTTAGTGCGATATCGTGGTAGTGTGACGACTTAGTTGTACTGCTACGAGCCTGCGATAGGAATTAAGGAATAGACTTTAGATGAGGGGATACTCAATCAGAACTAGGAAATTTCTATGGATTTGAATCTACTGACACTCGTTCAAATCTAATTAATCTATTTCATATTTGTCCTTTTTGATGATATCATCCTTGCTTCATTATTGACCTCTTGTTTGGTCTGTTTTTCCTGTTATCTTCTCCACCTTGATATATGATTTCATTAGTACATGTTAGGATATTCTTGTAATGTGGTAGATAGTATAGTGACCCTGTTCGAGACTGTGAAATTATGACCAGTAGGACCATGTTTTGCATGTTTTAGATATAATTTTCTTGACCTTGATTGTCTGGGGTTTGACTAAGGAGTACAACCATCTTAAATTTCTAGGACAAAATTTTTCTAAGGTGAGTAGATTTGTCACCACCACTTTTCTGGATTAGGGGTATTTTAATAATTATGTGATAATTTAAATTTTTATTATGTTATTATTAAATTGATTGGTGTTTAGTCCTTGACTAGTGTTTTTGGTAGTAGCATATGGTTTAACCATAGATAACCTTGATTAAAAGACTAACCATGTGATTAGAATCCTATTTAGCTAATTTAGAGCATTAGTCCTTTTTAGGAAACAAATTAATTTATTTTTAGGCTATTTTAGCATGTAGCTTTTTGGCCTTTTTGCTAATGGGCTTTATATGGATTTTAATTGCATGATGGCCCATCTTAAACCCTAACCTAACCCTTAAAACCCCCTGGCTGGCCAAACAGCAATCGCCCTCTTTATGTGTAAAACTTTGTAGCCGTCAAGTTTCTCAAACCCTAGAAACTCCATTTTCCTCTAAAAGTCCAACTTTCTTATTTTTCATCTAAATCCATCAAAATGAAGTGTGTTGTGATCGTTGGGAGGAGAGGAACCTGCTGGAGACTTTCTAGCAAGGGATCGGAGGTGTTGGACAGGAGCAAATCGGTATCAACGCGTTTGGAGGCTCGTTTCATTCCTATATTGACTCTTAATAGGTAAACATCTCTAAACACCTGTAAATTTCAATTTTTTTTTGTAGATGCATCCATCTAGGTACACCAGACCTATACGTGTAGTTTGATAGGATTTTATATCCGTTTGATAGGTGTATCGGACACGTATCGGTGTATTGGAACACGTGTCCGACGAAATGCCTCTTAGAATCAAATTTCATATTTTTCGATTCTGTTTTCACAAATTTGTTACTTTGTATATTTGAAACAACTTTCTTAAAGACGGATCTCGATTTAACACATTTTTGGTATCCAAATCGGACACGGACATGCAAGCACGGGATCCCCGTGCGTGTCCTGCTGCTCGAGTGTCATAACTCGAAACACATGACACGGTTTCATGTCAAATTTTATGGACACGTGGGGACAACCTCTGCCCACATGCTCCTAAAATTTCATAGCATTTCGTGGAGCGTGCGCGAAGAAATCCAACCCGCACGAGTTTAGCTGACTGTGCACGCGCGCAAAAAATTGCTGCTGACATGGCCTACGTTCGAGAACATGATGCGACGAGGACATGAACCAGGACCATGGACATGTAACCCTAGACCTAGGCTACCCCTAGACTCGACCACGTGGCACGACGTGGCTTGTGTCGCGACCAGCAGAGGTCGACACGCGCCCACGAGGCCGCGCGCACGTATGCGTACAACCCGTGCACTGTCCTGCAGTCTGAGTGTCATAACTCGATGGATACCACATGATTTGGCATGAAATTTTGATAACACATGGGGGCAACCTCTGTCCATATGCTCGTGAAATTTTAAGAGATTTTGTTGAGTATTCACAAAGTTATAGCGTTTGCACTGATTTGGCTGACACCGTGCACATGCGCACAGCCCTCCCCGATATGCGTCTCGTGCGATGCATGGACACGATGTGGGCACATGTTAGGGTGGTGTACACCAAGACCTAGACACCACCTGGCTACATGCACGAGCAAGAGGCTCCTCATGTTGCGTGTGGTGTTCTATCGAGTGCGGCACGTGTGTACGACGGTTTTCCTATGCGCATGCACGTATTCGTACGATACGCACTGACTGGACACGATACGGACATGGATTCGACCCTGTGAGTACCCGAGCATGTCACATATGTATATACCTTCGTCTTTGCCAAGTTTCAGTAGTTCTAGTTGTGTATATTTGATTTTGGGTGTCGGGTTGTATTTGTGTTTTCGGTTGAATTGTTTTGATTTGATTTTTAGGTTCAGAATCAAATTTCTGAGTTTAAACTCAGAATTCTGAGTTTGGAGATAGGTTTCAGTTTTGTTCATGTATAGCTATATGAGTTTTGATTTGGGTTTTTTGAGTTATGTTGGGGTTTTCATTGGATTGTGAGTATATGTTAAGTTTGAGTTAAAACCAATTTTTCTGAAATAATAGGTTTGAACTCAGATTTTTCTGAGTTTGAAGTGTGTTGATGTTGGGTTTGATTCCAGTTCTGAGATTTGGATGTTGGGTATATATACATGGTTTTGTTTCAGTTTAGGTTTATATATTGTAGGTATATATATAGTTCCTATATATAACCCCTCTTTGTAAATATTGCTAGTATATATAGGCTAGATAACCTTGAGTTGAGATTATATATAATGTATGTCATGGTTTTCTCAGTTTTAGCCCTTCACGGCAGCCCCTACACAACAGTACACGCACACATGCTTTCTTCTATCTTTGTATTATATACATGTATGTATATATATATATATATATATATATATATATATATATATATATATATATATATATATATATATATATATATATATCCTAATGTAAATACACTACAAGAAAAAAAAACTCCTTTTACAACGTTGCAAATAAGTTATAAAAGGTCTTTTACAACGTTTAATAAAATGTTGTTATATCCAGGGTTGTAAAAGGAGGGTTATCTTTCACAATGTTTGTTTGAACGTTGTAAAAACGTTGTAGAAGTTCTACCAACAACAATTTACAAACATTGTTGAAATATATAAAATATGACAAAACCTTTCAATGACATTTGACAAGTATTGTAAAAGTACTTTTTAAAACGTATTACAGTTGTTGTAAATATAATTTCAACAACGTTCTACAATTGTGGTAAAAACAATATCTACCACGTTCAGTAAACGTTGTATATAAATTTTCTACAACAATATACAAACATTGTAAAAATAGTTTATACAAATTTCAACAAATGTTGTATATTTTATTTAATCATATTTGCCAAACGTTGTAATATATATTTGTATGTTGTAATTATAAGATCGACAATGATTTAAAATTATTGTAAATAAAGTTTACAATGTTTAGAAACGTTGTTAAAATGTTATCTTACAACAATTTTGAAACATTGTTGATAAAAAGAGTTTATACAACTTTTACAAAATGTTGTATATTTTATTCAATCTTGTTTGTCAAACATTGCAACAAATATTTGTATGTTGTAATTATAATATCAAAAATAATTTAAAATTATTGTAAATAAATTTTTACAATGTTTAGAAACGTTGTTAAAATATTATCTTACAACAGTTTTGAAACATTGTTGATTATGTTTCCATTTAAAAAAAATAAAATTTACAAAAATAATATTTAATCCATAATTATAATACTAATATAAATACACAAATAGAAATACAAATACATTATTCTAATTTTTGCTCATGTTGTCGTTGTTGTTGCTGCTGCTGCTACCGCTACTGCTGTTGCTACCATTGTTGTTGCTATCGCTGCTGCTATTGTTTTTGTCACTTTCTCAGCAACTCCACCACCAAGCATATCAAAATGAAGATACTAGACCGGAGGCACGCTATGACAATGTATAGTTGATATCAAAAACATATCTTTACCAAAGAATGAGAAAATGCACATAAATTTGAATGTCATCTATGACATCTTATTATGTCAATTAAGACTACAAGCTATCATCATTTAACATAAGAAAATACCAATATATGAATTTTTTCTTACCAGGAAAAGATACACATGGCGGAAATAGAAGAATAGAACAAGTATATATGTGCCAGTAGCAATCTTGTATAACACTAAACATTCAACATCAGAAAAACTATGTTCCTATATATGGGGGTCCTTTATATTCTACTTGATAAACTTGCTCAGACTACAAATTAGATCAATCATTCTTCTTCCAAGATTTTTTAATTGTTGAACATACTTTTGTGTGAGGTATAAAGATATAATGAAAAGAAAGCTTTACCTGAAATAGTTTAAAATGATTAGGAGCTTTTAGCACATATAATGATGTTGTTGAGTTTGCAAAGACAGAAGTGAGGCTCTCACTAATAATTTTCTCGATATCCTTGGTAGTATAAGGTTGCTCATTTAAAAACCTGCATCATGAAATAAAATTTTAGCACAAAAGATATAAAAGTATACGGCATATACTTGCAAGATACAAAGCATGGGATTTCTGATAACTAGGAAGAGAAACTATTGTCAAGAGAAAATTTCTACGGTGATGGTACGTATAACAAAAACAAAAAATCAGAATGTGGTACTCCTTATGGAATATGATGTAGGCATCTTCAGAACACTTAAGGTGGAATGATATATGTTAATTGAGAATGTGGTATAACTTTTCCGATATGTATATATGCATACATTATGTATTGACGCTAAATTTGAGGAAGGTAGTTAAAATAAATGCAATGAAACTATACTGGGCACAATAAGACTAGACAAGCTTCTAGAAAAAATGTGAAAGTTAAATCTAAATGGATGGTAATGGACTTACTAAAATTAGAAAATCAATATAGTAGGTGGAATTCAAGAAAACTATATTTATCCTTGTATACTCTTGCCATGTAGTTCAAAATTTGCATAGCCAAAAATAAATACTCGGAAATCAATGATCTTGTATAATCAGAGTCCCCGCTTATGTTAACTAGAAGAAACATAAAAGTTGACATGTTTAGTGAGCAGTTTATATATGTGGAATAGAGACAGATTTTAAATTAATGCAATAATATAAGACACTAAAGCCAGATGAAGCATCAAGCGAAACTTGAAGCCATAGGAGAACAGTAGAAAAGTCCATCTATCTGATAGATTCTACCACCTAATATTAGGAACCAATACCCTTCCCCTTCCAAAAGGGTAAGCATGTTCAACATAATGATGCCAAATATATGGAAGCAATTTGTGGGATATTGCAAGGGATTAAGAAAATTATCTTTTCATTTTGTGGTGATAGTATCTGAAACTAATCAAAATTTAAAAGGAAACATATTAGACTATAAAGCAGTTTCCTCGGAAAGCAACAAATTCTATGTTTCATTCAACGGCCAAGACGACAACATAATAGTTCAAGCCACCATAAAAAATGACTGCAACTAAGAGACGAGCAGAATCTTACACAAGAAAGAACAGGATCAGGAGAATGTGTATAGTACAATAGTGGGGCACCAAAATAAGGTTTGAACTTTTTCTTTCCACTGTCCAGCTGCCAGACTACAAGAACCCCTTCTCTTCCACCTAAACAAATCAATTAAGATTTATAAAACCAACATGTACCAACCGAATCTATATTAGAACTAGTTTTATTTGAATCGAAGTGTATAAAAGAAAAGTAACTTCAGCACCGAAAAAAATTACAAAAAAATATTTCATGTGAAGGAATGAAGAAACAAGAAGATCAATGAAAAACATGTCAATGGCAAATACAATATGTGGCCATATATGACGACTGTATTGCTACAAGTAACTTTGAGCTACAGGCATATACTGCAAAAAAGAAACTACAGGATATGGCACTATAGAGTCCTTATTACAAATAACATACTACCTGAGTATAAATAAGCACCATCAGAAGAGAAAAAAAGAACCAGCACTTCACTTGAGTGCCAATGCCATGTTGAGCACGAATCAGCATCGTCGTCGTCCCTCACACCAGGCCGTCCATCCTCATTTTTTATCCTCCCTCTTTTTTATCTGAGAAATTTCTGTTTCAAAAACCCTCCATATCAAAATCCTCCATGTTACATCACCTCCAGCAACAATTCTTTCAGTTGGGTGGAAAGCAACGACACTTAAATTCTTAGTGTGGTGCAGTTTAATCTTCCTAATATCATCAAACTTTGTATCTTTTGCAGGGATCCTCCATATATGAAGTTTTCGCTTGTTACTTATACCCAAAAATTCTCCAGAGTCCATATGGATATCAACACTGGTTTGCGGGTCTATAAATAAAAATAAACAAATCAGATAGCCATTGAAATTTCATAACAAGCAAAAGAAAAGCAGTCCGACTAATCGTTTGGAGCCAAAGGTTAATTGAAACTGTGATGACAGTGTATGACAAAGTCATCCATGTCAAACTGTAAACAGATGCTGAAGTATTTCCCAATACCCCACAATTAACTGAATATTCAGTTTAACCACAAGTATAAAGCTTAACCACAAGTATAAAGCTTTTATCCCCACTACCTCCAGGTTGGCTTTATATCTGTAGTTTGAATATAGAGTTTGAGCAATCAATGCCAATCAAAGATTAAAGAGAGATAGTGAGAATAAGAATAGCTATTAGCTAAGCAAAAGAAAGTACAACATTCAGTCAAAATGACTATAAATGAAAACTGTAAAGAGGAAAAGTATGTGTCCATGTTTTATCCTACCTCAGCCAACAATCCTCCAACACGTCGTGAATTGGTTAAGTTGTACATCTGAATTTGCCTGTGTAACGCTTTATGCTGCTCAGCTGGTTTGTGTATATCTTCAACAGATATAAACACGTAGAGTGTAGAAATTTTCCCATCGCTCTTAACTAGAAGACTTGATAAGTGGGGAATCACCTGCAAGAATACCAATTTAAAGACCAACTCAAAGTCCCAACAAATACTACCTCAAGATACCATGTAAAGGTTTGACAATTTCCATGGACAAAAATACGACACGACACGTTAGGACAGGACACCGGATATTGAGTGGCATAGTTATTTTGGAGTGTCTACAATACGCCTCATACGTGTCCAAAACAACAAGACGCAGAAACGGCACCAATTGTTTAGCGTCATTTTTTCGTAGTTCCTAATACGACAACAATAACCTTCTTTGCAGATGAGTCGTGTTCTTTTCGCAAATCAAATGTATGTTAACGGCAATAACCAGATGGCAATAGCTCAAATTAGTGTGCTACTTCACATATCATTATGTCTTTTGTGAATTTAAATCAAATTATGAATAGAACTTCGCTGGGATCGTCTCAGCTTCATAAAAGGCCGAGCTTGAACATGAAAATGAGCTGATTTCCTTAAAGAGCCGAGCTTGAAGCTCGAATCTTCAGCTCGCAAACAAGCTCCACTTGCAAAGTTTGAAGAGTAATTGACTTGGCTCAACAATAATAACCCGACTAGGACAGACTCCAATTGCCAAACTTGAGTTGAAGAACAAGTTCAAGTGAAGTATTCCACTCACCATAGAGAATATGGGCAACCCAACCTTAACCTTCTTGATGAGCTCTGGCACCGCAAAGTCCCAGTAGCACATCATTCCGTCGAGTGACGAGGTCCATGTCCTTAACATAATCAAGGACTATAGAAAAAAAGATTTGTAATATGTGCATCTGTAACATCCATGTCCTTAACATTATCAGGGCCATACATTGAAAGCTCCCCAACATCAAACCCTGAAGTAGAAGACAATTATAACTTTTAAGGCATCCATTTACTTTATGAAAACAAACCTTCAATATTGACTTGAGATCATAATTCTTATAAACCCCATATGATAAATTGACAAACAAGTGGAAGAAGCAAATCTTTATGTGTACTCAATGCAAGTTTGCTTACACACAGTACAAGGGAATCTACTGGGTAGCACTCAGTAACATTTCTGATGGTTATAGCTCTTATTTTCTAATTGGGACGTTCATACTGTAAAATAGCATACCTTAATACAATCTTTCTGATCCCAGATGCTCATGATGCCCTCTCGAGTAGCTTCAGTTGATTGCCATAGCGGCATCTCAAGTTCAAATCACAAAACATGCTTGTTTAGTCATTTTCCTTGCACCAAGATGCGTCGATCTTTAAGGCCTTCCATGATTAAACTAATATAACCATATGAAAGATAGATCTTTGACAAAAACAAATTCAAGTTTTGGTTCACTTTACCTTCTTAATGAGCTCTGCATCAAGTTCTGATTCCTTAAAGAGCATTTTCTTATTTTGTTTCCATCTACAACCCAATAAGGATACGATACCTGGTTGGCTACCACCAAATGAACACAAAATGCAAGCATCATCACCTGTAGACCAAGATAAAAAGCCCGAGGATCTGTGCTCATATCTACTATTAAACATTCGTTTCTATCTTGGAATGATGTCCAAATTTCTCATACTCCCTTTTAGAAAAAAACAAAAATATAGTTGTTCACATATCTATTATGTAACCATTCTATTTACACTTGTTGATGCCAAGACCAGATGTCATATCGTCCAATTGGAGAATTGGATTTTTATTTTGATTGTTTATCAGTGATGTCTGCTCCTATTCATAATATGTGTTTACTGGTGCATTGGTATTTAGCCGATATCATGATGTGTGTTGATCCTAATAAATAGTCTAAATTCTGTTGTGCAGGTCATCCCTAAAAATAATAATTTTATAACAAAGAAACCATTAACCCTAAAAACAATCATTCTATAACAATAATCCTAATAACAAATAAATCATTAACCCTAAAAACAATCATTCTATAACAATAATCCTAATAACAAAGAAATCATTAACCCCTAAAAACAATAATTCTATAATAGATTTAAAAAGCAAAAAAAAAATAGATACAACATAGAAGCAAACCCGCAGAAAAAATATTAAAAAAAGTGAAAAATACATAAAAAAAAAGGGGTTAGGTTTTCAAACATACCGGTGCCGGCGGGTAGGATCTTCACTCCCTGGACGAAGGACTTGATAAGCAACTGTAAAACAAAAACAAAATATTAGAGAAAAAAATAATTTGAAGAGATGAGGGAATAAAAAATAGAGAAGTAGAAGAAGAAGGAGAATCACTGACCTAGATAACCGAGGAGGAGGAGAAGAGGAGAGCAGCCCTTTGACACCGAGAAGGAGAGGAGGAGAACGACAGTAAACCGATGGAGGGAGAGGAGAAATTTTGGAGGGGGTGGAGGGAAATAATTTAGAGGGGGCGGGGGCTTTCGTTCATTTTATTAGTTGGGAGTAGGAAAACTTTAGAAGGGGGAAATATTTTAGAAGGGGGGAAAATATTTGGAGAGAAAAAAGTGGCGCACAACAGAAAAAATTATACCTACTTTCTATTTCTGCTGACCAAGTCCAACAAATATTTATACTTACTAAATTATTATTATTTTATTAAATTTATTTACTATAAAAATATTTTATTATTAGTGACGGAAAAAGGAGTACCAAATATTTATCTCAAAGCAACTAAAATATTTAGTGCATTTTTTATTTAATGATCAAAAATTCTAAATAATTTCTCATAAATTTGGAATCACTATAAACCCTAAATAAAATAAAGAAATGAAGGCATGAGTAACCTCTAATCGAGACAGAGAACAGAAAAAGAAGAAAATGTGAGAGAGAATACAGACTAGTTGTATTCGGTTTCTAGATTCGGGTTCGGATTAGAATTAATACATATATGATCGTTCTCTATATTAAATACGGCTTAGAATGGTTAAAAATGTGTTTTCCGAATAGTATATATATATTTCACTTATTAATACATAAAAATTTAAAAAGTAACTATTGTATATGTTTTCTTCTTATGTAGTTGTTGAAAAAAAATTAAAAATAACATGAAAATATAATAATATGTTCAACATTAAAATTATATTTAAACTAACTGCATCTATTATCTAATTAAACACATAACAAAGATTCAAAAAATATATTTATAATAAATCATAATTAAAATATATTTAAATTATATTTAGAATATTATAATACAAATTAAATCTTTATCTATTTTATAAAATAATATCATAGATTATTTGTATACGTGCAATGTACCTAAACTAGATTAGTGTGAATCTTTTTTTATACTTTAGGTAAGTTATTGTTTTGCTAGACGAAAAGTGATCATATCTGACAAAATTACAGTATGATCTTTTTCCTACCTTTCAGCTCTTACTGGAGTTTATACAGAATATCGCATGAAGAACAATGATAGCCTTTACTAACATAATGTATGTGTACCCATATGTTTTAGTTGCTTCAAAGCCAACTATCATCAATAGGTTTTAATTGTATCAGAGGGAAAGATGCTGGATTGGCTGCTGTCATTTGTTAAAATTACAAGAGGTAGCTACCAATGTCGAACTTTAAATTTTGAGTCCTGAGACAAACTCTAATACCATGTTTGGTATGCAGTATTTTTTCAATTTCCGAAAAAATTTAGGGTGGGAATCTATTACCATGTTTGTTTGGGCTATGAAAAATTTATTCCCGGGGGTTAAAAATATCCGGGTAAATAGTTTACTCATAAAAGATGAGAATCCTATCCCTTAAGAATAGGCGGATATTTTTCTTTTGCCCGGGCCAAAAAAAAAAATTTGTTTGAACTTTTTTCTACTTTTTTGTTCATTTTCATTTTTTTGCCCTTTTCTGCCCTTTTTTGTTGTTTTTTATCGTTTTTTTTTTTCGCTTTTTGGTCATTTTTGTCAGTTTTTATCAATTTTTTTTCGCTTTTTGTCATTTTTAGTCCTTTTTGTCATTTTTTTTGATTTTTTTTGTCGTTTTTCTCTTTTGTCACTTTTTCATCGCTTTTACCGGTTTTTGTCGTTTTTGTGTCGTTTTAGTAGTTTTCTGTTTCTTTTTTGTTATTTTTTTGTCTCTTTTTTGTCGTTTGTTATCTTTTGTCATTTTTATCCCATTTCTCCTTTTACCGATTTTTGTCCTTTTTTGACATTTTTGTTGTTTTTTGTCTTTTTTTGTTTTTTTGTCATTTTTTTGTTGTTTTGGTCATTTTTGTTGATTTTGTCTCTTTTTTTGTCTTTTTAAGTCATTTTTGTCATTTTTTGTCGTTTTGTTGTTTTTTGCCATTTTTGTCTCTTTGTTTTATCGTTTTTCATCTCATTTTATCTTTTTTGGCCGTTTTTTACTAGTCTTTTGTTGTTTTTTTGTTGTCTTTTGTCGTTTTTGTTGTTATTTTTTGACATTTTTGTCGTTTTTTTGTCGTTTTTTTTTGTCTTTTTTGTCGTTTTTTGTAAAAAAAAATTGTCATTTTTGTCGTTTTTTGTTATCTTTTGTTCTTTTTGTGGTTTTTTTTTTCATTTTTCTATATTTTTTTTGTTTTATTTTTTGGTCTTTTTATCATTTTTGTTGTTTTCTGTCATTTTTGTCGCTTTCGTTATTTTTTGGTCTTTTTTAATCATTTTTTTGTTGTTTTTTGGATTTTTGGTTCTTTTTTTTTTGTCGTTTTAGTCTTTTTTTTGGCCTTTTTGTCTTTTTCTTTTTTTATATTTTGGTCTGGTTTTTTTTGTTTTTATTCTTTTTTTCCTTCCCTTTTTTGACGTTTTTTCATTTTTTTTCCCTTCATTTTTTTTTCATTTTTTAGTTTTTTTTTATCATTTTTATTTTTTTCCCAGTAATGTTTATATAGTCACCAAACCCAAACATGGGAATGTAATTTTCCAGGAAATTAATTCCTTGGAATTTGATTCCTGGGAATATAGAATTCCCAGCTATATAGTGTTCCGCATACCAAACGCCCCCTAAAAGTTGTGCCCTCAAGGCTTAATGCTCATACAAATTTTTTATGGGCAACAATAAAATATTATTATCAACACAAAATTTAAGAAAAAATAATAAACAAATATAATATCCAAAATAATATATTTTATAATGAAATACTAATAAAATTGAAGATATTCCAAGCAAAAAAATTGATGTTCTAAACAAATAAATAACTAATAAAGCTTCAAATAATTCTTATGAAAATAATAAAAAAATTGTAACTTGTTTCTATTGTTCAATTAAATCCAACAGGACAGGGAGAGAGAGAGAGAGAGTGAGAGTGAGAGGATGTTGACTACGACGGAAGGAAAAAAAGGGGATTAGCAGCGACTAAAGGGTATAAGAAGATTTGTAGCATCATAATGTTAGATCAGCAACAGAAGGGGAGAGGATTTAATTTTGACAGCACTAATTTTTTTCTTCATTCTGACTAACTGATTTGTCTTTTGATAGTATAATATATGACATTTAGATATTCTAAAAATTTTGGCCTGAGGCACCCGCTCCAGCTACGGTAACTACCACATTTCAAAATTTTGAGTTGTTTTCAAACAAATTTCTAACAAATTCATAATATTATTTAGTTGATGCACTTATAAGATCTTAAAGGGAACCCAAAAAGTAAATTGAGCAAACTGATAGAACTGAATCTCCAATCCTTGTATACACTTTATGGGGAGTAGGATATTTGCATAGTAAGTTAGACATATGCGAATATCAAAACATAATTCTTGAACCAACATGAGAAAATCAAGATTGGGACCAACAAGAATAATATAAAAACATTAAACAATTAGCAAAGTTAATTGAACAAAAAAGACTAACAATCAAGGGTGTAAAAACAAAGTAAGTTGTAAAAACATGTAAATAAAAAAACTTATTTATCTCGATAATTACGCTTTAAAAGTTCTAATATTTGTTAAATATTTTAATAATTCATTAATTGAATATATGACACACCCTAAGCTAAAGCAGCATTTTAAATAGTAAACTAGAGGTGGAGGAGAGCTGATTTTTACAAGAAAGAATATTATAACAAGTAAGAAGCGGGGGAAGGGATTGATGCAAGAAGTATATATATTAGGTATGTCTTTCAATGTCGTGGAAGGGATGGTTCAACATGTGATAGATCCATTTAACCATGAACTGCTACCAAGTGAGGTATTGACCTAATAAGACCAACTTTTCAAATAATATTATCCTAGAAATATTTTAAAGATATATTTACAACGTTGTCTATATATTTTAAAAAACACGTATTTTAAAACATTTTATAAAAGTTGTTAAATAAAACCCTTTTATAATGTTTCATAAACATTACAAAATGATATTACATATACAAAGTTACGTAACGTGGTAAAATAAAATTAATTTTACAACATCAACAAACATTGTGCAATATAAACAATGTGCAACTATTGTTAAACGTTGTTGAACATGACATTTTTACAATAATTTAAATACATTTTTAAAATTAGTAACTGTGGCAACAATAAATAACCGTTGTCGAAATTAATAAATGTTACAATGTTAATAAAACGTTGTTAAAAATAATAATACACAACTTTTGTGAATGACCATTGTAGAAGCCTTAATGTTTGAATGTAAAACGTTGTTTGCACATGTATTTTACAACGTTTTTACAATAAAGGTTGTAGAAGACCCCATTTTTTACAACATTTTTAGGAAGTGTTGTATATGGAACGTTGTAAAAGGGAATTTTTCTTGTAGTGATATTTTGAATGTAAATGTGTATATACATTATTGTTGCTATAGGATATTAGCCTATAGATTTATGAGTCAGTTTAGGAATGACCCAATGGGCCTAATTTGGCCAAGTTCACTAGCAAGTTGACCAAGTTGACAAAAGTCAACTTTGGGTCAAACTTGATCCAAATCGACTCAAACGGACTTGAAATGGTTAGATAACTTAAGTTTGACTTAAACTTAGACTAATTGACTAGTTGACTTAGGGTTGACCTAGTTTGAACAGAATGGTTGACCAGGGCTGACTAGAGTTGATTTTGACCTAGAAGGACCTAGAATTATTTAGAATGCATTGTAGATTACTCTTATTTCATATTAGGCACTTTGTAACCTGTGGTTGCTCTAAATAGAACTCAGATATTCCAGCTCGGACTCAAATTCTCATCAGACATTCGGGATATCAGACGAGTATATTCCCTGATAGTTCTTTCATTTACTTGTCAATTTTTATATTTCAGTTCTAGTCAGTTCTATTTGATTCTCTGTTACAAATACGGATTGATATTTCTGGCATTCATGTATATGGCACACACACCTTACTTGTCTAGCCTCTATTACAAGAATCACTACAAGAATCACCTACAAGCACCTTTATGTTCTGGTTAGATTTATTCTCGACTTACGTGTCGTGTTATGGATTCACTCGTACTAATTAGGCGGAGAAATACTTGAGTAGACATGTAAACATTCCTAAATACTCGAACCACCTCCCTGTGAATTATACAAGAACGATAGCCATCCCACACTTGGCCAGTGTGTGATGTGCCGGATTACCCCTAGTCGTTTACATGCCGATCTCAGTATTTTAAAATACACCTTTGAGTATTGTCTAGAATCATTATTAGAATCACCACAAGAATCTTTACTAGAATCATCACAAGGATTATTACAAGAATCACCCTACTTGAATCATTGATTGGAATCACACTTGACCTACAGTGTACCACCTGGATTCATATCACATTATTCTAGTTCAGCCAACTTTTATTTACAGTCTTCATTGACATGATCTTCTGTTTAACAGCATTTACTTTTCTTATTTTTAACTGTTGCTTTACATCTTAAACTATCTAAAACTCTCATGCATCATCAATATAACTGTCTATAATTGTTTTATAGTCTTAGGCATTTACTTGGATTTTATTGATGAGATGTATTCGTTCTTATCCTGACTGGACCTGTTAAAAATATTACAGATGATAGCCCTGAGGATACATGCCTTACTTGCTATGGATCTGGAGAGGGATTAGCTACCTTTGGCCCCGACTCTCAGGAGTGATCGGGAGACTAGTCTAGTAGACTTGCTATAGAATTCATGTTTAGATCTTGAATTGTAATAATTTGAGACTTGACTCATTTTCAGTTGTTTTGAGATATTATCATTTAGTAGTTTTTATTTGTTTTCTTTTAGTTATACAATTCCGTGTTATCCTATCGTGCTTAGACTGTGATTGAGTTATATTATTTTTATACTTGTCATCCGTTCGGAGTTGAGATTTAAGACAAGTACATTATATAATTGCGTGAGTTGTTTTAGATAGTGACCTAGAACAACGTTCTACCACCGATTCCGCGGTGTAGGCTGGGCTTCGTTACGTACTTGTACACTTACACTGGGTGCGGGTCGTGACATATATATAACCCATGACTATATACATATACCTATATATAAATACAACCAAATCCTATATCTCAATATAGCTGAGATACCCAACTAGTCTATATATATCTAGGCTGATCTCTAATTCATAACTATATATATATATATATATATATATATATATTGTCACGCCCCAGAACCAGAATACTGGAGAGCGGGGACAGACATAGCCAGCTACGTATATTGAAATGGATTCCATCTCGCTATACGGTCACGGCTGTCTAGGATACATGAGGGTTTATCTACAAGCCAACAGTCTCTTAAGGTCATGAATAAGCCTAGTGTCTCAATAATAATCAAGTAAGTAAGAGTCACAAGATGTATGATCATTAAATATACAATAATAAGGCGTCCCAAATATTACATATTCAGCTGATCATGAAGCTAGTCGTTACAAAATGTTAGGACTAGCAAGAGTTTAGTCATACATGATCAACCCTAGGATTTGTCAATCATGTTACAGCCCGTAGGCAGACAGTAAGTAAGTGCAATCGAGCTAAACAGGTGCTCGTCGGCTAAACGCCTAAAAAGAATATTTTTATACTAGAGCGGGAGAGCCAAAAATAACCCACTCGTTGCCAGGGTTCCGTCTAGTGGCCACCATCTGGCTGGGAAGTCGGTAGATCCTCTGGAGCTGCTCCAAAATCTGGCCACACAAGACCAGCTGGGTCAGACCCCAGAAAGAGCAAGTGCCACAAAGGAGGCTTCACTTAAGAACTAAAACCAGCAATCAGCACAGGAATATAAATATAAATAAAATAAGGACTAGAATAAAAGAAAACATATCAGGATGATATACGACGAGATAACCATGGAACTATTCAGATAGCCAGGTTACAACCCGTAAACCAAACAAGGACCGGGGTTGTAACCCTTCGTCTGAACGGAGCTTGGTTTCTCACCATTTATCGGTAAAATAAATACAAGCATTCTGTCATTCAATAGTCTGGAACAGGGTCAGGGCAAGACTAGACTGGTTAGACTCCATCCAATCATTTCACGGCCAAGCAAGAACTATGGCTTGATACTTTAACTAACTAGGGTTATCACAGCCTAATTACTAACAAGATGGAGCGAGATTATTCTACAGCCATAAGCCCTACAGACCATCCAGGTCACCCAGGTCGAGAGATTAGGGTTGAATTCAGGTGGGTACATCGTCCAGGAAACGCATGTACCCTTAAGTAGCTTGAAGGGTGCAACACATGACAGTGTGCTGGAAATGTGCCCTACTCGACGGCAGGCTACAGATCCCAAGCGCGCCCAGGTAACGGAATTGCCTGTAGCTGGAAAATCTCTTCATGACTAATGTATTAATCTAGTTGTTAACCTTAGTCCATTTTAGTAGGTACTCCTGACCGTGGTACTCAGGAGTCCCCTCCTAGACATGATGCAAGACGGGACTGGATTATTTGTACAAGCACAATCACCCACGGTGTCCAGGATGTTCATTCTTGTCAAGTCATGTCATGTCAGGTAGCCGTCGCAACAGCTTATCAAGATATAACATGTCAGGTTTATCATGTCAAGTGTACTTGTCAGGAGTGCGCCACGACGGGCCACTATCAGGTCATGTCAGGTCATTATGTCAGGAGTGCACCACTACGGGTCACTATCGTGTCATGCTCAGGTATCATTTCCAAACATATTAAACAAATCCATGATTATCAAGTTCATGACAAAAGGCGTAAGGATATAAATGGACGTTAAATATCTAATAAAATATCAATATACAGGGCTATAGAAGATCAAGGGTAATCAGGCTACGCTCAAGCCAGGCTACGCTCAGGCTGCGTACGCTCGAGCTAGCGTACCAAAGGGTCCATACACTCCCAATGGGAAGCGTAAGCAAGGGTCAGCGTACACAAGGGCACGCTCAAGCTACAGGTCAGCGTACGCTCAAGCTAGCGTACGCTCAAGACTGCGTACGCTCAAGCTATGCGTACGCTCGAGGCCAGCGTATCAAGGTGAGCGTACGCTCACTAAAGAGCAGCGTACGAAGGCTAGCGTACGCTCGCTAAAGAGCTGCGTACAGCGGCTAGCGTACGCTCGCTAAAGAGCAGCGTACGAAGGCTAGCTTACGCTCGCTAAAGAGCAGCGTACGAAGGCTAGCGTACGCTCGCTAAAGAGCAGCGTACGAAGGCTAGCGTACGCTCGCTAAAGAGCAGCGTACGACTCAGCGGCATAAGCTAAAAAAAGCTAGCTCACTGTTCACTGTCTTCTCCAAATGGCAAGAACAGCAAGAACTCTAAAGTTGAATCTAAGCTTCAATTGTCCAAATCTAAGTCAAAACAAGTCCGAATCCAACTTTCCAAAGGTCAAAATTGGGTAGAATGAAATCCTCTAAAATATGGAACCATCAAAACTTGAAAACAAGCAAGTTTGATAGATCAAAATACCAAAAATCCGAAAATAGCAAAACTCTAGATCTACAAGAATTAAAGCCTCAAAATGGAAAATGACAAGTTCTAATGTGGATTAGAATCATGAGAAGAAGCTAATGAAACCATCAAAAGGAGTTCTCTTGTGGAAGCAAGTTGCACTTGCCTATGGTGTTCTTGGTTGGTGGAGAAGAGTAATGGTAGGGGAAGGAGAAGTAAATGAGAATTATGGAGGAGAGAGAAGGTTGGTGGGGATAATAAAGAGGGGGTTGTGGTGGAAATGAAGAAGAAGCATAGGCTAAGGTGTTCCACCCTTGGCCCATGATGAACCAAGCAGTGGGCCGGCCGAACCAAGCCAACCCAAACCGAGAGTAAACAAGCCAAGCCAAACCAAGGAGATATGCAATTATAAGATAAAATACGTATACGTATTTCAAATACGTAATACGAACAACAGGCATTACATATATATATATATATATATATATATATATATATATATATATATATATATATATAACAATTATATATATCAAATACATAGTATTATATATATAAACACAAAATATTTATTAAGATCAACTCAGAAATCTGAACATCAACTGTACACTACACTCCCTATATGAACCTAATACCCAAGCATTCTTCCTGAAAACATTAATCCATATTTATATGTAAATACATACCAATGCATAACATTCAACTAAACACTCAAAATCTAACATACAAATTAAACCCCCAACTCATAACGGAACCTAGGCATGCATGCATCATTCGAAGCCCACAAGTATATCAAACATCCCAACATCAAATTACCTACTGATACCAGATACTTAAACTAGAAAGAAAGGGGGGTATGAGTGTGTGTCGAAGTTGTGTCAAGAGGTATGTGTCACAGTGTGTGTCAATGTGTCAAAGGCAACACACTGGTGTATGTGTTGCAGGAACTGCAAAAACCCATATTTGTGTGTATACAACTGAACCATTAGGTACTACACATGTTCATAGTGTACACGAAATGAGTGTCTACCTACGAATGTCAACCCGTGTCCACACGTATCCAATTTGGTGTCAAACCAAAGTGTCGAACATGTATTAGAAACTTGGGCATGCACTGCCTCGTGCACACATGTCGAACACTGTAGGACACAACGTGTCCACTGAAATGTTTTGTGCTCGTGTCAGTAGATAGGCTAGGTATAGGAGTTCGTATCAGTGTCCCTGAGTCGTGTCCATAGTGTGTCTTGTGTCATGTCCAGCCATGTAGCAGTGGCCCTAGTTCGCGTGTGTGTGTGTTTGGATGTAACAGTGCAAATACAAGAACTTTGTGAATACAAAACCAAATCAACCCAAACTTTGGGTACACCCTGTAAGATACTGCCCCTACCTCTATGTCAAATACCAAGTGTCCACGTGGCGTATCCACGAAGACACAGCGTTCAGGTAGTAGGACACTGCATACAGTGTGTGCAGACCTTCCCGTGTTCGATTTTGACACGAAAATGTGTCCAAATCTAGCTCAGTCACAGAGATTATTAATCTACAAATAATTAGCTACAAAATCATGTAATTAGTTTGAAAATTTGTTAACATTATTTCCTATGTGGCATTTCACCAAACACTTTATACTACACTCCGATACACCTCTGATACGCATACCAAATGGATTCGATTTGAACCCAAACTTGGCCTAAGGCTAGGGGGACCCTAAATGAATGCATCTATGGAAAGAAATCAGAACATTAATAGGTTTAGAGGCCATTACCTATTGAGAGTTGGAATCTTAATGTAAATGCACTTCAGACCAAAATCACTCCACTTCCAATGGTCAACTTGCTCCAAATCCTTGCTAGCTAGCTCCTAGAGGCTTCCTCTACACTAGGGGAGTGTATTACAATTGATTAGGCTCAATTTGGAGTTGATTTGGATAAAGGGGGTGAATTTGGGGAAGAACACAAATTAGGGTTTGAAGAGTGAAAGAGGCAAAGTGTGCTAACATGATGTTGTATTGGGGGAGGGGTTGTCTATGGCCGGCCACAAGTAATATCTAGGATTAGGGTTGATGTTCACATGAATTAAAGGCCTCTGTATGCATAATTCAAGCCTTTCTAGTAAAGGCCCAAGTAAAGATTAGGGTTTCAAGCTAAATATCTACTTAGCCATAATATCTAGATATTACTAACCTTGTCATTTATTTGGAAGCTACTACTAAAATATCTAGGCTCATGATTAACATTTAGATTAGGGCAATGCTAGGTTAAGGCCTAACATATTAATTAGCACATTATTAATTAATTAAAATTCAAATTTATCAAAAGTCCAAATGACCAAAATACCCTTAGGCTAAAAATGTGGTAGTGACAGATATTTCCTATAATGCATGTTATACTAGTGTTCTATCTTGATTTTCGATACGATGGACTCACGGATTGGTATTTTATGGATTTCTTGACTTTAGATACGTAGTTTCATGCCAATACTGGACTAATGCATCTACTATTGACTAATGAAATACGTGTCAAAAACCTGGATCTACGTGTACTAGTTGGGCAGGGAAATACCTAAAAGATATGTGAACATACCCATTCTATCCCATGGTCTTACTGGAATAATAGCAGCCACACACGGACATGTATGGTTTGCCGGATATCACTCTCTAGCCGTTCACATGTCAATTTGGTATTTTAAAACATTGATCTTAAACACTGATTTCCTAGATTGTCTATTGTATACCTTGCATGACAAGTTTTCCTTTATTACATATATGTCAATTTTCATATTTTACCTGTTCTCTATATACACCTACTACTCGATATTCACTTGTCTTTTTCTTGTACACTGTTTCTATAACCTGATCATCAAGTATTTCACTATTATTATATTTTTATAGTGCTTATCAATTATTTGGAACTGCTAGAGGAGATGTGCTCGTTCCATCCTGACTGGGTTACGTTGACAAAATTTTACAGATGATTTAGATGACTGTCCGACCTACTATGAGCATGGGATATGCAAGGGTGGCATGCAGGAGTCTGAGGAGGATCTTGCTCAATAGAGAGTGCCCTAGATATAGTTAAGAATAGTTAGTCTTCAGTTTGTATCGGATTGTTCCGATTATGAGTTGAGATCTATTTATATTCAGGATATATATTTATTGTGTTGGACATCTAAACTTTGTGTTGTGATAACTTACTCTTTATCTAGTTATCACTTATTATCTATTTCCATATCGTGCTCTATCTTTCTTTAGACTTGTGATTGAGATTATATAATTGAGATGTCATATTATTCCTTCGTGCGGAGATGACATGTTTTATGATTCATATAGTTAGTTGTTAGATGTTGTAGATGACCTATACAGCGTTCTACCGCCGACACTGCGGCGTAGGCTGGACGTACCCACGTCCTTGTGCCCTAAACAAGGTGCGGATCGTGACAAATAATAGAAGTAGAACTAAAAATAAACAGCAATAGCAGTAGCATGGAAGTATATAGAAAATATTAAGATAATATGGAAGTCTGAAAGTGACTTAACCAAAACTAATACAAACTAGTGCATAATCAAAAGTCTAAGACATAAAAAAACTACTACAAAATCATCATCATCAACAGCAGCATTAGTCACACAAATCCAAAAGCCCAAACACCTCATCAACTAGCATCATCACCAGTGTCAGCAGATCGGGTCGTATCAATATAAGCTGTAGTGGGATCAAAATATCTCTGAGCCTAACGGTCATCAAATCTGGGTCCATCAAAGTTCGAATGACGCAAAAAAGGAGTGGTACCAAAAGGATGATTTGTCATTGTCTACTGAATGTCAACAATACCATTTTGTAGGGTCTGAAACTGGTTGGTGAGACGGTACCTGTGTATCTCGGACGTATGCGCTCTGCATGATAACGCTCATCCTCAAGAGTTAAAAAAGCCTCAAAACTCTCGCTTTAAAGAGTCATCAAGGCATAAAGCTGATCTATGGTGTGAGCAAGAGGGACATTAGTGTCACGCCCCAGAACCAGTACTGGAGAGCGGGGGCAGACATAGCCAGCTACGTATATGAAATGGATTCCATCTCGCTATACGGTCACGACTGTCTAGATACATGAGGGTTTACTACAAGCCAACAGTCTCTTATGGTCATGAACAAGCCTAGTGTCTCAATCACAAGCAAGTAAGTAAATGTTACAAGATGTTAGATCACCAAATATACAATAGTAAGGCATCCCAAACATTACATATTCAGTTGATCATGAAGCTAGTCGTTACAAAATGCTAGGACTAGCAAGAGTTTTAGTCATACATGATCAACCTTAGGATCTGTCAATCATGTTACAGCCCGTAAGCAAACAGTAAGTAAATGTAATCGAGCTAAACAGGTGCTCGTCGGCTAAACGCCTCAAAAGAATATGTTTACAATAGAGTGGGAGATCAAAAATAAACCCACTCGTTGCCCTGGTTACGTCTAGTCACCACCATCGGGCTGAAAAGTCGGTAGATCCTCTAGAGCTGCTCCGAAATCTGGCCATACAAAACCAGCTGGGTCAGATCCCAGAAAGAGCAAGTGCCACAAAGGAAGCTTCACTTAGGAACTAAAACCAGCAATTAGTACAATAGTAATAAAGTAGTAAATAAGACAGAGTTAAGAAAAAGCATCACAGGGTGATATATGATGAGATAACCATGGAACTATTTAGATAGCCAGGTTACAACCCGTAAACCAAACAAGGACCGGGGTTGTAACCCTTCGTCTGAACCGAACTTGGAATTCTCACCATTTATCGGTAAAATAAAAACAGGCATTCAGGTCATGCAGTAATCTGGAACAGAATCAGGACAAGACTAGACTGGTTAGACTCCATCCAATTATTTCCCGGCCAAGCAAGAATTACGGCTTGATACTTTAACTAACTAGGGTTATCACAAGCCTAGTTACTAGCAAGATGCAGTGAGATTATTCCACAGCCACAAGCCCTGCAGACCATCCAGGTTACCCGGGTTGAAAGATTAGGGTTGAATTCAGGTGGGTACATCGTCCAGGAAACGCATGTACCCTTAGGTAGCTTGAAAGGTGCAATATATGACAGTGTGCTGGAAATGTGCCCTACTCGACGGCAGGCTACAGATCCCAAGGCGCGCCCAGGTAACGGGATTGCCTGTAGCTGGGAGATCTCTTTATGACTAATGTATTAATCTAGTTACTTAGCCTTAGTCCATTTCAGTAGGTACTCCTGACCGTGGTACTCAGGAGTCCCCTCCTAGACATGATGCAAGACAGGACTGGATTATTTGTACAAGCACAATCACCCACGGTGTCTGGGTTAATTATACAGGTCATGTCATGTCAGGTAGCCGTCGCAACAGCTTATCAAGATATATCATGTCAGGTTATCATGTCAAGTTCACTGGTCAAGAGTGCGCCACGACGGGCCACTATCAGGTCGTCCTAGTTCCTTGTCACACCATGTCATGTACAATTATTATTTCAATTATGTCAATCAAATCGTGATTTATCAAGTTCAGGACAAAAGGCGTAAGGATAAAAAAATGGGCGTAAAAATATACAAAAAAGGGGTTACAAGACATGGGCAAATAATAAAACACAGGGCTATAGGGAGCCATACGGCTCAGGCACATGCGGCCAGGAATGATCTCATACGGCTGGGAAGAGAACAGCCCATGCGGCTCAATAGGGTCAGGCGATGCGGTCAAGGAGAGAATCCATGCGGCAGCAGCTCATGCGGCTGAGGGTCCAAAGCTCATGCGGCTGAGGAGAAGGAGGCATATGCGGCCAGCGGGAAGAGTGGGGTATTATGCGGCTGCAGAGGGAAGGGTTCCTACGGCTGAGAGCAAGTGGCTTGCATGCGGCTCAGGATGTAGTTCTCATGCGGCTGGGTCAAGTAAAGTCCCATGCGGCCAGCGGGAAGAGAGGGCGCATGAGACTAAGTCAGAGAATTCATGCGACTGAAAGAAGTGGGGTCCTCATGCGGCCAGGGAGGGCGCACACGGCTAAACGGGTAACGTCTCATGCGGCTCAAGAAGTGCAGAGTATATGCGGCTGTGGATTGAGCGAGTTATGCGGCTAGATGAGTTCGACCCTCATGCGGCTCAAGTACTTCCAGCCATGCGGCTGAAGAGAACACTTGCCGCATAAATTATTCATGCGGTCAAGTCAAGCACAATTCATCTTCTTCAAAATCCTGAGAAGAAGAATGCCATGAGAGCCAAGTTCTCAAGCTCCATAACTCCATCTTCCGGAGCCCAAATTTGAACTTCCATAGGTCAAAACGGGTCAGAATGAAATGCTCTACAACATAGAACCATCAAACTCAGAAATAACAAAATTAAGTAGATCAAACCTAAGAATTTTGAAAATAAAGTAAACTTAGATCTGCAAGAATCTAGCCATAGAAAGTGGAAATACCAAGTATTAAAGTAAGTTAAAATGCTATAAGGAAGAGGATGAAGCAATAAAGTTGGAGTTCCTCCATGAAGCAAGTTACACTTGCCTAGACCTCTCTCCCTCTCTCTGGTAGGTGAAGAAGTAAATGGAGGAAAGAAGAGAGTAATGAAAAAGAGAAGGAAGAATGGGTAATAAATGGTAGTGGTGGTGGTAGGTAGGGGGTTCACCCTTGGTTCATGATGAACCAATAGCAATCCCAAACCGAACCAAGCCAACCCGAACCAAGAATAACCCAAGCCGTGCTGGAAACTAAGAAAAGAATCATGCAATATAAGATAAAATACGTACACGTATTCCAAAATACGTAATACGAACCACAGGCATTACAACTCTACCCACCTTAAAAGAATTCCGTCCTCGAAATTTAATTAAGAGGCTAGAGAGACGAGGACAAGCTATATTAATCACAAGCAAGCTGTAACTAGGCAGGCAATCACTCATTCAAGCAAGGAATCGAAGGCATGAGGCATAAGGAAGACATTACCTCACGAGTCAAGCAAGTTGGGATACCGCGATCGGATGTCATCCTCATGCTCCCACGTTGACTCACCCAAAGAGTGATGACCCCAAGCGACTCGGAATAATTTGATAGTCTTGTTCTTTAGTGTCTTCTCTCTTCGGTCCAATATAGACACGGGCCGCTTCTCATACGAAAGGTTGGTACCAACAACCAATTTTGAATAATCCAGGACGTGGCTCGGGTCCGGGATATATCGTCATAATTGGGATACATGGAACACGTCATGCACCTCACTTAGCAACGGTGGAAGAGCGAGACGATAGGATACATCTCCTACTCGCTCCAGAATGTCAAATGGCCCTATATACCTAGGACTAACCTTTTCTCGTGCGCCGAAAAGAATGACGCCACGGTTAGGCAAAATCCTTAGGAATACATAGTCACCGACAAAAAACTCAAGAGGGCGCCGATGAGAATCGGCCCAATGGCGCTGGCGATCTTGGGCAACTCGAAGATGATCCCGGACTCTTCTGACCACTTCGACTGTCTGGGCAATCATTTCTGGACCAAGCATCTGCCTCTCTCCGACATCATCCCAGGCTAACGGGGATCTGCACTTCCTACCATACAGTGCCTCGAACGGTGTCGTCTGGATACTAGCTTGGAAACTGTTATTGTACGAGAACACCACCAGGTGCAAGTGATCTTCCCACGAACCACCAAAGTCAAGTGTACAAGATCTCAACATGTCTTCAAGAGTCTGGATTGTGCGCTCCGACTGACCATCTGTCTGCGGATGATATGCTGAACTGAACTGGAGATGAGTTCCCAAACTCTCCTGCAGGCTACGTCAAAAGTGCGACGTGAATCTTAAATCCCGGTCTGAGGTGATACTGACTGGCACCCCGTGCAACCTGATAATCTGTCTGAGGTACATCTCTGCTAACTGAGCTGTCGACTGACAAACTCTGAACAGAAGAAAATGAGCCACCTTCGTGAGCCGATCAACTATAACCCAGATAGCATCTCGACCAGCTGGGGAGCTAGGCAATCCGGTCAAAAAATCCATCGTCATATGTTCCCATTTTCATTCTGGGATCGGCAAGGGCTAAAAAAGTTCAGCGGGCCTCTGATGTTCAGCCTTAACTTGTTGGCAGACCAAACAACGAGAGACAAACCGGGCTATCTCCCTCTTCATGCCATTCCACCAGAAATGCTGACGGATATCACGGTACATCTTCGTACCGCCCGAATGAATAAAATACTGAGAACTGTGCACTTCCGACATGATTTCCTGTCTGATATCTCCACTGGGTACACAAAGACGCTTACCATGCCTAAGTGTACCATCCTCATGAATGCATAACTCTGGTCTTCGACCTGCATCACACTCTGCTCTGAGTCGCTGAAGCTTGGAATCTGCTGACTGCGCCATCCGGATCCTCTCGACTATAGTGGACTGAACTTGTATGCTGGCCATCAGTGCCACACTGGAAGGAAGAACAACTTCAATACCATCTTCTAAAGATCTGCTAACAGCTCTGGTTGTGCTGTTAGGAAATAAACTCTGGCTCTTATGCTCAATGCATCTGCAATGACGTTGGCCTTTTCGGGATGATACTGCAAGTTGACATCATAATCCACAAGAACCTCCAGCCACCTCCTCTGACGCATATTAAGATCCTTCTAGGTGAAAACATACTTCAGGCTCTTGTGGTCGGTGAAAATCTCTACCCTATCTCCGTACAAGTAGTGCCTCCACAACTTAAGTGCAAACACTACTGCTGCCAGCTCCAAGTCATGGGTTGGGTAATTCCTCTCATGATCACGAAGTTGTCATGAAGCATAAGCTATTACCTTCCCATGTTGCATCAGAACACATCCTAGGCCTCTGCCTGAAGCATCACAATATACTGAGAATCCTCCAGTTCCATCTGGAAGCGCGAGAATAGGAGCCGTCATCAAGCCTCGCTTCAACTGCTCAAATGAATCCTGGCACTCTGTTATCCAAGCAAACTGCACATCCTTACGAGTTAACTGGGTCAATGGCACTGAAATTCGAGCAAAGTCTGAAACAAATTGCCGGTAGTAGCCGGCCAATCTAAGAAAACTGTGAACTTCTGCGACTGTGCTGGGCACTGGCCATGTCTCAATGGCCACAATCTTCTGCGGATCTACTTCTACTCCTCCTCTGGTGATGATGTGACCCAAGTACGAAATATGATCGAGCCAGAACTCGTATTTACTGAACTTGGCATACAACTGGTGTTCCCTGAGAATCTGAAAAACCACGCGGAGATGCTGCTCATGCTCCGCCTTGCTCCTGATATAGACCAGGATGTCATCCAAGAACACAATCACAAACTGATCCAAATAGGGGATGAAAATACGATTCATGAGGTCCATGAATACAGCCGGCGCATTGGTCGCTCCAAAGGGCATAACAAGGAACTCCCAATGCCCATACTTCGATCTGAAAGCTGTCTTCGGGATGTCCTGCTCTCTGACTCTGATCTGATGATATCCTGAGTGCAAGTCGATCTTCGAGAATACTGCTGCCCCTTTCAGTTGATTAAACAAGTCATCCATCCTCGGGAGAGGGTATCTATTCTTGATTATCACTGAGTTCAAGGTACGATAATCAACATATAACCTGGACGTACCATCCTTCTTTTTTACAAGAAGCATCGGGGCTCCCCAAGGCGATCCACTAGCACGAATGAATCCCTTGGTTCGAAGTTCTTCAATCATCTTATACAAGATCTCCAATTCAGACGGCACCATTCTGTAGACTCTCTCTGACACTGGGGTTGTTCCGGGAATCAAGTCTATGGTGAACTCGATCTCCTGCTCTGGCGGCATACCTGAAAGCTCTTCTGGAAAAATATCTGGAAACTCTTCGACTATCCGGGGCAACTGCACTGCTGCTACCGCCATCCGTAACACTGGAGGAGAAGGCTCAACTGCGCCTCGGGAAAAAGAAAACTCTGGCTCGCCTGGAATGCTAAAAACAACCCTACCAATATGGCAGTCTATTCTAGCATACTGGTTCCTCAACCAATCCATCCTTAAGACCATATCATAATCGGCCATCGAGAATTCTATCAATCTAGCAAGAAATTTCTTACCGCTAACTACGATCCGACACGAGGAAAACACCCTATCGACTCCCACAAGTCCGTTACCAGTAAGTATATTGAGCCTTACTGATAATGACTCGGGCTCCAATCCTATCCGTGTCGCGAATCGTGCAGACATAAAAGAATAAGATGCACCAAAATCAAATAAAGCTGAAGCTGGAAGGGAGTTGACGAGAATAGTACCTGCCACTACCTCTCCTAGTACCAATCCTTCCTCTGCGGTCATCACATCGCCTGACCATGCCCTCGGGGTGCTGGTCCCCTCTGCTAAAATCCTCGCTACCTATTCTGACTCTGGACTTGGGCTTGAGTATGCTGCTGGGGGTTCTGCTGCTGGAACATCTGGGACTGAGGCGGTAAGGACCTCGGCAATGGATACTGCTGCTGCTGGACCGGAGCTGGTCCCCTCACCGAAGAGCTAGAAAGGTTGGACGATGATGAACCACCCCTATTCGGATAGGATCCAACCCTATGGTCTGCTATACCACAAGCCAGACACAATCCCTGTGTCCTGCGGCACTCTGCCACTACATGGCCTGGCTTCCTACAATGAGAACATCCCACTGCGAAAGACTGCTTCTGCTTCTGCTGCTGAGGGTATGTCGGGACTGAATGCTGAACCGACGTCACTGAGGCCGTTCGCCTCGGAGCTCCAATAGTCAAAGCCCTGGCTACAGGAGCTGGGACTGAAGACTGATTCATCTGGCTGTGGGATCTCTTCCGACCTTCGGCCTAACTATAATCCTCTGGGAGGTATACTCATGCCTCCTAGATGCTCTCAAGACTGCATCAAAAGTCTGATGCTCAAACTGCTCAACTGCCAATAGAATCTCTAGGTGAAGCCTCTGCTGGAATCGCTGGGCTCTATCATACTCGGTTGCCACCAAGGTGGAAGCAAACCGACTGAGTCTCGAAAACTCGGTCGTATATCCGTCGACTGTCCTGCCCATCTACTTTAGATTGGTGAACCTCATTTGTAGATCGTACCGAGCTACAACATCGAAATACTTGGTCTAGAATCTGTCTCTTAACACCGCCCAAGCAATGGGTGTTGCTAACCCAACAGCCTGAGCCGTCCACCAGCTGCGGGCAAGATCTAATAATTGCAGGCGCACCACGGCTACCTTCTCGTTCTCTAGGGTCCTGGCTGCTTCTAGAATCACCTCTGTGTCCTGAAGCCAAGCATCTGCAGCGATAGCATCTTCACTACCGTCGAAGAAAGGAGGGTTCAAGCGCTTGAAGCTGTTGGCCGTGCTGTTACCCTGATGACCGCCCCTGGTCAGAGCATCCGTCACTGCCTGGTGCAAGACATCTCCTCGATGATCTTAGGAAGCTATCAAGGTCCTGACGAGTCCTACCAAAGTGCCATCATCAGGCTCGGCAGGCTGAACTGGCTGGACTGGTGGCTCTCCGTCAGAAGGCACAACTCTGGAGGCTACTCCGGAATGCTGGGCTTGATCTCCGGGTTGCTGCTGATCCGCGGGAAATGCTCCGCCTTGCTGACCGGCAGGTCCAGGAACAATACCGCTGAAGAAGACGACATGGGGAACAATAAGGAAGGACCAAGACAGATCAACGATACAAGCATATGATCAGGACAAGAATCCAAGGATTCAGAAGATACGAGCAGAGATCAAGGACGAATACTGATTGAGACATATATTCGGTAAACCCTCACATATCTTGTTTCACAAGACCTGCATAGGCCACCACTTAAACCATGTCATGCCCCAGAACCAGAATACTGGAGAGCGGGGGCAGACATAGCCAGCTACGTATATGAAATGGATTCTATCTCGCTATACGGTCACGGCTGTCTAGATATATTAGGGTTTACTACAAGCCAACAGTCTCCTATGGTCATGAACAAGCCTAGTGTCTCAATCACAAGCAAGTAAGTAAATGTTACAAGATGTTAGATCACCAAATATACAATAGTAAGGCGTCCCAAACATTACATATTCAGTTGATCATGAAGCTAGTCGTTACAAAATGTTAGGACTAGCAAGAGTTTTAGTCATACATGATCAACCCTAGGATCTGTCAATCATGTTACAGCCCGTAAGCAGACAGTATGTAAATGCAATCGAGCTAAATAGGTGCTCGTCGGCTAAACGCCTCAAAAGAATATGTTTACAATTGAGTGGGAGATCAAAAATAAACCCACTCATTGCCCTGGTTACGTCTAGTCATGTAACGCCCCAGTCCCAAAATACTTAGGGCTAGGTACGTATCCATGCCAGCTATATACATACGAAGTACACTCCAATATATGGAAACCTTGTATGTATACATAAGCTGTAAAATGCAGTAGAACCATAATAACTAAATCTCATCCACTAGATAAATAAATGATATAAAAGCAACTTTGAATTTGTCATGTATACAATCGTTGGACGGAGACAAAGTCCACTACCAACTATCTCAAATAAAATGTACAAGAAGTGATCGATAAAATAACGAGACGAACCAAGCGCAATCGTCTTCGAAAGAATGGAGAAGATCACGACCTTGGCTAGAACACCTGCAAATCACAGAAGCACACACCTGGAGAGATAACCAGGTCCTCAGAGGGACGTAACAAGATACAGGAAGAATATGCCATATGAACTGAATATAAATGCACCATAAAATAAAGATAAAGTAAAAGCGTCCAAACTATAACACGGCTCAATATCCCATCATTGAAACAGTAGGCTACCCCTACAACCAAACAAGGACAAGGGGTAACTTACTATTCCACGATACGACATTTACCATGCCATGGTTTGGAACATGAAATTTGCTAAGGTCTCCTAACCTTTCTAGTAGGCAATTTAGAAGACATCTCGATGTATGGTCATGTGAAGGCTGACTCCCCCAGGACAATGTAACAACTCTCAACACGCACACGTCAATAACAATACTATCAGCCGGCATAACTCGAGGCTAGCGGCCCACGTGACCCTCGGTCCACATAGCTCGAGGCTAGTGACCCTCGCCACTCGACTACTGTAGTACGCAGTTACTACAGCTATTGGATTTGGAGTAGCCTATACATTTAATTGTCTTCTCCCTCCCAAGGACACTAGCAATAGGTAGTTCGCTAAGACTAGGTCCATATGCATACAAAAAGACAAAAAAGAAAAAATAACTGAAACAAAATAAATGAACTAAAATAGCAAGTAATGGATCCAACTGAAAACAGATAATAAATATGCAGTAAATAAATAAATAAAGGTGCATATAATTATAACAGTAAGTAAGGCAAGGTATCTTGCCTGTGGGTGGTGCGAGAAGCAGCAAAATCCAACAATCAGAATCGTCAACACGAAAGTCAAAATCCACAAGAAGCTCCGGATGCTGAAACAAACATCACGAACGAGTTTGGAATAAAAGATATGCCTAGGAAACGCCTGTCCAAAAGTCAAATTCTGGAACAGGGGCAAAATCAAAATTTTGGTTCAAAACAATGTCCGCCGTTGGATCCGCTTTGCACCAAAATGCGCGCCAGAACCTATGGTCTCTAAAGTCGTCAAACTACATGTCTACAGATTTGTTTGGATGAGACGAACTAAACGGTATGTCCAATTTTGGATTCCGGTGGACTGTGCACAAAATCGCCCGTTGAGTGGGATTGTGGGCCCGCCAAAATAGCGTCCCGATCAACGGTCTCAGAATCGGACCAAACTTGACTCACAGGACCAGAAAAATATTTCGAGTCCAATGGCGCAAGTTTCGTCGCGATTTGATGAGTGTGCACAAAGTAATTGGGAAATTCCGAAAAGTCCAATACGCAAAATTCGACGGATACGGACCAAATTCGTTGCGCATACGCAACCAATTTGAATCCCGTCAATTCTCGCACGTCCACAAATTCGATACGACCTTTCGGTACTTTCGGTTTGCGACGGGGTCGCCCGGTTTGTCGGGACGCACTTCGTACGGGGTTTTTAAGGTTTATAAAAACTATTTTTTCGAGATTTTTAATTTAATTAAAACTGAAATTTATTGCAGAATAAATAAATCTATTTGAAGAGGATGATAGTGGGTCATATGGGCTTTCTACATGAATTGACGAAATTAAAAACGGAGTTAAAATGAAGGAGAAATCGAATGGAGAAGTCGGATACCTCGATGTTAAATTTTGTCGTTGTTGTGGGTGTTTGTTGTTGTTGCCATGGCGACCGTGAGGCAGGGATGCTGCCGCTCTGGCGAGGCTGGCACGCATGCAGAGGAGAGGGAGAAGGATGGAGGAGAGAGGAGGAAGAAGATGGAGAAGAAATTAGGGTTTGTACATATATAACTTAAGGTTGGGAGGTGGAAACAAAGTATTGCTGCTGCTTTTGTATAAAGGTTGGCCTCCTTGGGCTTTCCATACTGCTGCGTTACTTTATATGTGGGGGCATGCATTGTATGTGCTGTGTTGCTCCTTAGAATGCATGGGTGGTCGGGTGGGGCCGACCACCCATTAGGTTAAAACACTTTTTTTTTCTTTTTTTTTTAAATGAATCAAAACCGAATGAATCTTATATATATATATATATATATATATATATATATATATATATATATATATATATATATATATATATATATATATATATATATATATATATATATAAATGTACCATAAAATCTGTAAAATTTTAAATAACAAATCTAATATTATCTATTCAAATAATTAATGTATTTAAACACATGTACATACATATATACAAATTCAATTAACCATAAAAGGCAACAGTTAATAATATTTAGTAGTAATAATTAATGTACTTATTCATAACAAAAATAACATTAATAATAATAAAATATTAAAATAGTCAAATGGGGTCTTGTTGGACTTATACCACACTTCCTTTTCCGATCCAGAATATTTTACAAATATTGCAAAATATTATTTATATAATAAAATATCAATAATTGCACAAAATAAAATAATTAGAAATTGTACATGAAATTCTAAAATAGTTTAGGAATATTGCTACGTACATAAAATAGGTCTACATGGCCACCTTGGTCACACCATATGTCTACTTGGGCTTGGGTTTGGTCCAGACCCAGTTCGGATTGGTTTGGTCTAACCGGGTCAATAAAATCATTAAATAAAATAATAGTTAAATAAAATATTTTAAATGAGTCATTACACAACTCGGCCTGGTTTTTCTAGTTCGATCATCCCCATGGCAAGGCTTTTCTACACATGGCTAGTACACTAGTCAAGGCACACTGTTACATCTTCTGTGCCAAAATTCATGGTAGTCTTGTGTTCCAAAATTCAACAATGGCTAAGGTCATTTCTAATATAAATAAAAATCATAAATTGCATAAATAAATTTGAAGTCTAATAAAATAATAATAAAAAATTTAAAAAAAAATAGGGGTTTTACATCCTACCCAACTTATAAGAATTTCGTTCTCGAAATTTTAGATTAATAGGGTAGATAGGGTTGAGGGATGGGAAGAGTTTGTCAATACCAAAATACAATTAAATTTTGGAGGAGGCGATAAAATGGCGTTCAATACCACCATGCCATAGAAGATTGTGGAGTCGATATATAGAAAAATATCTCATGGTTATGGAATTCAAATAAGGATTGCTAGTGAAGGTAACAAAATTTTGAATATCCAATTTTAGAGAACAGTAAGGAATTGAGCAGGCCAAAGAGAATAAATTAGACATTCAGGAGATGTGATTCCTTAAGGGAGAACTGGATACTAATCGTCTTGGTCGAGGGTTTGATTAAGTGAACGATTTGAATCATTCTCGAGTGTTTAAGAATAATTGGGTGTCACGATCCGCACCCTAGAGTTAGGGCACGAGAACGTAACAACGCCCAGCCTACGCCGCAGTGTCGGCGGTAGAACGCTGTCCTAGGTCTCAATGCATCTAACAGTATAAGACTAAACAGTTTATACTCCCCGAATGGGGGTGACATAGTAGAATGTAAACTCAATCACATCTAAGGTAGAGCATAAAGGAAGATAGATAAAACATGAAATCGAAAAGAGATACAATAGATAGAAGTCTAAGTGTCTAAGATACAAACTCAGAATACATCTCAAAACCCAAATACAGTAATCCATAAATACAACTCAAGATGACTGAAAATAAACTATAAGCAAATACCCTAGCTATCTATGCAACCTCTACTGTCTCCTCTAGGCTAGCAGGCAACCTCCAGGCTATCTGTAAAATTTATCAACAAGTCCAGTCAGGACTGGAGCGAGCAAAATACATCTCAACAAGTCATAGCAGGAAAGAAAATATAATCATGCTAGAGAATAAAATACAGGATCTGAAGAAATAGCATAATGTAAAGGAGAGACTGTAAGTAAATATCTATGATATATAGAGAGAGACAGTGCTAGTGATTCAGAGTACAGGATAAATATGTGAATGGCATGGGACTGATTCATGATTACACTACTTGGAATTGATTCATGATTATACTACTTGGAATTATTCACATGTTTATTTATACTCCCCCATCCCCAATCAATACACAAGGATCCAATCAAGTTACGTTAAGATTCATGATTATACTACGTTGCCCATAAAGGATGATTCATGAATTGATTCGTGAAGGCTCGGTGATCATGAGGGTACATGAGTCACTAGCTGATTCCTGAAGATTCATGATAATAGAAGCATGAGTGTCAAAGTGTAAGTGAACAAAGTGTCAAGTGTGATAGTGTCAACATAGTGTAAGGGGTACATGAGGTAATATAGGATTTGTGTTAACATAGAACATTACATCTCATTAACTTTTATATTGCATACATTACATCTATTATTACATTACATTCATGCTTGCATTCATTCATCATTCATTTATTCTCTTGCACTACTATATGCACCATACATTACATACTATGGAACCTACATATTCATTACAAGCCATACTTATACATGCTTACATTAGATATGATACTTACACCTCAAACATCATTTATTTAAACATTTACTCATGCTTGCATTCTCTATTTAATTACATAATGTATATACATTAACATGGGTTGAAATCAAATAGGACATTATATTACACACAAGGGTGCACAAAATGCATATGCCGAATAGTAACTCCTACTAATAATCAATACTGTACCATCTCAGCATGAATTAAAATTTAGTATTAAAGTATGTTATAGATCTATGTGTTAACTTCCGAAACTTCAAACGGATCGCGTTTTCGTTTCCGGAAACTCCCGAAATCGCAAAAACACCGAGAACGCGTTTGTCTTTCGTACAACTGACACTCAAATAATTCTCCAGAATGTTACAGAAAGAATTAGGCCTATTAATACATGTTTTTGGAAAGCTAACTTCAATACGCTTCTTTTAAAAAAATGGAAGATTAAACCGAGCTTTGAGCTAGAAGTTATGACATTTTTAAGTTAGGGCTGAAATTAAAAACGTGGATAAAAATCATGACGGATTTAGGTAGTTTGAGACAAAAGAACACAAGTATATAACATAATATATCAAGAACTCACTCTCTACACTAATATATATATGAGACACTATAGAACACATCTCCAATACAAAAATATGAGATTAAACATGTAATAATTCATTCATACATAACAACAACACATAGTGTGTCCAAATTTGGGATTTTCCCACATGGACACAACCACAACACAAAGGACACTCCTATGACCTCCAAATGGACACAAAATGGACACAAATGGAGATACAACCATGGGGGTCATTCCTATGGGTTCCAAATAGACCTATATGCATGAGGAATTGAAAAGGAGAAGGGATTTATACCCCCCGGTAGATCGAATCGAAGAAAAGCCTTCCCGGAGCGACACCGACACGTAGAGATTCCAAAAGGACACGAACGAGCTCCGAATCCTCCCAAACTTGGGTAGCTTCCTCCTTGGCTAGAATGGAGAAGGAAAGAAGAAGATTTGGTGGTGAAATGGAAGGATTTGGTGGAGAAATTGCTAGGGATTGCTCTCTAGGAATTTGGGGAAGAACAAGAGAGAGAGTGTGGATGAGAATAATGAAATAAAATTGAGCCTATCCTCTTCCAAAGTGGCTAGCCATATGGGGCTATTTGTCCTATTATGGTAAGGTCCAAAATGCCCCCACTAACCTATTCTATGAGTATTAGGAAAGGGCTAATTGGTTGGGGATAAATTAGTCATTCTAAAGTCTCTAATCACACTAACCTTATCATGTGGGCCATGTCTAATTAGTGTGTGGACTAAAATAATTAGTCTAACCTCTAACTAAAATATTTCTATCATGTGGACTAAAATTAATATCATGTGGGCCATGTCTAATTAGTGTGTGGGTCCCACTAGAGTCAAACTATCCCCGGATCCCCGTTTCAAGTCGGATTGAGTTGAAATTCGAACCCGACTCAAATAACCCCAAAACAATATCATAAATAATAAAATAATATCAAAATAATTCAAAGAGGTCAAATGCAAAAAATATTCTTAGGCCAAAAATGACATTAAAATATCATAATCACATGGTTAGGCTCTAGGTCAAACAGTCTCTAGGGTTTCACTAGCAAAACGTCAAAACCACAAGTCATTGATTTAAATAATTTTAAAAATGATTTAAAAATCACCAAAATCATATCATGAATTAAATATCATTATTAAAATAATTATAAACACGAAATTTCAAAATTACCCTCATTTGGAAAACTGGGTGCTACAACTCTACCCACCTTAGAAAAATTTCGTCCTCGAAATTTAAGATCGATAGTACTCCTTCTAGAGCCTCTAACCTACCCAATATCTAAGGTAACACTTCCTAACACTGGAATAATAAACGGACATCTAAATAGTGTCAATCTAGGAATACTTCCAACACTGCTCTGCTGTACGGCGGTAATGGAACTTCAATAAAATATGGACTGGAACCTATATCCAAGGGACTGGACCTATTTTAAAGTGGTCTTAACTAAGGATGAAAAGGAACTGATCATAGGCTATAGGTATGCTCAAACTATTATCTTCCTATTAACCATCTATTAATACATTCTATTACCATAGGAACGATGCATTACTAAGACATATAGGCCCCTATCTCTCATAACACATTTATACTCACCAAAAGACTAGTACATCCTATCAAGGCTGATACTATAATCTCTCATAAATCTCATAAGCTATATGTTTATAGACACACATCCCCACATCAAGGACTAACCTATATATATCTACAACTGATACTAATGGGGTGACGTCCATATTTTCCAACAATCAAGGTCTAATTTTTTTATATCTAAATCATGTAATTTGAAGGAATAGTATACAAGGTCAGGGCATACCGTAGTAGTTGAAAGTCTCACCTGGGTACACTAATCATTCTAGGTCAAAACAGTACTATGGTATCAACACACAAATAATCTAGGGTGTCCTAATTGGGAAGGTAAGGGAACAACAATCATCAAGGTTGTAGGGCTGTCTACCATCCTATATGAAAATTGGTCATTAACAAGCAACTAAGAAATTATTAAAAGGTTACTATTCCATAAAATGGCAAAAATTAAAAATTTAGGCACAACAAATCACAATAGATTTTTGTCTTGACACGATCTAAGTTGATCAATTTCGGGATAAAACGAGATTTAGGCAAGAAGGGAAATCAATAAAATCAAAGTATGAGCACGAGCATCCAATGATGGAGGTTCAGGTCATGATTAAATTTAATTCGACTGAGTACGAATACGAGGTTCATAGGCGATGAAAAGATTTCAAGGAGAATTGTCAAGGCTGTCACGAATGAGACTCTAGGGTCAAGTTTAACTATGTCTCCATTCTCGTAGATTGATACATGAAAAAAAAATGAACCAAAGTGCAATAGGTTGATCAGACCATCATGTACCGGTTCTGATTAGACAATATGTTAGTGGGTGGCCACCCAATAAAATATGTCATGACCAAGCTCGAAAATAGATAAGCTTGCAAAACTAAGGCTAATTTAGCAGCACAAGATATAAGGGTGATAATGATGAAAGGAATTACATAGTCCAAGTTTCTTAACCAACGGGTCAAGTAATCAGATAAGGTACAAGGTTAAGCATCTAAGGAAACAAGCAGAACACCATCACATGTCGGGTCGAAAGAATTGAGTCAAGGCTGGATTTCTAATTAAAATAAGAAGAAATTTAGTATAATGGTAGAGGTTATAGTTTATCCAGTTGACCAGAAAATCATATCAAGAAAATACAGTACAAGAAGACGGGTTTTAGTGGGATATGATATACCTACATGAAGGTGAGCTCATCTAGGTCTTGCATATAAGATTTGGTTGGAGGGTAACAGCTAGTATTACATTCCGAATATCAAAGTCACGATAAGGAACGTCAAGGATCTCAATTAGAAAGTGGGAGTTCAAGAGGTGGTAATTAATGCACAAAAATAATGAAGATCGAGTTAGTCATCTGCTTCTGATACTCTTAAGTTCATCTGGTCATAACTTGACAATCATATCTTTACCTCACCAGTCTCCATATGAAAATTTAACCTTTACTTAAACCCTTACCATGACTACCGTAGGCAATTCCCAATTTCCAAACATCACTCTTGAAGCACAGCCCTCACATTTAGGAATCAACATTAACCATTTATTTATATTTCTAAGTTCTTTCACCTTGTCTTAAATTTGACCCAAAACCTCTAAATCCCGTTTACGAATTCCTTGAACTTGTTCAAATTGTTCTCCTCGTATTATTTAATTTAAATCTCTAGGCCTTACAAAACTTATCTTTCATCATAAAATCAACTTCCGTATTTTCTTCGACATACACCCTTGAATATTATTCTCCTAAAAATATTTCACAACAATCTCTAAACTTCCATAACTTTGTGTTCTCTCTATCCCTAGTCATTTCCTCGCAACATCTTGTTTAATATCCTTATTAAACATAATTAACTTCTCTTTCCATTACTAACCTTCTACATAGCCTCAGAGTAAAAGTTTTCCCCATAATCAATAACCAAGATTTTCTAAGTTCTCAAAACTAGGTTGACCTCTGATATCCTCATTAGTTTTGAATACACCTATAAACTATCTCATAACCCCAAAATTTCTCTAAATGTAATTGTTTCCAGATTGGCAGTATACATCTCCTTATTCTATTCGAGACCTTTACCACATTTCTATCTCAAGTTTCCATATGGAACACTCCATATTTGATTTCCTTTAGATCATCATAAAATAACCAGTTACGTCTTCTCTGAGCTACATAATTTACGTCACTTCCTTAGCCTTCCCCATGCAAAAGATACGAAGATTCAAGGGTTTCGAAGTACATCTGGTAGGGATGACAAGATATGGATAATTAATGTAATGAGACAGAGTTTAAGATAAGAGGTAAATAAGAATGCAAGGGAATAATGGCGAGAAAGAATAATGAAGATATGTTCCTTCTCATCGGTTCAAACGAGAGGAACCCATCAAGCTTAAATTCAATAGCAAGGAATGAGGGTGAATCCAAACAAGAGGAAAAAGAATTCCAATTGAAGTTCAAAATGAGTTTCTCAGGGGTCGTCCCAGAAATCTCTCAAAGAATCCTAAGTGTGATTGAGTACCTTGGATTTGAAAATATTAATCTAAATACAAAATTAAATCAACAACTACAAAATTTTATTAAAATCATCAACTAATACCAGGATTCAAAGTTCTACAATAAATCCACAAAATCAAATTCAAATCAAGAAAAAAGGTGAATCAAAACAAGGAAAAGAAGTTTAAATCAGAATTCAAAATGAGATTCTCAAGGGTCATCCCAGGAATCTCTCAAGGAATCCTAACAGTGATTGAGTATCCTCTCATCCTAACATCTTAATTTATATATCCTATAGCAGGCTCGTAGTAGTACAACTAAGTCGTTGCGCTACTACGAAATCGCATTAATGCGAATCTCGACCTGCATGGGCCACCACTAAAAACGTGTCACGACCCGCACCCTAGAGTTAGGGCACGAGAACGTAACAACGCCCAGCCTACGTCGTAGTGTCGGCGGTAGAACGCTGTCCTAGGTCTTAATGCATCTAACAGTATAAGACTAAACAGTTTATACTCCCCGAATGGGGGTGACATAGCAGAATGTAAACTCAATCACATCTAAGGTAGAGCATAAAGGAAGATAGATAAAACATGAAATCGAAAAGAGATACAACAGATAGAAGTCTAAGTGTCTAAGATACAAACTCAGAATACATCTCAAAACCCAAATACAGTAATCCATAAATACAACTTAAGATGACTGAAAATAAACTATAAGCAAAAACCCTAGCTATCTATGCAACCTCTACTGTCTCCTCTAGGCTAGCAGGCAACCTCCAGGCTATCTGTAAAATTTATCAACAAGTCCAGTCAGGACAGGAGCGAGCACAATACATCTCAATAAGTCATAGCAGGAAAGAAAATATAATCATGCTAGAGAATAAAATACAGGATCTGAAGAAATAGCATGATATAAAAAGAGAGACTGTAAGTAAATATCTATGATATATAGAGAGAGACAGTGCTAGTGATTCAGAGTACAGGATAAATATGTGAATGGCATGGGACTGATTCATGATTACACTACTTGGAATTGATTCATAATTACACTACTTGGAATTATTCACATGTTTATTTATACTCCCCCATCCCCAATCAATACACAAGGATCCAATCAAGTTACGTTAAGATTCATGATTATAATACGTTGCCCATAAAGGATAATTCATGAATTGATTCGTGAAGGCTCGGTGATCATGAGGGTACATGAGTCACTAGCTGATTCTTGAAGATTCATGATAATAGAAGCATGAGATACGTGATGTAAGTAAAACACACATGACAAAAGTATCCGATGCTCCCGAGAGGCATAACATCTCATGAAAGGATCCATATAGTACCAATTCGTGTTACCAACGTGTCAGCATTAAGTAAGATAGTCTAAAGCAGGAAATATAATCCTAAACATGATATGAAATTATCAGAGAATGTACTCGCCTGATATCTGAATGTCTAAGGTAAAGATACTGTCTGAGGAGAGGTGTCTGGCTCCTAATTAGAATAGCACAAGTCACAACATGTCCAAAAGGGTAATATAAAGCACTACGATGCATTCTACATGAATCTAGGTCAAACTAGGCCAAAGTCAACCCTTGGTCAACTCTGGTCAACTGCACTAGTCAAACTAGGTCAAACAAGGTCATGTCTTAACCCAGCAAGTCTTACTAGGCCTAACCAAGACTATCCTAGCAAGCACACATCAATACAAGGCTATACAAGCCAACATACACCCAACTCTATATAGCATAAAATTATTCAATACTCAAATAGGCAAGAATTTACATTGGATATACACTAGGTAATCTATTACTTTAAGCTATATATGTCTACACATATATACACATGCATATATTGGTATTCAACATTAGGTCTATAATCATGGCATTTCAAATGGTTATATAAACTTATATATTACAACACAATATGCTAACATATATATAATATACATACATAGCTAAGTTAACTATATTCATAAATACTTATTTAAGAGGCTATGTGTGTGTATGTGAACATGGCAAAGGGACAAGTAAGGGTTAAATGGGCATACATAGTGTATACATATCAAAGAGTGTCAAAATGTAAGTGAACAAAGTGTCAAGTGTGATAGTGTCAACATAGTGTAAGGGGTACATGAGGTAATATAGGATTTGTGTTAACATAGAACATTACATCTCATTAACTTTTATATTGCATACATTACATCTATTATTACATTACATTCATGCTTGCATTCATTCATCATTCATTTATTCTCTTGCACTACTATATGCACCATACATTACATACTATGGAACCTACATATTCATTACAAGCCATACTTATACATGCTTACATTAGATAGGATACTTACACCTCATACATCATTTATTTAAACATTTACTCATGCTTGTATTCTCTATTTAATTACATAATGTATATACATTAACATGGGTTAAAATCAAATAGAACATTATATTACACACAAGGGTGCACAAAATGCATATGCCGAATAGTAACTCCTACTAATAATCAATACTGTACTATCTCAGCATGAATTAAAATTTAGTATTAAAGTATGTTATAGATCTATGTGTTAGCTTTCTGAAACTTCAAACGGATCGCATTTTCGTTTCCGAAAACTCCCGAAATCGCGAAAACACCGAGAACGCGTTTGTCTTTCATACAACTGACACTCAAATAATTCTCCAGAAAGTTACAGAAAGAATTAGGCCTATTAATACATGTTTTTGGAAAGCTAACTTCAATACGCTTCTTTTAAAAAAACGGGAGATTAAATCGAGCTTTGAGCTAGAAGTTATGACATTTTTAAGTTAGTGCTGAAATTAAAAACGTGGATAAAAATCATGACGGATTTAGGTAGTTTGAGACAAAAGAACACAAGTATATAACATAATATATCAAGAACTCACTCTCTACACTAATATATATATATGAGACACTATAGAACACATCTCCAATACAAAAATATGAGATTAAACATATAATAATTCATTCATACATAACAACAACACATGGTGTGTCCAAATTTGGGATTTTCCCACATGGACACCACCACAACACAAAGGACACTCATATGACCTCCAAATGGACACGAAATAGACACAAATGGAGATACAACCATGGGGGTCATTCCTATGGATTCAAAATAGACCTATATGCATGAGGAAATAAAAAGAAGAAGGGATTTATACCCCCCGGTAGATCGAATCGAAGAAAAGCCTTCCCGGAGCGACACCGACACGTAGAGATTCCAAAAGGACACGAACGAGCTCCGAATCCTCCCAAACTTGGGTAGCTGCCTCCTTGGCTAGAATGGAGAAGGAAAGAAGAAGATTTGGTGGTGAAATGGAAGGATTTGGTGGAGAAATTGCTAGGGATTGCTCTCTAGGAATTTGGGGAAGAACAAGAGAGAGAGTGTGGATGAGAATAATGAAATGAAATTGAGCCTATCCTCTCCCAAAGTGGCTGGCCATATGGGGCTATTTGTCCTATTATGGTAAGGTCCAAAATGCCCCCACTAACCTATTCTATGAGTATTAGGAAAGGGCTAATTGGTTGGGGCTAAATTAGTCATTCTAAAGTCTCTAATCACACTAACCTTATCCATAATAATTAGTCTAACCTCTAACTAAAATATTTCTATCATGTGGACTAAAATTAATATCATGTGGGTCATGCCTAACTAGTGTGTGGGTCCCACTAGAGTCAAACTATCCCCGGGTCCCCGTTTCAAGTCGGATTGAGTTGAAATTCGAACCCGACTCAAATAACCCCAAAACAATATCATAAATAATAAAATAATATCAAAATAATTCAAAGAGGTCAATTGCAAAAAATATCCTTAGGCCAAAATGACATTAAAATATTATAATCACATGGTTAGGCTCTAGGTCAAACAGTCTCTAGGGTTTCACTAGCAAAACGTCAAAACCACAAGTCATTGATTTAAATAATTTTAAAAATGATTTAAAAATCACCAAAAATCATATCATGAATTAAATATCATTATTAAAATAATTATAAACACAAAATTTCAAAATTACCCTCATTTGGAAAACTGGGTGCTACATTGGGAGGGCACGATAATAGTTCTAGGTTTGAGAAAATGAGGAGTAGTTAAAGGCGAGGATATAGCCATGAGTCGGTCGGTGGATATCTATATTTTGTGTATATATAACTGATAGGGCAACTAAAGGTGATACTTTGAGTCTATCTATCAAGTAAAGTGTCTGGTCTTTCTAAAGTAAGTAAAGCCCATAACAAAAAGAGTTCAAAGACGATGCTATTTAGTACGAAATACGAGGTTCATAGGCGACGAAAATAATTCAAATGAGAGTTGTCAATACTGTCAGGATGAGACTCTAAGGCAGGTTTAACTATGTCTCCATCCACGTAGGATAATTCATGAAAAGCGAACCAAAGTGCAATAGGTTGATCGGACCATCATGCACCGGTTCTGATTAGACAATATGTTAGTGGATGCACCCAATAAAATATGTCATGATCAAGCTTGATAATGAAATAAGCTTGCAAAACTGAAGCTACATTAGCAGCACGAGATAGTCAAAATATGAGCAAGGGAGGTACTGATGAAGAAAATTTTAAATAGTCACAGATCTTTTAAAATCAAGGCTCGTCCGAAGTGTGGGCCTATGCATTTGGCTTGGTTGACTAGCTAAGTTAGGGTCCTCTGAAATTATAGTCTGAGAAAACTTATCTACATGGATCACAAGGACAAAGGCTTTGTTGGGTCGTGAGATATTCTACCCAACTTACAAGAATTAAACTAGTAGTGTGATGGGACAATGGGTCAAGCAATCAAAATAAAGCACAATTTTAAGCATTGAAGGAATTAAGTAAAACAAAATCACATATCGGGTCGAAAGAATTGAGCCGAGGGTGAATCCCGATCCGTGGTCGAAAAATATATCGGTATCATGGTAAAGATTATAGTTTGGCCATTTTGACCATAAGGTCATATCAAGAAATATGGTACAAGGAGATGGGTTTTGGTGGGACATGATATGTCTACCGGAAGGTGGGCTTGTCTAGGTCTTATATATGAAATTTGTGGGGAGGAAAGTGTAGTGTTGTACTCCAAATACACAAGTCACGGTAGGGGACGCCAGAAGATCAAAAATAGAAAATGGGAGTTCACGAGGTGATAATTAATGCACAAAATAAAGAAAATCAAGTTAAGGCATGAAATAAAATTAATTAGAGAATCCAGTAATAATTTAGGAACACAATTTCGGAGAGAAGATAGTCACCTAGATGAATACAGTTAAGGAACCATTAACTCATTATTCAAATTGCAAATGGGTTAGAAGGTCGTAATTAAAAGATCTAGAATTGAAGGAAGGTCGAGTAAGTCGAGGTGGAAATATAGTCACATAGCTGGGTTGATGACTAACAACACTTGTGTATATACTACTATCATGGTCATAAGTGACATGACAATTAGTGTGGAATACTTCTAACTCATGAGGGCTACCTTTGTGGCCTACCATTAATATTTCAACTCGAGTTTCCTCCAAAAAGTTTCAAAAATAAACTTTCAAAAATAAACCACCAAAATTTGTATTCACTCCAAGCCGTTCAAATTTATCATGACAAAAATTTAAATCACTTTCATAAATCTCAAGGCAAACTTTATCACGTTACTACTAACCTTTTCCAAAATTAACGTTTAAATTCAACTATTTTAACTCAAGAGTTCATAATTTACGAATCCATAAAATTTCACAATCAATCAAAAATTTAACACTATAAAATTTTCAAATAACTCATAATAAAACTCTTAGCATATTAAAAGCAATCTCAAAAAAATTTAAGCTCAATGCTCTCATCAATTTTAACTTCTATTCATGCTAAGTTATTCTAGCAAAATCACAACTTCTAAATGGTAACTTCCTTTAATCAACCAAAATAACTTTCCATCACATCCTTCGAAATTCTCTCAATTTTTTTTTTAATATTAGCAATCCCACATTAAACTAAATTTTTAAATAAACTTATCAATCAAATTTTTTTTTACCAAAAATCTAAATAGATTTGTAAATCCTCAATCATAGGACACAATTTAAAACAAAAAAAAATTCTCAAAAATTGTTTTCATAACTTTCAAATATTTAAATCAAAAATTTGCCATCATTACTTCCACTTAAAATTCAAAATTTACTAGTCATAAAATTGCAAGTTGTATGATTCAAATTTAAATAATTTATACTGCCACATTTAAAATCTAAGATCATTTTCAATCCAAATTTATAACTGTTCAAATGTGTATAACTATAATCCAATAAATCATAAACATCAAAACTCAAAAATCAAATAATTTTATATTTGTTCAAAGATGTATATCTATCACTCAAAACTCATAAATATCGCTACTCGAAAAGCAAATCAATTTTATACTTGTGCAAGGATGTACAACTATAACCCAATAAATCATAAATATCAAATCTTGAAAATCAATCAATTTCTTAAACCAAGTATAAAATTCTATAAATCCCCTGGTGTTTACTATTTAGAAATCTCAAGTTTAAAACTTTCTGTGGCAATATCCTACTTTTTCAATTACTAATCATTAAGTCAAACTAAAAAGCCTTTTTAACTCAAGTAGAGTCTTGAATGTATTCCAATTATCAATATAACTATTCTAGCCACGTGTTTGACCTACGAGCATATACTAGTGTAGTCATCTTCCTAGTTGATACTAAGAACGAAAATAAGAATCGACGGAAGAAAGAAATCAAGCAAGATGCAATTCAAGGAAGTCGAACGAGAGTCCAGAATTTGAAGTCAAGGGAAGTGGACAAGCTGTATGGATGAGATTCCTAGATTCTAATCCTATGTTGCAGGCTCACATCGGTACAATTACGTAACCGAAGTGACAAACTCGACCTGCGTAAGCCACCATAAAAATATGTAACGTCCCGGTCCCAAAATACTTAGGGCTAGGTACGTATCCATGCCAGCTGTATACATACGAAGTACACTCCAATATATGGAAACCTTGTATGTATACATAAGCTGTAAAATGCAGTAGAACCATAATAACTAAATCTCATCCACTAGATAAATAAATGATATAAAAGCAACTTTGAATTTGTCATGTATACAATCGTATGGACGGAGACAAAGTCCACTACCAACTATCTCAAATAAAATGTACAAGAAGTGATCGATAAAATAATGAGACGAACCAAGCGCAATCGTCTTCGAAAGAATGGAGAAGATCACGACCTTGGCTAGAACACCTACAAATCACAGAAGCACACACCTGGAGAGATAACCAGGTCCTCAGAGGGACGTAACAAGATACATGAAGAACATGCCATATGAACTGAATATAAATGCACCATAAAATAAAGATAAAGTAAAAGCGTCCAAACCATAACACGGCTCAATATCCCATCATTGAAACAGTAGGCTACTCCTACAACCAAACAAGGACAAGGGGTAACTTACTATTCCACGATACGACATTTACCATGCAATGATTTGGAACATGAAATTTGCTAAGGTCTCATAACCTTTCTAGTAGGCAATTTAGAAGACATCTCGATGTATGGGCATGTGAAGGCTGACTCCCCGAGGACAATGTAACAACTCTCAACACTCACACGTCAATAACAATACTATCAGCCGGCATAACTCAAGGCTAGCGGCCAACATGACCCTCGGTCCACATAGCTCGAGGCTAGTGACCCTCGCGACTCGACTACTGTAGTACGCAGTTACTACAGCTATTGGATTTGGGGTAGCCCATACATTTAATTGTCTTCTCCCTCCCAAGGACACTAGCAAAAGGTAGTTCGCTAAGACTAGGTCCATATGCATACAAAAAGACAAGAAGGAAAAAATAACTGAAGCAAAATAAAATGAACTAAAAATAGCAAGTAATGGATCCAACTGAAAATAGATAATAAATATGCAGTAAATAAATAAATAAAGGTGCGTATAATTATAACAGAAAGTAAGGCAAGGTATCTTGCCTGTGGGTGGTGCGAGAAGCAGCAAAATCCAACAATCAGAATCGTCAACACGAAAGTCAAAATCCACAAGAAGCTCTGGATGCTGAAACAAACATCACGAACGAGTTTGGAATAAAAGATATGCCTAGGAAACGCCTGTCCAAAATTCAAATTCTGGAACAGGGGCAAAATCAAAATTTTGGGTCAAAACGATGACCGTCGTTGGACCCGCTTTGCACCGAAATGTGCGCCAGAACCTATGGCCTCTAAATTCGTCAAACTACATGTCTACGAATTTGTTTGGATGAGACAAACCCAACGGTATGTCCAATTTTGGATTCCGGTGGACTGTGCACAAAATCGCCCGTTGAGTGGGATTGTGGGCCCGCCAAAATAGCGTCCCGATCAACGGTCTCAGAATCGGACCAAACTTGACTCACAGGACCAGAAAAATATTTCGAGTCCAATGGCGCAAGTTTCGTCGCAATTTGATGAGTGTGCACAAAGTAATTGGGAAATTCCGAAAAGTCCGATAGGCAAAAATTCGACGGATACGGACCAAATTCGTTGCGCATACGCAACCAATTTGAATTCCGCCAATTCTTGCACGTCCACAAATTCGATGCGGACCTTTCGGTACTTTCGGTTTGCGACGGGGTCGCCCGGTTTGTCGGGACGCACCTCGTCCGAGATTTTTAAGGTTTATAAAAACTGATTTTTCGAGATTTTTAATTTAATTAAAACTAAAATTTATTGTAGAATAAATAAATCTATTTGAAGAGGATGATAGTGGGTCATGTGGGCTTTCTACACGAATTGACGAAATTAAAAACGGAGTTAAAATGAAGGAGAAATCGAATGGAGAAGTCGGATACCTCGATGTTAAATTTTGTCGTTGTTGTGGGTGTTTGTTGTTGTTGCCATGGCGACCGTGAGGCGGGGATGCTGCCGCTATGGCGAGGCTGGCACGCATGCCGAGGAGAGGGAGAAGGATGGAGGAGAGAGGAGGAAGAAGATGGAGAAGAAATTAGGGTTTGTACATATATAACTTAAGGTTGGGAGGGGGAAACAAAGTATTGCTGCTGCTTTTGTATAAAGGTCGGCCTTCTTGGGCTTTCCATGCTGCTGCGTTGCTTTATATGTGGGGGCTTGCATTGTATGTGCTGTGTTGCTCCTTAGAACGCATGGGTGGTTGGGTAAGGCCGACCACCCATTTGGTTAAAACACTTTTTTTCTTTTTTTTCTTTTTTTTAAACGAATCAAAACCGAATGAACCTTATATATATATATATATATATATATATATATATATATATATATATATATATATATATATATATATAAATGTACCATAAAATCTCTAAAATTTTTAAATAACAAATCTAATATTATCTATTCAAATAATTAATGTATTTAAACACATGTACATACATATATACAAATTCAATTAACCATAAAAGGCAACAGTTAATAATATTTAGTAGTAATAATTAATGTACTTATTCATAACAAAAATAACATTAATAATAATAAAATGTTAAAATAGTCAAATGGGGTCTTGTTGGACTTATACCACATTTTTTTATCCGATCCAGAATATTTTGCAAATATTACAAAATATTATTTAAATAATAAAATATCAATAATTGCACAAAATAAAATAATTAGAAATTGTACATGAAATTTTAAAATAGTTTAGGAATATTGCTACGTACATAAAATAGGTCTACATGGCCACCTTGTTCACACCATATGTCTACTTGGGCTTGGTTTTGGTCCAGACCCAGTTCGGGTTGGTTTGGTCTAACCGGGTCAATAAAATCATTAAATAAAATAATATTTAAATAAAATATTTTAAATGAGTCATTACACAACTCGGTCTGGTTTTTCTAGTTCGGTCATCCCCATGGCAAGGCTTTTCCACACATGGCTAATACACTAGTCAAGGCACACAGTTACATCTTCCGTGCCAAAATTCATGGTAGTCTTGTGTTCCAAAATTCAACAATGGCTAAGGTCATTTCTAATATAAATAAAAATCATAAATTGCATAAATAAATTTGAAGTCTAATAAAATAATAATAAAAAATTTAAAAAAATTAGGGGCTTTATAAGTCACCACCATCGGGCTGAAAAGTCGGTAGATCCTCTAGAGCTGCTCCGAAATCTGGCCATACAAAACCAGCTGGGTCAGATCCCAGAAAGAGCAAGTGCCACAAAGGAAGCTTCACTTAGGAACTAAAACCAGCAATTAGTACAATAGTAATAAAGTAGTAAATAAGACAGAGTTAAGAAAAAGCATCACAGGATGATATATGATGAGATAACCATGGAACTATTCAGATAGCCAGGTTACAACCCGTAAACCAAACAAGGACCGGAGTTGTAACCCTTCGTCTGAACCGAACTTGGAATTCTCACCATTTATCGGTAAAATAAAAACAGGCATTCAGGTCATGCAGTAATCTGGAACAGAATCAGGACAAGACTAGACTGGTTAGACTCCATCTAATTATTTCCCGGCCAAGCAAGAATTACGGCTTGATACTTTAACTAACTAGGGTTATCACAAGCCTAGTTACTAGCAAGATGCAGTGAGATTATTCCACAGCCACAAGCCCTGCAGACCATCCAGGTTACCCGGGTTGAAAGATTAGGGTTGAATTCAGGTGGGTACATCGTCCAGGAAACGTATGTACCCTTAGGTAGCTTGAAGGGTGCAACACATGACAGTGTGCTGGAAATGTGCCCTACTCGACGGCAGGCTACAGATCCCAAGGTGCGCCCAGGTAACGGGATTGCCTGTAGCTGGGAGATCTTTTTATGACTAATGTATTAATCTAGTTACTTAGCCTTAGTCCATTTCAGTAGGTACTCCTGACCGTGGTACTCAGGAGTCCCCTCCTAGACATGATGCAAGACAGGACTGGATTATTTGTACAAGCACAATCGCCCACGGTGTCTGGGTTAATTATACAGGTCATGTCATGTCAGGTAGCCGTCGTAACAGCTTATCAAGATATATCATGTCAGGTTATCATGTCAAGTTCACTGGTCAAGAGTGCACCACGACGGGCTACTATCAGGTCGTGCTAGTTCCTTGTCACACCATGTCATGTACAATTATCATTTCAATCATGTCAATCAAATCGTGATTTATCAAGTTCAGGACAAAAGGCATAAGGATAAAAAAATGGGCATAAAAATATACAAAAAAAGGGATTACAAGACATGGGCAAATAATAAAACACAGGGCTATAGGGAGCCATGCGGCTCAGGTACATGCGGCCAGGAATGATCTCATGCGGCTGGGAAGAGAACAGCCCATGCGGCTGAATAGGGTCAGGCTCATACGGTCAAGAAGAGAATCCATGCGGCAGCAGCTCATGCGGCTGAGGGTCCAAAGCTCATGCGGCTGAGGAGAAGGAGGCATATGCGGCTAGCGGGAAGAGTGGGGTATTATGCGGCTGCAGAGGAAAGGGTTCCTGCGGCTGAGAGCAAGTGGCTTGCATGCGGCTCAGAAAGTAGTTCTCATGCGGCTGGGTCAAGTAAAGTCCCATGCGGCCAGCGGAAAGAGAGGGCGCATGAGACTAAGTCAGAGCATTCATGCGGCTGGAAGAATTGGGGTCCTCATACGGCCAGGGAGGGCACATGCGGCTAAACGAGTAATGTCTCATGCGGCTCAAGAAGTGCAGAGTATATGCGACTTGGGATTGAGCGAGTTATGCGACTAGATGAGTTCGGCCCTCACGCGGCTCAAGTACTTCCAGCCATGCGGCTGAAGAGAACACTTGCCGCATGAATTATTCATGCGGTCAAGTCAAGCACAGTTCATCTTCTCCAAAATCCCGAGAAGAAGAATACCATGAGAGCCAAGTTTTCAAGCTCCATAACTCCATCTTCCGGAGCCCAAATCCGAACTTCCATAGGTCAAAACAGGTCAGAATGAAATGCTCTACAACATAAAACCATCAAACTCAGAAATAACAAGATTAAGTAGATCAAATCCAAAAATTTCAAAAATAAAGTAAACTTAGATCTACAAGAATCTAGCCATGAAAGTGGAAATGCCAAGTATTAAAGTAAGTTAAAATGCTATAAGGAAGAGGATGAAGCAATAAAGTTGGACTTCCTCCATGAAGCAAGTTACACTTGCCTAGACCTCTCTCCCTCTCTCTGGTAGGGGAAGAAGTAAATGGAGGAAAGAAAAGAGTAATGAAGAGAGAGAAGGAAGAATGGGTAATAAATGGTAGTGGTGGTGGTGGTAAGTAGGGGGTTCACCCTTGGTTCATGATGAACCAATAGCAATCCCAAACTGAACCAAGCCAACCCGAACCAAGAATAACCCAAGCCAGGATGGAAACTAAGCAAGGAATCGTGCAATACAAGATAAAATATGTACACATATTCCAAAATACGTAAAACGGACCACAGGCATTACAATTAGCAGGGGCTGGATCAGGCTGAGGAGCCTGAGCAACAGGTAAAATGCCTCCGGCACCAACTGCAACAGGAGAAGGAGGAAACCTATGAGACCTATGGACTTCAGATAGAGTGTTATACATGGGATATGAATCCAAAGGAATGTTGTATCTGCGAAATATGATAGAAAGAATCATCGGGTGATACATCACAGGCAATTCCAAAATACGTGATCTCGTCGCCATCATAGTTTTGATCGGCCTTCTTCCAGTTGCCCATAGCCACCATCATAGTTTTGAGAAGACTGAAAGGAATTCTAAAATGAATGTGATACATCGCAGGTAATTCCAAATATGTGATTTTGTCGGTAGATCCCATTTTGGTCAAGATTGACACCATAATGATCTAATGGAGTTTATAGAATCATTGCTTCAAGTACCGTGATATGAGCCATCCCAGGGGTTTGGGATTCAGAGCACACATCGCGTCCTTGAAGGTTTCTAAGTTCATATCGGGACCGAATTGGACTTTGGTGATGTCAACAAGAGCATCTCCAGTATTGGAAACTTGGGGCCATTCACTCAAGTCATCATCATTAAATTCCATCTTGATTCTGCAGACAGAAGAATACATGATGCCCTATGAATATTGCAAGTTGTAGTAAAACATGCGAACTGCATTGCCATATATATGATTGGCAACTTCCAAAAATTTACGTAGGACAATATTTTGAAAAGTCAAACAATATTCTAGAAATATATTAAAATTAATAGAATTTTTAGGACAAATAGTTCTTTTGTGGTAGTCATCAAACCAAGCAATAGATGTCTCTAAGTCTATAAATAGAGTAGCATCAAATTCATCATAATCATAAGGAGGAGGAGGACTAAAGAGATTCTCTAAGGCCTCGTTTGGTTTGCGGAATCTCCGGGTTGGGAAAGGAAAGTGATTATTTTCCTATGTTTGGGTGCCAAAGGAATTGAGGAGGAAAGGAAAGTGATTCCTAATGGAAGAGAAATTAGGGGGAAAGTGATTCCATCTATCCAAGCAAGGAATCACTTTCCTTTCCCATATTGAAATTAGGGTGCCAAAGGAATTGAGGAGGAAAGAAAAATGATTCCCATATTGAAGTAATCACTTTCCTTTCCAAATTTCTTGGCATTTCCAAACATCGAAAAAGAAAATCAATGGGAAATAAAATTTCCCAAAGAAAAGGAAATGACAAGGAATTGATTTCCTTTCCCTTCCATTCCACGAACCAAACAAGGCCTAAAGGGTCGTACGATGGGTTCGAAGTTGAAGCATCATCTTCTTTCTTCTTATTTTTAGCAAATCTAGGAGCCATTGAAATTGAAAAAGAAAAGTGAGAAAATTGCCTTAAAAAATGATGTAGATTGGAAGAGAACACCGAAAAACCTTTGAATCCAAAAATTTGGAGTTAGAAACTTTAAAGATTGGGATTTCTAGGGTTAGGGTTTTGATTTTAGGGTTTGGAGAGGGGGGTTTCGGGTGCTGGTTTGGGAAGAAAATGGGAAGAGTTTTTGAAAGAGATGTAACTTAAATGGGAGTAGGCCAGCACTCGGGTCGGGTCTGGAAATAGGAGCACCGAACTCGGCCAGAGTTCGGTCCGAGTTCTATATGCCTGAATTCTGTGAAGCATAATTTGTTTTATGTTTAACCAAATAACATAAAACTATTTTTCGCACTACAAGAAATTGCATTTTTAGCAACATATTTTTTCGACATAGCGTCTTTTATGTCTCCAAAAGCTAATTTTTTAGATATATTAGCGACATGGGTTCTGGTATGTCTTGGAATGTACAAAAAATTTACTAACGGAAAACCACATATCAATACCGCCAAAAACTTGCTAAATACAGCGACATCAACATGTCACAGAATGACAAGATACATTTGGTGACATGTTCATGTATGTCGCAGAACGACACCATACATTTCGCAAAATCTGCCTGTGTGTCGTGGAACAATATGAGACATTTGACGACATGTGTCTGTATGTCGCATAATGATATCATACATGTGGCAACGTGTGCTTGTGTTGGCAAATATATTTCTAAAGTTTTTCTTCTTCTTTTTTTGAGATGCATTTCTAAAGTTTTTCAATCCTAGACTTATCCCAAGAAATTAAAAAAAGGAAAAGTAAACCCATTTGAAGCATCCAAAAGTAACCCCAAACTAGGGGTACAACTTGGGCGGGCTAAAACCCGAGCCCGATCGGATAAACCCGTTGATGGGTTGGGTTAGGGTTGAAGATACTCAGGTTCGGACTCGGATTTGGGTTAAAATATTTGAACCCGATCAACAATCGGGTTGGGCTCGGGTTCATGTATCGGGTTACCCGAAGAACCCGAAACCCGACTTTTATATATATATATATATATATATATATATATATATATATATATATATATATATATATATATATATATATATATTTTTTTTTTTTTTTTTTTTTTTTTTTTTTTTTTTTTTTTTTTTTTTTTTTTTTTTTTTGAAGCAATGGGTAATTGTGGCGAACTCGCCTCCGCTCGAACTCCTGACCACTTGGGCCGCATGCATCTCTCTTAACCACTAGGCTAGAGGTCATTCGCAATATATATATATATATATATATATATATATATATATATATATATATATATATATATATATATATATATATTGTTTCATACTTCATAAATAAAAAGTTTAAATCATAAATTTGTCCACCCAAACTCTTCAACTCCTTATCATAAATCTTATATCTTATTTCAGTTTGTATCTTGTAATGATCAAGACTTTATTGCCATTTGATTATATGTTTAATATTACTTTTGTTTAAAATTATTTCAAATATTATATTAGAGCCCGATAAACCCGATGGACCCGACCCAATCCTCCGGACTTGATCTCGGACCGGACATGGGCTAGCCTTATGATTTATCGGGTTGGGCTCGGGTTGACCTCAAGCCCGACCCAACCCAACCCGCCGAGTTGCACCCCTAACCCAAACACCATATTTGAAAAAATTAATAAAGAATGCCGAATGAAAAGGCCAGCATTGTGCAGAGGAAAGAGGCCTTCTGGAAGTGCACATAGTGCCACCACCAAGTAAGAAGAGAAGATGGTGCGTGTCCGCCTCATCTTCATCATCGTCTTTCTCTGCCTCCTCCGCATCGACTGCATTTGCTTCAGTATCTCCTCCTCCTTCTGAGAATCATAAATTTGGGGACTTGCTCATGGTCCGCTGTCAAAAAGTTTGGATTTTTAGATTAGTATAATTTATGTGACTATGTTAGTTTAACCCAAAATTAGGATTTGGTACAATTTCTTGCGACTGTGAAAGTTAAGAGTTCAAAATTGGGGTAGGTTGGATGCCTCCTTCTCAATACTCGATGAAATTCCCAAGTAGGGACGCAGGCCCAACGCGACTACTTACGCCACGCTCATGCATTTCCTCTGTTAGTACATTTTCTTATTGGCTCCATGCTTGCTTGTAGTTAGGTATATACTCACTGGTGCTGCTCATGGTTTCATCTTAATTTGTATCAGGATTTGTTATCTTGTTCTGCATAATCCATGCAGTTTATGTTTTGCACGAAGGCCACCTAGTTATGCTCGTTGAATTTGATGACCGGAGAGATGCTTTGGTTGTCATCCTTGAGTTAGATGGTATTCTTATTATGATCCAACCATCCTCTTCCACTTTTTTCTGTACCATGTCTTATTTACTTGTGGAATTTTTGTTCGTGCATGCTCTCTGATACAAGATCTTCCAGTCGAGTGGAATATTGTCTTAATTTTGTTTGTTAAATTGTCAAGGCGCTATAATTCAAACGATTCAACTTTTTCTTTGGTGCAACCATGTTGTTAGTTATCTCTTATCTTTTTTTTTTTTTAATTTATTTATCTGCTCTCGTACTTGTGTGGAGCTAATTGTTATAAGCTGGTGTTGGTGACGTAATTCTTTTCAGTTCCAGAGCAAGCTAATAATTATTTGTTCTAATAAAGGTTATTATTCTATTGTTGTGCTAAATGTATATTTCAGTGTATGGACTAAATTTTCTCATACACAGACCATTGATTCAACATATAGAAGTTAGTTTAGTCTTATTTCTTGTATGACCTAGAGTCTTTTTACTTTTGTTTAGTTTTGGTCCTACATTGGGAAGACAAAAGGAAGCGGGCCCACCCCTGCATGTAAATATGTACTTTGGTGGTGAGTACAAGTTTATAGGCAAGGGTGTTCTCTCCTTTTGTTTTCCTAATGTGGGACTAAAACTAAGAGCAAAACTAGCAAGGTTCTAGGCCATACAAGAAATAAGAATAAACTAACTTGTACAGGGCGAAACCTGGATGGTTTGACAAATAATTGAAGTAACCATCAGTCACATTCATATCAGGTTCTTTAGATTTCTGTTATTTCTGGAGCGAACTCAAAAACTGTAGAAAATAATAATACCTTGCTTTATTGATGGAGGCTGATTACAATATATATAGTGTCTACATGATTGAGCTTATGGGCCATATTTACAATAGTTACAAATATAATCTAATAATCTAACACCTCCCCTCAAGTTGGAACATGCAAGTCACAAATGCCCAACTTGGGAAGGAAAGAATCAAACACATGCTTTCCAAGGGGCTTAGTGAAGATGTCAGCCAGTTGAGTAGAAGTAGGAACATGCGAGGCTATTACGGTGCCATCTCTAATAGCATCGCGAACAAAATGCAAATCCACCTCAATATCCTTATTGCGCTCATGAAATACCGGGTTCTGAGCCAGGTGCAGGGCTGACTGACTGTCACAATACACCGACATAGCAGACTCCTGGCGAACGCCCAAACACACCAATAACTCCTTCAACCTTTTCAACTCACAAACAAGCACAGCGAGAGATCGGTATTCAGCTTCAGCGGAAGATCGGAAAACAGTTGGTTGCTTCTTGGTCTTCCAAGAAATAGGAGACCCCCCCTAGAAACACCAACCAGCCTGTAACAGAGCGGCGAGTCAAGGGACAACTGGCCCAGTCGAAATCACACCAACCAGAAAGACGGAGATCACAATCAGCTTTCAAAAGAATACCCTGTCCCGATGCATGTTTGAGATATCTGACAACTCTCAAAGCAGCATGCCAATGATCTTGTCGAGGCTCCTGTAAGAATTGAGACAAGATATGCACAGCATAGGCTAAGTCAGTGCGAGTAAATGATAGATAAATCAACCTTCCAACCAGCCTCCGATAAGGCTCTGCATCCGCCATCTTTGGACTAGTCGATTCTGCCAGCTTGTGATTGGGCTCTATGGGAAAGCCAGCAGGTCGAGACCCCATCAAGCCGCATTCTGAAATGATGTCCAAAGCATACTTTCTTTGACACAAGAAAATGCCTTCTGCACTCCGAGCCACCTCTATGCCAAGAAATTACTTCAACACACCAAGGTCCTTCATGTTAAAGCAAGAGAACTAAGGTACTTTTTGAAAGCATCTAAAGCACCTGAGTCATTACCAGACACAATCATATCATCCACATAGATCAAAACATGCAACTCTACCTTCCCTTTAAAAAGAGAGAAAAGGGAATAATCGAAATGAGATTGAATAAATCCATAGGATATCAGGGAAGCAGTAAGCTTAGCAATCCAACAACGTGGTGCCTGTTTCAATCCATATAGAGACTTACGCAGGCGACACACTTTGTTAGGTTCACTATGCGAAAAACCTGGCGGCAACTTCATATGCACTTCTTTTGTCAGATCGCCATGAAAAAAAGCATTGTGCACATCCATCTGGTGTAAAGTCCAGTCTCTCACAGCTGCAACAGCCAAAAATACTCAAACTGTAGGCATCTTAGCTACCGGGGCAAATGTCTCTGAATAGTCGATCCCCTCGACCTGATGATTATCGAACACAACTAGCCGTGCCTTTAAGCGCTCAACACTGCCGTCGGAGTTGTACTTTATCTTGTACATACATCTACTTCCCAATGTTTTTTTCCCAGGAGGCAAATCGACAATACTCCAAGTCCTATTATCTTCCAGATCCTGTATTTCAGTTTGCATAGCCGCGCGCCAGCCTGAATCTCGCGAGGCCTGGCGATATGAAGTAGGCTCAATACTTGCAGTTATAGCTGCAAGAAAATCTCTGTGTCCACCAGTAAAATCTCTGTGTCCAGCCTGAATCTCGCGAGGCCTGGCGATATGAAGTAGGCTCAATACTTGCAGTTATAGCTGCAAGAAAATCTCTGTGTCCAGCAGTAAATATGTCATAACTTAGAAATTGTGTTAGAGGATACGAAGTACCTGAGGAAGTGACGGGAACAGATGAACTGTGGTGAAGGGGGGACTTTTACTTTGAATAACATTCGTTACAAAATCCTGTAATCGCACTGGCTGTGATTTCTTTCTCATTCCTCTTTCCAATACTACCTCGTCGGGCACCTCTGGCAACACTGTGTCCCCTGTATCATCAGTAGTACCCGCATCACCCCCAACATACTCTCCTGTCAATACTTCTGTAGCTACCTGTGCATCTTCGCCACTCGGTGCCGAGCCGCCAGCAACCACTTCGGCCTCAGCAACCGCAGCCGCCACCATCCCAAAAACCTTGATTTCGTCTCCCGGCACCCAACAGATGTATGACGTGTCGCAGAAGACATCTCGCTAGCAGAGCCATACCCAGGAAATTCTTTTTCATAAAAAGTAACATCACGGGACACAAAAAATTTACCAGTCTCCAAATCATACAGTTTCCATCCCTTTTTATCAAGGGGATATCCAACAAAGATACATTTTCTACTCCTGTTAGCAAATTTATCATTTCAGGATTTCAAATCATACACATAGCACAGACAATCAAAAATACGTAGATGATCATACGAAGGAGCCGAACCATATAAAACTTCATAAGGAGACTTAAACTGCAAGATATTAAAAGGTGTTCTATTTATCAAATAACATGCACCCAGAACACATTCCCCCCAAAAATCCAAAGAAAGAGAACCATAAAATCTCAATGCCCGGCTACTCCTGCTCTCTGACTCTGATCTGATGGTATCCTGACCGTAAGTCGATCTTCGAAAATACTGCTGCCCCCCTTGAGTTGATCAAACAAGTCATCTATCCTCGGGAGAGGGTATCTGTTCTTTATTGTTATTGAGTTCAAGGTACGATAATCAACATATAACCTGGACGTACCATCCTTCTTTTTCACAAGAAGCATCGGGGCTCCCCAAGGTGATCCACTTGAACGAATGAATCCCTTGGTCCTAAGTTCTTCAATCATCTTGTACAATATCTCCAACTCTGACGGCGCCATTCTGTAGACTCTCTCCGGCACTGGGGCTGTCCCGGAAATCAAGTCTATGGTGAACTCGATCTCCCACTCTGGCGGCATCCCTGGAAGCTCTTCTGGAAAAACATCTGAAAACTCCTCGACTATCCGGGGGAACTGCACTGCTGCCACGGCCATCCACAATACCGGAGGAGAAGGTTCAACTTCGCCTCGGGAAAAGAAAAACTCCGGCTCGCCTGGAATGCTAAAAACAATCCTGCCAATATGGCAGTCTATTCTAGCATACTGGTTCCTTAACCAATCCATCCCTAAGACCACATCATAATCGGCCATCGGAAACTCTATCAATCTAGCAGAAAATTCTCTACCGCTAACTACGATCCGACACGAGAAATATACTCTATCTACTCCCACGAGTCCGTTACCAGTAAGTATATTGAGCCTTACTGATAATGACTTGGGCTCCAATCATATCCATGTCGCGAATCGTGCAGACATAAATGAATGCGATACACCAGAATCAAATAAAGCTAAAGCGGGAAAGGAGTTGACGAGAATAGTACCTGCCACTACCTCTCCTGGTGCCAATCCTTCCTCTACGGTCATTACCATAGCCTGACCATGCCCTCGGGGTGCTGGTCCCCTCTGCTGAAATCCTTGCTGCCTATTCTGGATCTGGGCTTGGGCTTGTGCATACTGTTGGGGGTGTTGTTGCTGGAATGCCTGGGACTGAGGCGGCAAGGGCCTCTGAGGCTGATACTGCTGATGTTGGACTGGAGCTGGTCCTCTCACTGAAGAACTAGAAAGGTTGGACGATGATAAACCACCCCAATTCGGGCAAGATCCAACCTTATGATCTACTGCTCCGCAAGCCAGGCACAATCCCTGCGTCATGCGACACTCCGAAACAACGTGTCCTGGCTTCCCACAATGAGTGCAGCCCATTGTGGAAGACTGCTTCTGCTTCTGCTGCTGAGGGTACGTCGGGGCTGAATGCTGAACCGACGTCACTGAGGCCGTCCGCCTCGGAGCTCCAATAGTCAAGGCCCTAGCTGTCGAGGCCAGTGCTGAGGACTGATTCATCTGGCCGTAAGATCTCTTCCGACCTCCGGTCCTATCCAAAATCCTCTGGGAGGTATACTCATGCCTCCTAGCTGCTCTCAAGACTGCATCAAAAGTCTGATGCTCAAACTGCTCCACTGCCAATAAGATCTCGAGATGGATCCCCTGCTGGAATCGCCGGGCTCTATCATACTCGGTTGCCACCAAGGTGGGAGGAAACTGACTGAGTCTGGAGAACCCGGCCGCATATCCGTCGACCGTCCTGCCCATCTACTTCAGATTGGTGAACCTCGTCTGTAGATCGTACCGAGCTACAACATCAAAATACTTGGTCTGGAATCTCTTTCTGAATACTATCCAAGCAATGGGTGCTGCTAATCCTACGGCCTGCGTCGCCCACCAGCTGCGGGCAAGATCTAACAACTGCAAGCGCACTACGGCTACCTTTTCGTTCTCTGGGGTCCTGGCTGCTTCTAGAATCACCTCTGTGTCCTGAAGCCAAGCATCTGCGGCGATAGCATCTTTGCTACCATCAAAGAATGGAGGGTTCAAGCGCTTGAAGTTGTTGGCCGTGCTGCTACCCTGATGACCTCCTCTGGTCAGAGCATCCATCACTGCCTGGTGCAAGGCATCTCCTCGATGATCTTGGGAAGCTATTAATGACCTGATGAGACCCACCAGTGTGCCATCATCAGGCTCTGTAGGATGAACTGGCTGGACCGGTGGTTCTCCTCCAATAGGCACGACTCTGGAGGCTACTCCCAAATGCTGGGCTTGATCTCCAGGTTGCTGCTGGTCCACGGGAGGTGCTCTGCCTTGCTGATCGGCAAGGCCAGGTACAATGCCGCTGAAGAAGATGACATGGGGAATAATTAGTAAGGACCAAGACAGGTCAACGATACAGGCATGTAATCAGGTCAAGAAGTTCAGGGATTCAGAGGATACAAACAGAGATCAAGGGCGAGTACTGATTGAGACATCTATTCGGTAAACCCTCACATATCTTGATTTACAAGACCTGCATGGGCCACCACTTAAACCATGTCACGCCCCAGAGCCAGAATACTGGAGAGCGGGGGCGGACATAGCCAGCTACGTATATTGAAGTACAATCCACCTCGCTATACGGTCACGGCTGTCTAGATACATGAGGGTTTAACTACAAGCCAACAGTCTCTTATGGTCATGAATAAGCCTAGTGTCTCAATCACAAACAAGTAAGTAAATGTCACAAGATGTAAGATCACCAAATATACAATAGTAAGGCATCCCAAATATTACATATTCAGCTGATCATGAAGCTAGTCGTTATAAAATATGAAGACTAGCAAGAGTTTAGTCATACATGATCAACCCTAGGATCTGTCAATCATGTTACAGCCCGTAGGCAGATAGTAAGTAAAGGTGCAATCGAGCTAAACAGGTGCTCGTCGGCTAACGCCTCAAAAGAATATTTTTATAATAAAGTGGGAGAGCCAAAAATAACCCACTCGTTGCCCTGGTTACGCCTGGTGGTCACCATCGGGCTGGAAAGTCGGCAGATCCTCTGGAGCTGCTCCAAAATCTGGCCATACAAAACCAGCTGGGTCAGATCCCATAAGGAGCAAGTGACACAAAGGAAGCTTCACTTAGGAACAAAATCCAGCAATTAGCACAGGAGTATAAATAAGTAAGAACTAGAAATATGAAAATATCTGGATGATATACGAGATAACCATGGAGCTATTCAGATAACCAGGTTACAACCCGTAAACCAAACAAGGACCGGGGTTGTAACCCTTCATCTGAATGGAACTTGGTTTCCCACCATTTATCGGCAAGATAATATAAGAAAATCAGGTCATGTAACAATCTGGTACAGGATCAAGACAAGACTTCGACTGATCATTCCCCATTCAACAATCACGGCCAAGTAATAAGTACGGCTTGATACTTTAACTAACTAAATTTATAACAGGCCTAGTTACTAACAAGATGCAGTGAGATTATTCCACAACCACAAGCCCTGCAGACCATCCAGGTTATCCAGGTCGATATATCATGTCAGGGATGCAACACGTGGCAGTGTGCTGGAAATGTGCCTACTCGTCGGCAGGCTACAAGTCCTTGAGCGCCTAGATAACGGGATTGCCTGTAGCTGGGAAATCTCTTCATGACTACTAGGATTATTCTAGTTATTAACCTTAGTCAATTTCATTAGGTACCCCTGACCGTGGTACTCAGGAGACCCATCCTAAACATGATGCAAGACCAGACTGGTTTAATTGTACAAGCACAATCGCCCACGGTGTCCAGGTTATTTATACTTATTAAGTTTTGTCATGTTAGCGTCGCAACAGCATGTCAAGTTTTCTTGTCAGGAGTGCGCCACGGCAGGCCACTATCATGCATTATCATGTTGTGCCCATGTATCGTGTCAGGTTCATATATCGTGTCAGGTTCATGTCATAATTATCCCACATTACACTAAGGATCAAGAGAAACAACACGGATAAGGTAACAAGATTTGTCATGGCATAACAAATGGTACAAGAGATAAAAAGGGGTACCAGGGACAGCATGTACCAGCAAACAGCATGCGCCAACAAACAGCATGCGCCAGCAAAATAGCATGTGCCAGCAAACAGCCAGCAAACAGCATGTGCCAGAAAAATAGTATGCGCCAGCAAACAGCCAACAACAACATGCGCCAGCAAACAGCCAGCAACAGCATGCGCCAACAAACAGCATGCGCCAGGAAACAGCATACGCCAGGACAGCATGCGCCAGCAAACAGCATGGCAATAGCTTTTTGCCAGGAAACAGCATGCGCCAGGAAACAGCATGTGCCAGGACAACATGCACCAACAAACAGCATAGCAACATCTTTTTGCTAGCAAATAGCATGCGCCAGGAAACAGCATACGCCAGCAAACAACATGCGCCAGCAAACAGCATACGCCAGCAAACAACATGCGCCAGCAAACAGCAAGGCAACAGCTTTTTGCCAGTAAACAGCATGCGCCAGAAAACAGCATGCGCCAGGACAGCATACGCCAGTAAACGGCATGCGCCAGCAAACATCATATCAACAGCTTTTTTCCAGCAAATAGCATACGCCAGGAAAAAGCATGCGCCAGCAAACATCATGGCAACAGCTTTTTGCCAGCAAACAGCATGCGCTAGGACATCATGCGCTAGCAAACTGTATGCGCCAGCAAACAGCATGGCAACAGCTTTTTGTCAGCAAACAGCATACGCCAGGAAACAACATACGCCAGCAAACAGCATGCGCCAGCAAACAGCATGACAACAATTTTTTGCCAGCAAACAGCATGCACTGCTCATCTTCTCCAACCAGCCTCCAATGGCCATAAAAACCCATGAACCAAAAGACCATAATTCACTCAAAATAAGTCAAAATCAGGACTTTCAATAGTCTAAATTGGGTAGAATCAAATTTCCTATAACATAGAACCATCAAAACTTGAAAACTAGAAAGTTTGATAGATCAAAAACTATGAAAATTCGAAAATAGGCTAAAACCTAGATCTACAAGAAAATATAAAATGACAAGAACTAAGGTGGATTAGAAAGTTGCATAGAAGAGTTTAGAACAATAAAAATGGTGGGTTCCTTCATGAAGCAAGTTGCACTTGCCTAGGCTAGGGTTCTCTTGGTTGGTGGTGGAGAGTAAATGAAGAAGGAAGGAAGTAAAGAGGAGAGAGAATGGAAAGGGGTTATAAATAAGGAGGGTGGTGGTAGGTAGGAGGGTTCACCTTTGGTTCATGATGAACCAAAGCAAACCAAGCCAAGCCGAACCAACCCAAGAATAAACCAATTAATGAAATGTTAGAACAAATCGAGCAGGGAGATATACAATACGAGTCAAAATACGTATACGTATACCAAGATACGCAATACGAACCATAGTATTACACAACTAGTATGATTTCGTAGTGGTACTCGAACTAGAGAATCACTACAGCCTGCAGTAGAATATAAGATATAAGTTAAGGTACTCAATCACATTAGAAAAAACTTTTATCAATTCTTGCTGTTAATTGTCTCCTTTTGAAAACAACTGTCCTCCTTTGACAATTTCTCTTCTTTTTCAGAAATTGATTCCTTGTTTGATCTGTCTTCAGGATGGTGGAGACACGATCAGCAGCGCTCTGGTCTTAGGGATACCACTGAGAGGTCTGCTACTTCCCATCTGACTCAGTAGGCCCCAAGGACCACAGTGCCTCTTGTTCCAGCTCAGGTGGGCCTATCTGCAACTTTTGGGGGTGCTCCTCCACCAGCTCCGAGGACTACCCCAGGAGTTCAGGGGATGCTACCACCACCGCCCCAGGGGACAGTTGATGCGACACAGTATTTCGCTTTCATACAGCAGATGATGGAGATGCTGGAATGTCAGGCAGAGGACATGAGGTAGGGCGTTGATAATGCCCACCAGTTAGCGATGGTGGCAGTGGAGAAGGTGACTGCCCAACCCTAAGAAGGACAGATTCAGCCATACCAGCCGAGGACTCCAGGTATTCAAGAGTTCCAGAAGATGAGGCCGCAGGACTTCAAGGGTACGGAGGGTATCCTTTACGCGGACGACTGGATCAAGCACATAGAGAAGATTTTCCATCTCACAGAGATACCGGCTAGACTCTAGGTGGAAGCAGCAGGTAGCATGATGCAGGACCTTGCCCGCACTTGGTACCAGACCGACCCCAAGGTTGGTACTACGGGGCAAACTTAGGAGGCTTTTAAGAAGCTTTTCAAGGAGAAGTTCTTCCCTGATACTGCACTTGGCGCGTTGGAGACATAATTTGAGAACCTGGTTCAGGAAAAACCAGACTGTAGAGGAGTACGCCGGGGAGCTCTGTCGCCTGGGACAGATCTGTGGAGGGCCTAGCGAGACAGCGAAGGCTAGGAGATTCAGGAAGGGTTTGGTTAAGGTAGTCAAGTCCTTAACCAAGAGCAACAGGAATGCTACATTTGAGAAGATTTTGATGGGAGCAATGGCAGCAGAGGATGATCTGGAGCTGAAGCAGAAGAGAGGTCGTGATTACCATACAGCCGGTGGCAGTAGAGGACCGGCCAAGAAGCCCCATTTTCAGCAGCAGCATCAGCAGAGGTCCTTCCAGCAGCAAAGGCCATTCCAGCAGGCACAGCAGAGACAAGGTCAGCAGGCATCGAGACAGCAGCAGGCCACCATTTGTGACTTCTGTAAGAAGCCAGGGCACATGTGGAGTGAGTACAGGAAGAGGCTAGGCAAGTGCCTACTCTGTGTTTCATCAGAGCATCAGTTGAGGGAGTGTCCTGAGGCTTAGGCGTAAGGGACAGGGATCAGGAACCAAGGCTCCAGTGTAGCAGCAGAGGGGACCCTTGCCGACTCAGCAGCAGAAGTTTGTTCAGCACCAGCAGCAGACTAGAGGAGGCCAGCAGGGGCGAGTTTTTGCCATGGCAGCGGAAGATACCGAGGCAGTAGGCGATCTGATAGCAGGTTTTGTTCTTATCGACTCTTTTTTCGTATTCGCATTATTTGATTCGGGTACTTCCCATATCTTCGTGTCTGTATATTTTGCCATTAGACACCAGCTTTCTTCTGAACCTTTGCCTAGGACTTGTAAGATCACGACTGGGGATGGTATTATCTTCGTCAGTGATGTTTGCAAGGATCGGAGAGTAGTTTTGGGTGGCCGAGAACTGGATGTGAGTCTTTTCGTGATGCTATTACTGAACTATGATATTGTACTCGATATGGATTGTTTGAGCAGGCACCATGCCAGTATAGATTGCCGCAGGGGTAGAGATCTTTTCAGCATAACAGGAGAGCCAGTGTTCGAGTTCACCAGACAGGAGTCAGAGCAACGCAGCAGAGTTTTCTGTGGAGTTTCAGCAGAGGAGCAGAGCGTGCCACATCCACTGATAGCTGAGTTTATGGATGTATTTCCGGAGGAGTTGCCAGGGTTGCCTCCGGACAGGGATGTGGAGTTCTCTATAGAGTTGATACCCGGCGCAGAGCCGATATCTTAGCATGTCTATAGAGTGAACAACAGTGAGCTTGTGGAGCTGAAGAAGCAGGTAGATGAGTTGCAGGACAAGGGCTTCATCCGATCGAGTTCTTCACCGTGGGGTGCTCCATTACTTTTTGTACCGAAGAAGGATGGGTCGGTATGGATGTGTATCGACTACAGGGCATTCAACAACCTCACGATCAAGAACAAGTACCCACTGTCGAGGATCGATGACCTGTTCGATCGGTTGAGCGGAGCGAAGGAATTTTCTAAGATTGATCTGAGGTCAGGATATCATCAGGTGAAGGTGAAGAAGGAGGATATTCCGAAGATAGCTTTCAGGACTCGGTATGGCCAGTTTGAGTTCATGGTGATGCCGTTTGGGTTAACTAACGCCCCGGCGGTGTTCATGAACTTGATGAACAAGGTGTTCCACTAGTACTTGGACAAGTTCGTGGTGGTGTTCATCGATAATATTTTGGTGTATTCGAAGACCCCAGAGGTGCATGAGAAGCATTTGAGAGTGGTTCTGGAGACTCTCAAGAAGGAGCAGCTGTACGGCAAGCTCTCGAAGTGTGAGTTCTTCTTGGATCGAGTTGATTTTCTAGGTCATGTGGTGACCGGAGATGGGATCTCAGTCGACCCGAAAAAGATCAGAACAGTTGAGGCATGGACAGCACCGAGTTCAGTCACAGAGATCATGAGCTTTCTGGGATTGGCAGGATACTACAGGAGGTTTGTTCAGGATTTCTTCCGGATTGTAGAGCCATTGACTAGGCTGACCCGGAAGAACGCAGAGTTTGTTTGGTCAGAGGAGTGTCAGGTTGCTTTTGATGAGCTAAAGAAGCGACTGACGACAGCCCCAATTTTAACATTACCATCAGGATCAGGCGGGTTCACTATCTACAGTGACGCCTCAGGAAAGGGTTTGGGTTGTGTCTTGCAGCAGCATAGGAAGGTGATTGCCTATGCATCCAGGCAGTTACGTCCGCATGAGAAGAACTACCCTACCCATGATTTGGACTTGGCAGCGGTTATCTTTGCTCTGAAGCTGTGGAAGCACTATCTATACGGAGAGCGTGTGGAGATCTTCACAAACCACAAGAGCTTAAAGTATGTGTTTACACAGAAAGAGCTCAACATGAGGCAGCACAGATGGTTGGAGTTGATGAAGGACTTCGATATTTCATTGTAGTACCATCTAAGAAAGGCCAACGTGGTTGTCGATACCTTGAGTAGGTATACAGTAGCTATGTGCTTGACGATGGATCGTCATCTATTAGCAGATTTGGAGAGTTTGGGGATCGAGGTGATCATGCCAGGAGTTCAGATGCAGATATGGGGCCTTCAGATTCAGTCAGACTTGATGGAGAGGATCAAGTCAGCTCAGTTCGACGATGTTACCTTGCGGTGTATCTGAGAGTAGGTTCGAGCATGATTGGCAGATGTGGAGTTCATCATTATGGAGGACGACACATTGAGGCACGGTTCTAGACTGTGTGTGCCTAGCGAAGAGCTTCGAGAGCAGGTTATGCAGGAGGCCCATCGCTCTCTGTACACCATGCATCCAGGTGCCAACAAAATGTATAGAGATTTGAAGGAGCATGTATGGTGGTATGGGATGAAGCGGGAGGTAGCACGCTTCGTAGCCAGGTGTCTAGTCTGTCAGCAGGTTAAGGCAGAGAGGCAGAGGCCAGGAGGACTGTTGCAGCCATTGCCCATTCCGGAGTGAAAGTGGGAGCACATTACGATAGATTTTGTTTCTGGATTACCGCGTTCACCAGGAGGGAAAGACGCGATTTTGGTCATCGTGGACAGGTTGACCAAATCGGCCCACTTTTTGCCATTTAAAGTAGGGACGTCTACTGAGAAGCTAGCGAAGTTGTATATGCGGCAGATTGTCAGGATACACGGAGTTCTGGTGAGCATTGTCTCGGATCGGGATAGTCGCTTTACTTCCCATTTCTGGTGGAGTCTGCAGACTAGTTTGGGCACTCAACTCAAATATAGTACTGCATACTACCCTCAAATGGAACGGACAGTCGGAGAGGACTATTTAGACTCTCGAGGACATGTTGCGGACTTGTGTTCTGGATTTTGGAGGATCATGGGAGGATCACCTGCACTTGGTAGAGTTTGCATACAACAACAGTTACCAGGCCAGCATTGGTATGTCACCATTCGAGGCGTTGTACGGGCATAGATGTCGTACTCCCTTATCTTGGGATGATGTTGGAGAGCGAGCTTTATTGGGACCTGAGATGGTTGTGGACGCTGCTGAGAAGGTAAAGTTCATCAGGGATCGACTTCGTGTGGTGCAGGACAGACAGCGGCATTGGGCCGACAGCCACCGAAGACCTTTGCAGTTTGAGGTATAGCTTAGACTTAGGATTAGAATCTTGTTGTTTATAATTTTGTTGATTATGTGATTGTTTTAGTTAATTGAGACCATGCTTGTGCTAGGTTGGAGATATGGTATTCTTGAGGATTTTACCGACTCGAGGCACTATTCGTTTCGGTGGAGGAGGGAAGCTTAGCCCACGCTATGTCGGACCTTTCGTTGTCAGCGGAAGGGTCGGTGACGTGTCATACATACTGGACTTGCCCTCTTCCTTAGCGGGAGTCCACAATGTATTTTACGTATCGCAGTTGAGACGGTATGTGGCAGGTACTAGCCATGTACTGGACCATTCCGAGATTGAGGAGGGACCTACTCTCAGTTATCCAGAGCAGCCTGTGGAGATTCTAGACCGACAAAAGAATGTGTTGCAGAACCAGTCGATACCCTTAGTTCTCGTATCTTGGAAGCATCACTCTCCAGGAGAGTCCACCTGGGAGAGAGAGGATGAGATGCACGAACGATACCCCTATCTTTTCCAGCCTTGAGGTATAATTTTGTTCTTTCTTAATCATGCATTTTGTCTTTAATTTCGAGGACGAAATTATTTTAAGGGGGGTAGACTTGTAGCATCCACTTTTTCATAGAAGGGTATTTTAGTCATTTTAGCCATTTTAGCCGTTTTGTGATTTTCTAGATAAGTTGACTTGTGTTGTGCTAGCAACTGGTTTAACCTTAGTGGACATTGTATAGGGGCCTAACCATGCCTTAGAATTGTTATTTTTATTTTTAGAAATTATTTTGGGCATTAGATTATTTTTAAGGCTTCAATTGATTTATTTTAGCCTTTTTGCATGCTAGCCTTTAAGCCTTTTTGACTTGGGCCCATTTCTACTTGAGAATGAGTTGGCCCAAGTGAAACCCTAACCCTTAGAGACCTATTCCTGGCCGCCCAACAGCAGTACCCCCTCCCTCTTGCATTCATTTGTGAAGTTTTGAGCCTGCACAAGTGAACCCTAATAGTTTTTCCTCTCCAAAACTCTTTTTCCTTCATCCGGAGTCCGTTTCTTCCCAAACGAACTCTGTTGCACTCGTCGAGGAGAGGAGGATCTGCTAGAGCATTTCTAGCGAGGAGGCGGAGGCTTTTGCTTGAGGGAAATTGGCCGACACGACAACCGAGGGGCTCCATTCATTGAGTTTTTGACACTCAATAGGTAAACTCTAATCTACCATAGTAAATCTGGAATTTCTTTCATTTGTGCATCCATATAGGTGCCCTAGACTTGCCCATGAAATTTGGTTGGATTTTGACTTCGTTTGATGGCGGTATCGGACATGTGTCTGTCATTTACGGCACGTGTTCGACTAAATGCCGCTTAGGATAGAAGGTTGCTATTTTTTGATTTTGTCTTCATGGACGTTTAGATAATATTATTTTGATAAACTTTTGTGAAGATGGATTTGGTTTTGACAGCGTATCAGCGGCATTTCGGGCAACGGACGCACGTGCACGGATCCCGTGCACGAGGCCGTGCGTGCTCTGCTGTCCGAGCGTTGTTTCTCGATGCACAGGCCGTATTTTTGCATGAAATTTCTTGAGCATATGGGGGCAACCTCTTCCCCCATGCTCGTAAAATTTTACGGCTTTTCGTTGAGCGAGCGCGGAGAAATCGCGCGTGCACCGCTCAGCCACTATGCATTCAGCCGGTTATTTTGTCGCTGAAACGGACTTTCGTGCGTGCACACGACGCAACAAAGACCCGTTCCAGGACCTGGAACACGTCAACCTATACCTAGACTACCCGAGGAACGAACCTCGAATTATGGCGTGGCCCGACGAGCGAGCTACGAGGACGGAACCACGTGCACGAGGGCGAGCGGGCGCGTGCACGTAGCAGGCCGCGCGGGTGCGGGGGCTGCGTGCGTCTCTTCGACACAGCGTGTCGCTGTGTCACCATGTCCTAAACCTACCCCGGGACCCCCCAGCTATGTGCACAAGCACGGGGCTTTTCGTTGTGTGTGCGGCGCTCAATCGAGCGAGAACGCACGCGTTGTCACGCGGTATCAGGAAATTCCGATACGCGTTCTGTGGACACGACACGGACACGATTTCAAACCCTAGAGTATATGAGCGCATCACGTGGGTCGAGACCAACGTGTATGCCGAGTTTCGCGGGTTCGTTTGGTGTATATTGTATTTTTGGTCGTTGTGTGAAATGGATGAGTTTTCTTTAATTTCGATTTTTGAGTTAAATACGATATTTTGATTTCCAGCTATTTAGCTTATTAATTCTGAGTTTTCAGGACATATACGAGTTTTCAGATTTGTGGGAACCAACTTTTTGTTTTGTTTCATAATTTTCCATCATTTATGAGTATATATGCTTTCTATATAGCTATGTATACATATATTTAATTTATATATATATATATATATAATATATATATATATATATATATATATATTTTTTTTATATATATATATATATATATATATATATATATATATATATATATATATATTTTTAATATATATATATATATATATATATATATATATATATATATATATATATATTAAAAATATATATATATATATATATTTATATATTTATATATATATATATATATATATATATATATATATATATATATATATATATATATAAAACAAAACAAAAAAAAAAAATATATATATATATATATATATATATAACCCCGTTGAAACCCATTGCTAATGCATACATATTGAGAATGGGTCGAGGGGGATTTAATTCCAGATTTTTTACTCTTTAATTATCTCAAACCATTGCCCATCTTTCTATTTGAGCATTATATATATATATATATATATATATATATATATATATATATATATATATATATATATATATATATATATATATATATATATATATAGTTTCTTATTTGTATATAGGTACATAATAGTATATTAATTGGGTAATACCATGGTTATGTTTGGATGTTTAATCTCAGAATTCACCCCATTTCAGTAAGCTCCAGGACACACACACACACACACCATCATTTGTTAGATTTAGGGTTTTGTTTGTATTGTAAATACATATGTGTGTATATACCTATATGTATATAGATATTTATGCTTGATAACTCTCTTAGAATAGATTATAGCTGTGTACATGACTATAGGAGTTCTAGGACAGATTTAGTTTTTCATTTTGAGCCTAGTTTAGTCAAATTGGCCGACAAGTTGACCAAATTGACAAAAGTCAACTTTGGGTCAAACTTGATCCAATTCAACTCAAACGAACTCCAAATGACCTAAAATTTTGTGTATGACCTATAAATTAGTAGACGGACTAGTTGACCCAGGTTTTACCAGGTTTGACCAGCGTTGACCAGGTTTGACCACAGTTGATCGAGGGTTGACTTTGACCAAAATGGACCTAGAAGCATGTAGTCTTACATTGTAGCCTTTTTTTGATATTTTAGACTTGGTTGTGACATGTGTATACGTTAAATAGGTTTAAATTACCTCAGTTTAGCTACACTTCATCATCAGCAGTTCAGTTTGTCAGGCGAGTACATTTTCTGATCTTTTCATACTTTTTTGGATATGTTCTCTTGTTATAGACTAGTATACTTGATGCTGACACGATGTTCACACGGATTAGTACCCTATGGATATTTTTATGCGATGTTATCCCCTCGGATACATCGAGTATATCATGTTCATGTACTTTATCATGGACATCATGTACTCCATGTATTCATATTTGTCCATATGCACTCATGTATTATTCATGTACACTCATGACCATATGAGCCCCATGTATAAAGAAGTTGTTATCCATGTGCAATAACATAACATGTATTGATCCTTGTGTATTGATTAGGGACATGGAGAGTGTAGTTGGTTATGTGATCATTATCCCCAGTAGGTATCCATGTGCACTCCATAGTTGTATCCATGTGCAACCCAAACCGTTTACATAACCAATTCATGCTCTAAATCACGTAGATGGTTATATTTCTCTATTTATCATATTATATCTCATTTTATAGTCTCTCTCTCTTGTTGACCTTCTTTACAGCGATTCATGTATAGTTTTCTATAGCTTGCTTTATATGTCCAATCCTGATATGAACTGTTGTGAGAGATATGTGCTCGTTCCGTCCTGACTGGGCATGTTGAAAATTTTACAGGTGATGATGAGGAGTTCTGCCCTACTTATTATGGCATTGGCTTAGATGGCACTGGCGACGTGGACCCTCAGGAGGATCCAACAGTCGTTGAGGACCTGCCCATAGTCTAGCTGTGACTTAGTATTTATTGTCTTTCTATTTGAGACTTTATGAGTTGTACCTGAGACTTATTCTGGTGGTTTACACCTAGACTTCTATTTATGTGTGACTCTCTTGTGATTATTCTTCTATTCCATCTTAGTGTCGTGATTGAGTACTTATTATTTACTCTCTATTCGGAGCTTATTCTAGACTGTGTTAGATATTGTGACTCAGGACAGCGTTCTACCGCCGACACTGCGGCGTAGGCTGGGCGTATTCACTTCTCGTGCCCCTTTCACTGGGTGCGGGTCGTGACAATATCTGGACTAAATGGATGTGGACTGAATTAATATCTAACCCGAGCTCATTACATGTCAGTCTAATCTGATATGCAATGCCCTCCTAACATTCCTCTAATGTTGGCTCAAGAGAGCCCTTAACCTGACCTGCTTCTAAGCCTCATCATCTAAATAATGATCAGTAAACAACAATAAATGCATATAGGCTTATACAACTGAATCTACCCCCGTCTGTTCTTTCCCAACTGAACACATATGATTATCCTATGACTGAAGAATATGATGAATCAAGAGCTAAATCCTTATAATAGCGACTGAATCAATTAAGTATGCAGTAGACTGAAGCTAAATGAAATGGATTATCTAAATGCATATAAGGACTTGTACATACTAAACTTAATCAAATATATGAATTGGACTGAATTCTCGATTCAAAGAGTGAACTTTGAGCTCAAGGGACTGACCACAGAGTATTTGGGACAAAACACTAAAGAATATATGGACTAATACATTCAGTGGAGACTGAAATAAAGATGCATTATGATACTTGGACTGAGATATCAACAGGGATTGACCAATATAATTGGGACAGAACAAATAATTACAGGGACTGGACTTGACAACATGTGACTGAACATGATGATGTAGGGATTGATCATGATGTTCAGTGTAATGAATGATCAAAAGAATGGCAGGGACTGAACCTTAAATACAAGCAGTGAACAAAAAATTAAGATGGACAGAACATCACATATGTAGTGAACAGGAAATTAAGAGGGAGATACAAGACTGACACTTAAAAAGAATGAGACTGCACATTAACTAAGGCTGTATACTCAAAGAAATAATGAATTTGGGTCTGTCATATGAAGAATTAATGAAATATAAGACTGAACTATGGATGAATGCAGGACAATGCATGAGTAGGATTGGGTATTGGTTCAAAAGAGCATAAAGTGAATATATAACTTCTCCTATAAATTTGACTGAACATGAAGTATACTATGGATTGATGCAAGGACAGAAGACTTAGCAATGGGACTGTTACCTAGACAGGGCAACCAATGAAGGTTTACAAAGAGTGAATATGCAATGTCAAGGAACTGAATTGAATGGGCTACATTACCAATAACTTGGTCAGTAGATATGAGCTGAACTCGGACAACCCAAGGGAGACTATTGTCTGAAGGGGGGTCTGAACAAGTAAATATGGACTTCTACAGTCCAGAAGACTGACGCTAAAATTACAGTGAATAGCACATATATACCAAAGCCCCCAATCCATTTATCCTATCCAAACCACTCTAATATAACAAGATAACACCTAATTTTTCTAACACAATATATTACCAATAGAAAAAAAAACAAAGTTACAACTGAAACTAGAGTATTAAATGCCTTAATGGCTATTTTGACAAACACTTAGGGTACGTATTCGATACGGTGCGATATGCCTGTGCTACGCACTCCAAATGGATCCAAACTTGACCCAAGGCATACCTACATGGTCTACAACACTAGCATGACCAAATTTATCAATCTCACAAACCCTATAATCCTAATTTCGGATTTCCCCTAAATCGAATCAAAATCAAAAGAGGAAAACCTTCAAATAGGAAGAGGGGAGCCTCAACTCCTCTCTAATGGCACCCTAATGAAATGGGGGTCCTAAATGAATGCATCTACACTAATGAAATAAAATTTGAAGGGTTTAGAGAGCTCTTACCAATTAGGAGATGGATTTCTAATGAACAAATATCTAGATCTAAAACTCCTCCAAGCTCCAAGGACCAAATTGCTCCAAATGCTCCCAAGCTAGCCAATAGAGGCTTCTCCTCTTCAAGGGGAAGAGAATGCAATTGGTTTGAAGGAATTTGGACACAATTTGGGTGTAGAAAGAAATTTGGGGAAGAACACCTAAATTAGGGTTAGGTTTCAATGAAAGAAGGAAGAAGGAGGAGTGATTGCTATTAATAGCAAGGGGAGGGACCTAGTATAGCCGGCCATAGGGAGTAGTCTGGGGTTGGTTCATGGGAAATGTCCAAGAAGTCCCTTCCTAAGTTGTCATGACAATTTCTAAGGAAAGGGTCCATTCTGACTTAGTGTTTTTAGTCTAAGAGCTTAATTGACTATCTAATTAGAATAGAAACTATCTAACTAAATGAGAATGGGTTTTAAAGTTTGTTAAAACTCATAATTTTAGTCTACCATGGTCATGTCGAATCATCTAGTTAAATAGGTTCTAAGGTTTTACCAATTTTGTATCACTAAACAAATAAATACACCAAAATAAAATAAAATTTTAAATTCACACAAAAGTCAAAAATATCCATGTTCCAGGAAAGTGGTGGTTACACAAATCGAGGCGTACCATTGACTAACTAGTCAAACGTTATGAACTCGATGATTTGAGGGTGCATATTGGTATATTTCAGCACCATGAGTGCACCGGAATCGACCGTGCCGCAAAATCACCATTTGGCCAAAAGTTATCGCCGTTATGGCTAACCGTGACCAAATCGGTAAATTATCGGTCAAATCTGAGTTTAATAAAATAAATATAATACTAAACAAATTTATAAATTTTTGGAAAAAATATATGCTGTAGATCTTCGTTTCCGCTTTCCAAAACTTCAAATGGACCGTAGGAGTTCGGGATCTCTAGGAATCTCGAAAACAGTACGACGCGTCAGTTTTGGACAACCGACACCCAAACAATTTTCCAGAACTTCATACATAAAATTTTAGAAAACAAATTAGATATTTATAAAATTAACCTCGATATGGTTCTAACTAAAAAACGGCGCATGAAAATGACGTTAGAGTTGATCGCAATAGCTCCACGAAGTTGAAGTCTCTAAAATCAAACCACAAAGAACGCTGGGATGAAATAATAGGGTTTCTGAATATACATGTATATATATAGGGAGAGAGAGGCAGTTCAGCTTGGGCGCCGACAGGTTGGCCACCCAGGCGGGTTACTGGGTAGTTACTTATTTAATTACAGTAAATTATTTAAAAATCATTTTAACTCCAAATAAATTCAAATAAATTCCAAAAAAATCCTAGAAAATTTTAGAAAATGTTTCTAGGTGTCGAGAGCCTACATAAAAAGTTTGGCCCCTAAATATCATTGTGTGACCCCACAGTAAATCCTAAAAGTCTATGGAAAAATAAGTTCTATGGATTTTAGTTATCTAAAAATCCCCAAAACTTTCAGAAAAATTCAAAAGGATCCTAGAATATTCTAGAAAATATTTTTAGTCATCTAGAGCCCAAATAAAAATATTTGGTCTCAAAATAACCCTGAATGACTTTATAGTAAATCCTAAAAGTTCTTAAAAATAACACAATATTAAATATTAAATACCTAAGAATATCCAAAAATTATACAAATATAAAATAGATAAATAATATATCGAAGGCTACCTGGAGACCATAGTGACCATAAGTTACCTAATTTTACCATACTTCACCTATAGTCTTAGGTACGACCTCCTTGTGACCCAAAATCAAATCCTTAGTTAAAAAATTTCTAATATAAATATTTAAAATAAACAAAAATTTGAAAATTTGGGAATAGGATTTACAGAGTGGTAGTGTTTGTCTTGTGTGTGAGTGAAGTGAACATGAGTGTTATGTGTGTGTGTGTGTGTGTGTGTGTGTGGTGGCATACACATGAGTGTGAGAGTGTTGAGAGGGTGTGTGTATTGGTGATACACACATGTGCCCTAGGGTAATGTTAAATAGGGTATCCTAGAATCTAATGTGTATAGGTAATGTGGTATATGTTTAGGTATTATTGGATTAGGTAATGTGTAGGGGTTAACACATAGGTAAAGGTATTGAGCTTTACCTTTGTGTTAGGGCGTAGTTAATAGGTAAGGGTAAGGGTTACCCTAAGTGTATCCATGTGGTACATAGGTACTAGATTTGGGTTTTACCTAGGAGTAATAGCATAGGTAAATGTATAGGGTACTGGGGTAAATAGGTAGGGTATTGCTAGATACCCTATGAGTATCCAATATAGGTAATTACTTAGGATAAGCCTAGTATTGCCTAGTATAGGTTAGATTACCTTGGTATGACGAGGTATTGACCTAGAAACTTAGGTTTGGCCTAGTTTGACAAAAGTTGACTAGTTTGACCTTAAAAGTCAACCCTTCAGTTAAATTAACCTAGTTTGACCACGACCTAGTAATGACCTAGTTTGAACCCCATGACCTAGAATTGACCTAGAAATCATATTTTATTTTAGATATCAACGTTTAATACACTGAAACACTAATTGATATTGATATTGATATTTCATATTTAGGTCATTGTGACTCTACTTTGGACCTCGATCCATACTTGTTGCTCAGGACCACAGGCAAGTACATTCTCTGATAGTTTTTGGTATCTTGATGATTTCTATGAAATCAATTCTATAGTGTTATACTTGATTTCTGACACGAGGATACACGGATTAGTATATTTCAGATCCCGTCGTGAGATATTATTTTCTGGAGGACCCTGTACTTGTCTTGTATTTCTTGTACATATACAAATACCGATTCAGGAGTGGGATGGCCCCCTGCTTTATGAACCATCTGTCGTAACGTAACATGCTTGGATCTATTATACTAGTCGGGGGATAGGGAGATATTAGTAGATTATGTGATCATACCCAAAACTACTTGTACATAGCTTACCATTACCTCATACAGGGTGTAGCCTGATCTTATATTACTTGTGTATAGCTTTCCATGCATGGCCTACATGATCCACTACTATACTGGTGCATAGTCGATCATATGGAATAGTCTGATCCAGTCCCAAGCCGATCACATAGTACTCTAATGTCCCAAGGCACTGTTTAGTATTACATGCTCCATGCTAGATATTAACTATTGTTACACCGTACTCATGATTACTTACAGTTCGCACTTGTAATGATATGATTATCTGTTTTCCTATATTCTTACTGTTCAGTATTGCTTATCCGTTATGTGTCTCTATTACTTATTATTTTATAGCTCTTGTTGTCACCCCCAGTTTTCAATAACAGGGGTATTTTGGTCATTTTTCATTTTAGAATATTTTTGAATTTATTTTATTATTTATGATATTGTTTTAGGGTTATTTGAGTCGGGTTCGAATTTCAACTCAATCCGACTTGTATCGGGGATCCGGGGTAGCTTTGACTCTAGTGGGATCCACTCATTAGTTAGACATGGCCCATATGACAATATTTAAGTTAGTATGGTTAGACTAAAATTTCATGACTAGGTTAGGTTAATTAGATATTCAAACTAGACTAATTTAGCCTCAAACCAAAAACCTATTTTAAGTTAAAACCAATAGGACAAGAGGGGGGTATTTTAGACTTTACACAAAGGGGGACACCTAGCCTACTTGGGCCGGCAACAAGAGGGGGATAGGGGTGAGTCACCTTTCTTTGTTCTTAGCCACAAAACTCTCTCTCTTGTTCTTCCCTAATTTTAAGAGGAGCTTATATTGATTCTACCTCAAAATCAATCCATTTCACTTTTCTTCTCTATTACAAACAAGTGGAGAAGCTAGCTAGTTTGGGAAGTTTTGGATCTTATTCGTGTCCATTTGGAGGCCCCTTCGTGTCGATGTCGTGTCGGAAGGCGTTTGTCACTCCCCGTTCCCAGAATACGTATTTTAATACGTATATTGCCTGAATGTATTTATTTAGCATTTATCATGTAGTATCCTGTATTTAAATTCCTAATAACTTCATGTTAATTAATTATCTGCATTTTATTCTCTGCACTTTATTTTTCTGTAATTCTATTAGCTGCTCTTTAATTTTCATGTTAATTTATTTCCTGCAATTATATTTTGCAATTTTGTTTCCGTACTTTATTTCTTGTATTTTATTTCCTGCTTTAGTCTTACTTTCGGGTTAGCCTTATTGGACCCATTGGACCCGGCCCAACTCCCACCTACCACCACCTTTCTATTTAAGTCACCCTCTCCCTTCTCTCTCCTCATTTACTTTACTTCTTCACCATTACTCCTCTTCTTCTTCTTCATTACTCTCTCTCCACCTACCAAACCGTAGGCAAGTGCCAACTTGCTTCTTGATGGATCCCCATTATTATTGTTCCATCATCCTCCTTATTTGATTCTAAGTCTTTTTAGTACTTAGCATTTTCAATTTCCATGGCTAATTTGTTGTAGATCTAAGTTTGTTACATTTTCGGGTTTCTTAGGTTTTGATCTAGTAAACTTTGTTATCTTCAAGTTTTGATGGTTCCATGTTGTAGAGAATTTCGTTCTACCCAATTTTGACCTAAGGAAGTTCGAATTTGGACTCTGGATGAAGGTTTTATGGAACTTGGAAGCTTGGGTTGATGGTGTTCTTCTTCTCTGAAACTTGGAGAAGAAGAACAGTACTTGACTTGACCGCATGAATAATTCATGCGGCAAGTGATTCCCAGCCGCATGGGTTGTTTCCGTCTCAGCCGCATGAAAAGTTTCTACCCGGCCGCATGAGACTCATTTGAGCCCAGCCGCATAGGGAGTTCTCCTAGCCGCATGGACTTTCCCCACTTAACCGCATATGTGCCCCTGTCTTTCTTGACCGCATGGATTTCTCTCCAAATCCAGCCGCATGAACCAGGCTCACTCGCTGGCCGCATGAGGTCCTGAACCTTATAGCCGCATGAACTTCTCCCCCCCCCCGCCAGCCGCATAAGCAATCTCCTTGACCCGGCCGCATGGGGTTCGACTTGGTTGAGCCGCATGGACTCATTCCCGCCAGCCGTATGAGTATCCTTCTCGCTGACCGCATGTGTCTTGCCTTTTTCGGCCGTATGAGCCCAATTCATCCTAGCCGCATAGAACACCCCTTCTGCTTGCCGCATGGGAGCTAGTCCCACTCGCCAGCCGCATAGGTTCCTGCCTCTTCAGCCGCATGCGCCTCTACCCCCTGAGCCGCATGAACTCGACTCCTTTCCTAGCCGCATAAGATCCATCCTGGCCACATTAGACTTAGCCGTATGGCTATTCTATAGCCCTGAATATTGATATTTTATTAGATATTTTACGTCCATTTTATATCCTTACGCCTTTTTGCATAAACTTGATAAATCATGATATGTTAATATTTCTATTAATTATAGATTGTTACGTGGGATGTACCATGTGTCATGAATTGAGTTATAGATACCCGGATTGACTGGAATTAACCCTGAAGGTTGTAGACTCGACCCCACTGAATACTAGTTGACTTTCATGCCTTGATACCATTGAAGATAATTGTTAGCTTGAATAAAATTGATCATGCGTTCCTAGTTGGAACTAAAGAGTCTGGCTAGTCGTCTTATTGAATTGAACGAATGAGACACGTTCATATAATGAACTATTGTAATCGACTGGCTAATCTCGAATATTGGCATACAGGCACATGCAGGCTTCATTATTTATTTAATTATTTAGTTATTTTTTACGAAAGAAGTATGTGTACTTTATGGTCAAGACATGATTACCGTGGTTAGATTTGATTGTTGTATTACGCTATGTAAGACCTGCAACCTAACCGCACTGGTATCGTTGTAGAGTTGTGCATAACGTACCCCGTACGAAAGTACTCATTTGAATGACCATGATCCACGGCATGGGATTTCACTCAACGTAGGGACTATTAAGTTAAATAAAACAATGATTGCATGGAGAGAATGGATTCCCGAATTCTTATATGGCAGCCCCCTTGGAACGAGTAGTACCCGATGGGCCGGCTGGTTCCTACAGATACTGTAAATCTGCCACACGGGCAGGGAACAGTATCTGCTTTTATTATTATTGTATATTGTATATTGACGAGCGTCCTGCTAGGACTCGTCTAATTCATGCATGGGCCAATTGATTGACTGGATAGACTAGCCTTGCTTGCACATAGTAAGAACTGAGGAATCACTATTTGCATTATTCCAGGATAACTTGGAACTCATAATAGCAAGCCGTAGGAGTTGATTGGCCGTTCAAGATGATTTGTTTGTGCACTATACTATGTTACCTAACTGGGATGATCAGAATGTCAGGACATGACGGGCCAACTTCTGTCCTTGTTTGGTTGGGAGGTTGGTTCGAAGTGTCTTGATATGATGTGAGTCCTAGTAGCAAGCAGAGATCTATTATTATATTCTCTTACTTACTGGTTTAGTCCTTCATATCGTCCTCCCTTGTGGTACTTGCTATTAGAGGTCTAACCTCTCTGGTTTTGCATGGCCAAATTTAGAGCCAGTCCCCGAGGATCCAGCTTACTTCCACCTCCAAGATGGTCAACACTAGAAGGATGATCGCAGGAGGACTCGAGTGGGTTTTCTTAACTTCACCACTCGTTTTGTTAAATACTTTATACTTTGCCGTTTGGCACCGACATGTTAGTCGGATTGTCTTGTACTTACTTTTTACATAATTGTAACTAAAGTCAGACTGCAGCTGATAACAATTGTGTATACCTTACTACATCATCTGGCTATGTTTTGTAAAGCCAGATGTCAAGAACATTTTGACAAAGCGTTTGGGACGCCTTAGTGCTTTATCTTACATGTTCTCTATTTCTGTTCCTTGTTTGAATGATTGAGACAATAGATGTGAAGTGACCATAGTAGGACTTTTATGTAGTATGCACCCCCTCGTCTGGTTAGACAGCATTGATCGTATTATACGGTATCCATCTACCCGTAATACGTAGCTGGCTGAGTTATTCCCCCGCTCTCCAGTATTCTGGTTCTGGGGCGTGACAAGGTTTTAGTGGTGGCCCATGCAGGTCTGGTTTCAGACTTGTGGGGTGTTTTGATTTATAGGGTGTCTCAATCACATATGTTCCCCCTTGATCTCATGATTCGTTGTTCTCAACCCTTGATTGACATTCCGGTATTCTTTGACTTCATTGATCTTTCATGTCCGGTCGTTTGATTGTTCTCTTGTCCCTTTTCTTAGGGGCACCTCGTCCGCATCTGTCAGAGCTGGACAGCAACAACATGGACAGCAACATGGACAACCTGACCCTGTTGGTCAGCAACAAGGGCCAGTCTCACCTCAGGAGGCTACCCAGGAAGAAGTGCTAGTAGAACCAGCAGTTGGACCGCAGTATCCGGATATTCCGAACCCACCCGTAGTTCCACCTACCCCTGTGGAAGTGGACACACCAGCCCTTCTGGAGATCATGAGAGGAATGATGGCTGCTCAGTAACATCAGATGTTGGCCCAGCAGCGCATGCACACTCAGCTACAAGAGCAGAATGTGTTGCTCAACCAAGGATTGCAGACAGCATTAGAAAGAGGAGTGAGGACTGATTCAGGAGCATCAGCCAGGTTTTGCAAGTACAACCCCCGCCGTTTCGAGGGCACGGAGGATGCTATCTCAGCAGATGCATGGCTTAAGAATATTGAGGCTATTCTGACAGCAGCTAAGGTACCGGCAGAAGAACGTGTGGATCTAGTAAAGTTGTTACTTCAGGATCTTGTACGTGATTGGTGGGAAGCAGAGGAAGTAGGCATCAGACGTCCCGTTGCTTGGGACGATTTTACAGCAAGATTCAAGACGAAGTACTATAGAGTTGTGGTACAGTTTGAGCTACAACAGAAGTTTATCAGCCTCAGGCAGGCTGGCAAGACTGTAGATGCTTACGCAGCGGAGTTCTGCAGATTGAGTAGGTTTGCCCCAGAAATGGTAGCAACGGAGCGCCAGAGGGCGATGAGGTTCCAGCAAGGGTTTCATCTTGAGCTCTTGCAATTGATAGAAGGGCACAACTACCAGACTTTTGATAAGATATTGACGGCAACCCGCAGGCATGAAATTACCATTCAGAGGATCACAGCAAGGACTGAGAGTCAGAAGAGATCTCACAGTCAGATTGAAGGAGGAGGGGGAGCAGCGCCCCGAACAACAGCACCATCCCCTGGCATTTGTATCCACGATGTAGAGATACGAGGGCCAGTACCACCATCCAGGCAGCAACAACAGCAACAGAAGAAGAACCAGCAACCCCCGGCAGGCTGCACTTATTGTGGAAAGGTAGGACACACTAGAGATGTGTGTCGGACATTGAACGGGCTGTATTTGATATATGGAAACCCAGATCATCGGGTTACCACATGTCCCATGAATTCGAGGTCAGGAGGACCAGGGCAGCAGTTTCCTACTCTGCCAGCACCAGGGGCAGGACAGTATCGAGGACTAGCAATGGCAGTGAGACCATTGGCGCAGCGTTCGTTAGTACCACAGGCTCAGATGTTTCGGCAGCAGGGGCCGCCGATGCAGCAATACCAGCGTAGACCACCCCAGCATCATCAAGGCAGGGGCCAGCAGCAGCACCAGGCTAGGCCGCAGCATGGGAACCAGCAAGGAGGTCGAGGGCAGGCATGCATACTGTCCTTGGAAGAGGCATTGGCATCAGGAGATGTTGTGGCAGGTAACATTCTCGTCGCCTCATATCCCGCAGTAGCATTGTTTGATTCGGGAGCATCCCATTCATTTATATCTGCACAATTTGCGACACGACTAGGAGTGGAGTTCGAGGCATTGCTAGGGAGGTTGAATATACTCACTGGTAATGGGCTCGTGGGAGTTAGTAGAGTTAGTTTAGCATGTAGTGTTGTGGTGTGCGGGCATCCTTTACCCGCCCGGTTGATAGAATTTCCTGTTGGAAATTTCGACGTTATCTTAGACATGGACTGGCTGAAAGACAGTCATGCGACAATAGATTGTCGTAGTGGAAGTGTATCTTTTGATATTCCAGGCATGGAGAGGTTCATCTTGGTCATGTCAGAGGCAACTCAGCAAGAGCAGGGAGTAGTAACAGCAATGGAAGAAGTTCAGATTCCGAAGGTAGTTGAAGAATTTCTAGACGTATTTCCCGAAGAACTTCCAGGTCTACCACCAGTTAGAGATATTAAGTTCAGTATAGAATTGGCACCAGGAACTAAACCAATATCAGATCGGATTTACAGAATGGCGGATTCAGAGCAGGCCAAGGTGTATCAGCACATAGAGGAATTGAAGGAGAAGAAGTTCATCCAAGCTAGCGTGTCACCATGGGCAGCACCAGTGGTACTTGTGGAAAAGAAGGATGGGTCATCCAGATTGTGCATCGATTACAGGAAGCTAAATGCGGCAATAGTAAAGAACAAGTACCCATTACCCAGGATCGACGACTTATTTGATCAGTTGAGCAGGGCTAGAGTTTTCTCCAAGATAGATCTTCGTTCTGGGTACCATCAGGTGAGGGTTCGGAAGGAAGATATTCCCAAGACAGCATTCAGGTCGAAGTATGGGCATTATGAGTTCTTAGTAATGCCGTTTGGTTTGACCAATGCTCCAGCGATATTCATGGATTTGATGAATCGCATCTTTATGCCATATTTAGATCAGTTTGTCGTAGTATTTCTCGACGACATTCTTGTGTACTCTGCTAGTGAAGAGGAGCATGAAGACCACCTCAGGAAAGTGTTACAGGTTTTGAGAGAGAACCAGTTGTATGCCAAGCTCAGCAAGTGTGAGTTTTGGACGGATCATATTTCATTTTTGGGTCATATCATATCAGGAGCTGGAGTAGCAGTAGATCCCAAGAAGGTAGAAGCAGTAGAGAGCTGGCCATTACCCAAGACCGTAGCAGATGTGCGGAGTTTCTTAGGATTGGCAGGATATTACAGAAGGTTTGTGTCAGACTTTACAAGACTTTCAGCACCCATGACCCGCTTGACCCGGAAGGATGTACCCTTCGTTTGGTCGGCAGAATGCCAGGCATCATTTGAGAATCTGAAGCAGAAGTTGATATCAGCGCCCATTCTTACATTGCCAGTTGGACCCGGAGGTTTTACTGTATATTGTGATGCGTCAGGTAAAGGACTTGGATATGTCCTTATGCAGCACGGGAAGGTGATAGCATATGCATCTAGGCAGCTTCGGGACCGAGAAGAATTACCCAACTCATGATTTGGAGTTAGCAGCAGTAGTGTTTGCTCTGAAGCTATGGAGGCATTACTTATATGGTGACCGAGTGGAAATGTACACAGACCACAAAAGTCTGAAGTACATCTTTACTCAGAAGGAGCTGAACATGAGGCAGAGAAGATGGTTGGAGTTGATCAAGGATTATGACGTGGAGCTTCAGTATCATCCAGGCAAGGCTAATGTGGTAGCAGACGCTCTCAGCAGAAGAGGCGGCGTATTTATGTTGACAACACAGAAGCACATTTTAGGGGACCTTCAGGAGATGGGCATCGAGATTATATTTCCTAGTGATGTAGGAGTTCTGGCGAGTCTGCAAGTTCAATCTGACTTAGTAGACAGGATCAAGGCAGCTCAGGCACATGACCCAAGGATTCAGAAGCTTAGGACAGAATGTGAGTCAGGGCTCAGGAAGGAGATGAGAATTCACGAAGATGGTACGTTTAGGTTTGGATCACGCCTATGTGTGCCTAGTGGAGATATCAGACAGGAGGTTATGGCAGAGGCTCATAGTTCCCAGTATTCTATACATCCTGGAGGGACCAAGATGTACCAAGATATCAAGCAGCATTTCTGGTGGAACGGGATGAAGAGAGAGATAGCTAGATTTGTTTTCCGTTGCTTGGTATGTCAGCAAGTGAAGGCAGAACAGCAGAGGCCAGCAGGATTATTGTAACCGCTTCCTATTTCGGAATGGAAATGGGAGCATATTACAATGGACTTTGTGACCGGTTTACCGAGATCACCAAGTGGTAAGGACGCTATTTGGGTGATAGTAGATCGGCTTACAAAGGTAGCACATTTTCTTCCTTTCAGAGTAGGGCAATCTACAGAAAAGTTGGCAGAGTTATATATGCAACAGATAGTCAGGCAGCATGGAGTCCCTGTCAGTATTGTGTCGGATCGAGATACCCGCTTTACATCGTATTTCTGGAAGAGCTTACATCATAGTCTGGGTACCAAGTTAAGGTTTAGCACGGCTTACCATCCGCAGACGGATGGGCAATCAGAAAGAACGATTCAGACTTTAGAAGACATGTTGCGAGCTTGTACTCTAGATTTTGAAGGGTCTTGGGAGAGTCACCTTCACTTGGTCGAGTTCTCATACAACAACAGTTATCAAGCCAGTATCCAGATGGTGCCATTTGAAGCACTATATGGTAAGAAGTGTAGATCGCCACTAGCATGGGATGATATCGGAGAAAGGAAGATGCTAGGCCCAGAAATGATTGTTCAGACGGTTGAAGTGATTAAGGGAATTAGAGAGCGACTTCGTGTTGCGCAGGATCGGCATCGTTATTGGGCGGACCAGCATCGTAGGCCGTTAGAGTTCTCTGTTGGGGACCACATATTCTTGCGGATCTCACCTACCCGTGGGGTCATTAGATTTGGCGTTCGCGAGAAACTGAGTCCGCGGTACGTAGGCCCATTTGTTATCCTTGATCGGATAGGCGATGTTGCTTATCGTTTATCACTCCCACCTTCGTTACGAGAGGTGCATGACGTATTTCATGTATCTCAGTTACGAAGGTATGTATCGGACCCAAGCCATATCCTTGATCACTCTGAGTTGGTTGTTGGTACCAACCTGTCTTACGAGGAACAGCCTGTGTCCATTTTGGACCGAAGAGAGAAGATACTCAAGAATCGAACAATTAGTCTTGTCCATGTTGCTTGGGGTCATCACTCCTTGGGAGAGTCAACGTGGAAACGTGAGGATGATATCCGACCACGGTATCCACACCTGTTTGACTCACAAGGTATATCTTTTTCTGTATACCTTGATTGTCTTGATCCCTCATGCTTATCACCTTATGGGTAGAATTGCTTGATATCGTAGATTGATAGATTTACATATATGTTACTTGCTATGGGCATTGTAAAATGATTGCTTGATTGAATTGCTTGTACTTAGATTGGTTTAGCCCCGATGTTTCTATCTTGCTTGAATTTGAAATTCCGAGGACGGAATTTTTTCAAGGTGGGTAGAGATGTCACTCCCCGTTCCCAGAATGCGTATTTTAATACGTATATTGCCTGAATGTATTTATTTAGCATTTATCATGTAGTATCCTGTATTTAAATTCCTAATAACTTCATGTTAATTAATTATCTGTATTTTATTCTCTGCACTTTATTTTTCTGTAATTCTATTAGCTGCTCTTTAATTTTCATGTTAATTTATTTCCTGCAATTATATTTCTGTAATTTTGTTTCCGTACTTTATTTCTTGTATTTTATTTCCTGCTTTAGTCTTACTTTCGGGTTAGCCTTATTGGACCCATTGGACCCGGCCCAACTCCCACCTACCACCACCTTTCTATTTAAGTCACCCTCTCCCTTCTCTCTCCTCATTTACTTTACTTCTTCACCATTACTCCTCTTCTTCTTCTTCATTACTCTCTCTCCACCTACCAAACCGTAGGCAAGTGCCAACTTGCTTCTTGATGGATCCCCATTATTATTGTTCCATCATCCTCCTTATTTGATTCTAAGTCTTTTTAGTACTTAGCATTTTTAATTTCCATGGCTAATTTGTTGTAGATCTAAGTTTGTTACATTTTCGGGTTTCTTAGGTTTTGATCTAGTAAACTTTGTTATCTTCAAGTTTTGATGGTTCCATGTTGTAGAGAATTTCGTTCTACCCAATTTTGACCTAAGGAAGTTCGAATTTGGACTCTGGATGAAGGTTTTATGGAACTTGGAAGCTTGGGTTGATGGTGTTCTTCTTCTCTGAAACTTGGAGAAGAAGAACAGAACTTGACTTGACCGCATGAATAATTCATGCGGCAAGTGATTCCCAGCCGCATGGGTTGTTTCCGTCTCAGCCGCATGAAAAGTTTCTACCCGGCCGCATGAGACTCATTTGAGCCCAGCTGCATAGGGAGTTCTCCTAGCCGCATGGACTTTCCCCACTTAACCGCATATGCGCCCCTGTCTTTCTTGACCGCATGGATTTCTCTCCAAATCCAGCCGCATGAACCAGGCTCACTCGCTGGCCGCATGAGGTCCTGAACCTTATAGCCGCATGAACTTCTCCCCCCCCCCGCCAGCCGCATAAGCAATCTCCTTGACCCGGCCGCATGGGGTTCGACTTGGTTGAGCCGCATGGACTCATTCCCGCCAGCCGCATGAGTATCCTTCTCGCTGACCGCATGTGTCTTGCCTTTTTCGGCCGCATGAGCCCAATTCATCCTTGCCGCATGGAACACCCCTTCTGCTTGCCGCATGGGAGCTAGTCCCACTCGCCAGCCGCATAGGTTCCTGCCTCTTCAGCTGCATGCGCCTCTACCCCCCTGAGCCGCATGAACCCGACTCCTTTCCTAGCCGTATAAGATCCATCATGGCCGCATTAGACTTAGCCGTATGGCTATTCTATAGCCCTGAATATTGATATTTTATTAGATATTTTATGTCCATTTTATATCCTTACGCCTTTTTGCATAAACTTGATAAATCATGATATGTTAATATTTCTATTAATTATAGATTGTTACGTGGGATGTACCATGTGTCATGAATTGAGTTATAGATACCCGGATTGACTGGAATTAACCCTGAAGGTTGTAGACTCGACCCCACTGAATACTAGTTGACTTTCATGCCTTGATACCATTGATGATAATTGTTAGCTTGACTAAAATTGATCATGCGTTCCTAGTTGGAACTAAAGAGACTGGCTAGTCGTCTTATTGAATTGAACGAATGAGACACGTTCATATAATGAACTATTGTAATCGACTGGCTAATCTCGAATATTGGCATACAGGCACATGCAGGCTTCAAATTATTTATTTAATTATTTAGTTATTTTTCTACGAAAGAAGTATGTGTACTTTATGGTCAAGGCATGATTACCGTGGTTAGATTTGATTGTTGCATTACGCTATGTAAGACCTGCAACCTAACCGCACTGGTATCGTTGTAGAGTTGTGCATATCGTACCCCGTACGAAAGTACTCATTTGAATGACCATGATCCACGGCATGGGATTTCACTCAACGTAGGGACTATTAAGTTAAATAAAATAATGATTGCATGGAGAGAATGAATTCCCGAATTCTTACATGGCAGCCCCCTTGGAACGAGTAGTACCCGACGGGCCGGCTGGTTCCCACAGATACTGTAAATCTGCCACACGGGCAGGGAACAGTATTTGCTTTTATTATTATTGTATATTGTATATTGACGAGCGTCCTGCTAGGACTCGTCTAATTCATGCATGGGCCAATTGATTGACTGGATAGACTAGCCTTGCTTGCACATAGTAAGAACTGAGGAATCCCTATTTGCATTATTCCAGGATAACTTGGAACTCATAATAGCAAGCCGTAGGAGTTGATTGGCCGTTCAAGATGATTTGTTTGTGCACTATACTCTGTTACCTAACTGGAATGATCAGAATGTCAGGACATGACGGGCCAACTTCTGTCCTTGTTTGGTTGGGAGGTTGGTTCGAAGTGTCTTGATGTGATGTGAGTCCTAGTAGCAAGCAGAGATCTATTATTATATTCTCTTACTTACTGGTTTAGTCCTTCATATCGTCCTCCCTTGTGGTACTTGCTATTAGAGGTCTAACCTCGCTGGTTTTGCATGGCCAGATTTAGAGCCAGTCCCCGAGGATCCAGCTTACTTCCACCTCCAAGATGGTCAACACTAGAAGGATGATCGCAGGAGGACTCGAGTGGGTTTCCTTAACTTCACCACTCGTTTTGTTAAATACTTTATACTTTGCCGTTTGGCACCGACATGTTAGTCGGATTGTCTTGTACTTACTTTTTACATAATTGTAACTAAAGTCAGACTGCAGCTGATAACAATTGTGTATACCTTACTACATCATCTGGCAATGTTTTGTAAAGCCAGATGTCAAGAACATTTTGACAAAGCGTTTGGGACGCCTTAGTGCTTTATCTTACATGTTCTCTATTTCTGTTCCTTGTTTGAATGATTGAGACAATAGATGTGAAGTGACCATAGTAGGACTTTTATGTAGTATGCACCCCCTCGTCTGGTTAGACAGCATTGATCGTATTATACGGTATCCATCTACCCGCAATACGTAGCTGGCTGAGTCATTCCCCCGCTCTCCAGTATTCTGGTTCTGGGGCGTGACAGCGTTCCCTTGGATTTGATCTCCCGGAAGGTAAAATCTCTCCTCTATTTCACTCCTACATGCATATAGAACCATTTTGAACCCATAGGAATGACCCCCATGATTGTGTCTCCATTTGTGTCCATTTTGGATCCATTGGAGATCATTAGGATGTGTCCTTGTTGAGTTTTGTGTCCAAGTGGGAAACCCCCAATGTTGGACACACCAAGTGTTTGATATATTGTATGGATGATTTTATTTGATTTTAATCTCAGATTTTGGATGTTGGAGACATGTTTATTGATTCATGTAGCTTTTAGTATCTTAATGTATCATATTAGTTTATATACATTTCATTGTATATATATATTGTGTGTGTGTCTATATATATATATTGTTTTGAAAGTTTTGATATATATAGATATAGAAGGTGGTATTTTGATGTATACATATATATATATATATATATATATATATATATATATATATATATATATATATATATATATATATATATATATATATATATATATATATATATATTTATTGGTGTGTGTGTCTATATCTATGTATCTTGATCTTTATATATATATATATATATATATATATATATATATATATATATATATATATATATAGGTGTTTGTTGTGGATTAGAGAGAGTGTCAGAGAATGAGATATAGAGAGGTAGATAAGGGGAGTTAAGAGTTGAGAGTGAGACAGGAGAGGGAGCTGCTGCCTGTGGCAGCAGCATGCTGACCTCTCGGCCAGCAGCAGTCCCCACAGGGGACTGTATGTGAATGCAGCAGCTGCAGTAGCTGTGGGGCCTGCAGGGCAGCCCCTCCCCCCTCCCCCATGACCACAATTCATCCCCATTGCATCCCATATTAGCCCCCTCCCTGTTAGCAGTATTTCAGCCATCCATTTGCATTCCATCCATTTCCATTCCATTCAGCCATCCATCCCTTCATGCATCCATTCTTCCATCCATTCATTCGTACATTCAGTTCAGCCATTCCATTCCATCACATTCACATAACAGTCCGTCCAATCCATCTAATTCAAACATTCATTTCAGCATTTTCATTCAGTCCATTTCAGCCCCCTCCTATTTTGATTCAATTTCAGTCCCAAACACCCATACAAATCAGTCCCATATCAGTCTACATTATATCTTCCATATCATTTCAGTCTAATACAAATTCAGCCCCCAATCACTTCATATCCATTCACCATTCATTCATCTATTCACCCATTTCCCATTCATTCATCCATTTCCCAGTTCATATATATATATATATATATATATATATATATATATATATATATATATATATATATATATATATATATATATATATATATATATATATCAGCCCCTTCTTCAAATCCTTTCATCAAATTCTAATCCTTTAATCCATTCAACAATTCAGCCCTTTCCCATTTCACCTACATTTCCCCTATACATTTAAATCCATTCATCCATTCATTCCATCATCCATTTCATTCAATCCATTCATATATATACTCCATACCATCTTTATAATTCAGTCCATTACATCCATACAAAATCAGTCCACACTCATTCATGTGTTGAATACCATGTATCCCATATTCACATCATACCATATCCCTTTTCATCATTCTCTTTCCACCTCATCCCCTTTCATGATTGTTTGTGAGAGTGTGTGTGTGAATAAAGAGATTAGAATAGTATTGGTTAGAAGTTAGATGGAGAGTGAGTATTGTTGAGAGTTAGAATGTTAGAAGTTATAAGGTAATAGATATAGCTAGTTAAGGTAATTAGCTAACTACAAGGTATGAGATTTATAGTTTAAGATATAGTTAGAAATAGTTTTCCTTGGTTGGTAATAGTCAGAATTAGTGCTCTTAGACTAGTTTTGACCTCGGTTGACCATCTTGACCAAAAGTCAACGAAAGTCAACCGAAAGTCAAATTTAGCCTAAAAGTGACTAGAACTTGACCAGACTCAACCAGAGTTGACCATTTGACCAAAAGTCAACTGTTAGTCAACATTATACTAGTTTGACCTAGGGTTGACCTAGAGTTGACCAGAGTTGACCTAGAGTTAACCAGTTGACCAAAAGTTAACTGTAAGTCAACCCTTGACCCAGATTGATCTAGTTTGACTTGGATTGACTTCCTGTGACCTTGTTTGTTCTAGTGTGTCTCTGTGTGACCTAGTTTGGCTCAGTATAACCTAGTTTGACCTAGTTTTGACTTAGACTTGCATATCATGACTAGATTAGCTTTCCTTTCACTATAAACCCTATTTTGACTTATAGTATCTCATCTTTAGGTCTGTAATATCTCTGAGCATCTGTTCACCTTATCAGCTCAGGACCACAGGCGAGTACATTTACTGATAGTTTTTATTGTCTTGATATCTGCTATATCCGATTCAGTTGTAGTGTCTTACTTGATTCCTAACACGATGGTTCACGGACTAGTATATGTCGGATCCTGTCATGAGATGTTGTTCATGGATTACTTGGTATATTGGTGCATTACTCGACTTGTTACCTGTACTTGTATAGACATGGACTTGGGAGTAGGCTGGCCTCCTGTTCTTGAGTCCTGTATCATGATATGTCATGTCCGGATCCAATATATTATTTGGGGTTGGAGAGTTATTAGTGGTTGTGTGATCAAAATTCCTACTTTTTCTTCACACTTGTACTTGTTACTTGTTTATAGCTATACCCTCGCCTTACGACGGGTAAAGCCTGACCCTACTTGTTTATAGCTTTCCATGGTGGTCGGCCTGATCCTGCTCCGTTGTACACTTGTTTATAGCCGGTCAGATAGAAAGCCTGATCATGATTCCCAAGCCGATCACATAAGGCACTAATAATTCATGGCACATTTTATATTTATTTTATTACATCATATGTCCTACTCAGTTCTACATTCAGTACTTTTCTTACCATGTTGTGATATTCAGTTCTCACATGTTCTACATGATCTTATGCTATACCTTGATTGGAGGCTAAGTTCTGTTTAGAAGAAGGGTTACAACCCCGGTCCTTGTTTAGTTTACGGGTTGTAACTCAGCTTTCGAATAGCTCCCAAGTCATCTTATATCTTTGTCTTGTACTTCATTATAATTGTCTCTTATAGAATTTGTCAATTCATATGGAACTGCTGTTAGTATTTGTACTTGTTCATTTTCCTGACAGGATACCGTTGATATATTACAGATAAGTCAGAGGCAGACTGCTCGACCTACTATGGGGTCTGGACAGATGGAGACTTAGGCCAGGACTGTGGCCTGTTAGTTGAGCCACTAGACTTTGCACACCCAGAGTAGTATAGCTTAGTTAGGTTTGCATGGACTACGATCCAGCTTTTGTTTTAGACTGTAGTAGCTTATATTTATATTTTGTGACTCTATAATGTTGTTTGTTTCTCTCCGGCTGTGTTGGATGTTGAACTCATTTTCTGTTTTCACATCTATCATATTTCCTTTCCGAGCTATCTATCTTAGTTTTGTTTTGTGATTGAGTTATGCTATATATATTCCTCCGTGCAGAGATAACAGGTACCCTTATACTGTTTAGTATAGTTTTCATAGACGACCTATACAGCGTTCTATCGTCGATTCTGCGGTGTAGGCTGGACGTACCCACGTGCTCGTGCCCCTAATCAGGGTATAGGTCGTGATACATTTTTATGGTAGCCCATGCAGGTCGATGTCGCAATTAGTACGATCTCGTAATGGTGCACAACTTAGAGTACTAATTACTAGCCTGCGACTAGGACATAGGATCTAGGATATGATGGGAGTTACTCAATCACATTTTAGGAAAATTTTGATCTTTTGATTACCATGACAACTCTTCTTGCATTTGAATTCAATTGTCCTCCTTTGATAATATCTTATCTTATACCATATTGATCTCTTAGGTTCAATTCATCTTCAGGATGACAGTGACGTACTCTCAGGCAGCATGTTCTAGTGTTGTTCCAGACAGGTCCGATCCAGTAGGACCTCCACCTCCGGCTACGGGAGTAGCAGTCGAGAGAGCAGCAGCCTCAGTTCATGCCCTTCAGGCGGGAGTAGAAGCGATAGTTCAGGAGGTCTTCCACCTCTAGCAGCGGGACCGTCCATAGTTATTCCTGAGACTCTTCTACCGCCACCTCTGCTACCGACGGATGCACAACAGATGATGGCCCTTCTACAACAGATGATGCAGACCCAGAGGGCCCAAACAGAGGCACAGCAGCATCAGGCTGACGCATCCCACCGCCAAACAGAGGTGCTACGGAAGAGCATGGAGAACTCCCACCAGCTGGCGATGGCAGCAGTTGAGAGGGTAGTTCCGGGTAGCAGCAGGGTCAGGGGAGGCCTGGCACATGTATAGATTTTAGGAAGATGAACCCGAGGGACTTCAAGGGTACCGAGGGTATCCTGTATGCAGATGACTGGTTGGAGGACGTCCAGAGGAGCCTGGAGTTAGTAGAGGTTCCGAGAGAACTATGGGTCACAGCTAAGGCGAGTCAGTTCTTCGACATCGCCTTGACGTGGTTTCGTATGGATCCTTGTGCATCAGTGAGAGGTTTGACATAGAAGAACTTCAGGCAGCTCTTTAAGGAGAAGTTCTACCCTAACGTAGCTCTGACAGCTCTGGAGGCCCAATTCGTCGGACTAGTGCAGGAGAACTCGTCGGTGGACGAGTATGCAGCAGAGTTCTTCCGTTTGAGTAGGTTTGTACCAGATCTGATCCCGGATGAGGGATATAAGGCCCACAAGTTTCGGAGGGGCCTTATTAATACGGTTCGTACTCGTACTTCCGGGCGACGCGATGCGACCTTTGAGCAGATACTGATGGAGGCACAGATAGCTGAGGAGGACTTCGACCTCAAGCCCAAGAGGGGAAGCAATATTCTTGGAGCGAGCTCTAGTGCGGGGCTGACGAAGCGCCCTCACTTCCAGCAGAGGTATAATCAGCAGCAGCCTCAATTACAGCTTCAGCAGGCACAAGCATGTGCCTACCAGCAGCAGGGTCAGGGTCTGAGGCAGACCATGCAGTGTGCTTTCTACAGGAAGCCGGGGCACACCTGGGAGGTTTGCAGGATGAGGCTGGGAGTTTATTTATTCTGTGGAGCTTCAGATTACCAGATGAAGAACTGTACTGCTTGTGCAGCCAGACAGGCATGCCAGGATAGAGTATAGCAGGCTAGAGGAGGCCAGCAGGGGCGAGCTTTCGCCATGACAGTTGAGGACACTCAGGTAATAGCAGGGCAGATTGCAGGTTCCAATCTTTCGTTTTCATTTCCGTATTTGCCTCCTTATAACTGTCATGAAATTTGATTCCATATGTTCCTTGATCGTTTGATAAAATTTTGTTCTTGTGATATGATTTTCTTCTGAGATAAGTCGTATGGGCTAGGTCGCCTCGATTATGAGATTTTAGAATCCTCTAGGGTCATGTTAGCAGGCATAGTGAGGACATATAGTCGGATTATGGACATATTTCTCGGGTGTAGGAATTTAAGGTTTTTGCTGCCAAGCATGCGACAATGTAAAAATTTTAAATACCATGATTCTAAAGGTATGTACCTTAGACGAGAACTCTGTGATTATCGTAGCCTTGCTCACTAGCATGACGAAGATTCTGAGTATCATGATTTTGGACAGACGCATATGATTATCGAACTGCATGATTTTAAATCGAGGGTAATTTAAATTTTATAATTTTAGTCATTTATTTATTGTCATTTAAATCATGCTTGATTTTGGAGATTTTAATTATTTTAAAACTATTTAAAGCCATGACTTCTGATTTTGATGTTTTGCTAGTGAAACCCTAGAGACTGTTTGACCTAGAGCCTAACCATGTGACTAGGATGTTTTAATGTCATTTCTGGCCTAAGGGTATTTTGGTCATTTGAACTCTTTAAATTATTTTGATATTTATTGCATTGGTGATTGTTAATTTTGAATTTTGATAGGAGTGATTTTGTCTTGGTTTCGTGTCCGTATCGGACACGTATCAGTTTTTATTTACAAGTGTTTGATGTGCCTCAAAGAGATTTTTTTATTGGTGATTTTTTCTGAAAAGTATTTGAATGGGATTGTTTTCTACATTTGTTTTCTGTGATTGCTTTGTTTTAATTTCGAGGACGAAATTTTTTTAGGTGGATAGATTTGTCACCCCCAGTTTTCAAGAACAGGGGTATTTTGGTCAATTTTCATTTTAGAATATTTTTGAATTTATTTTATTATTTATGATATTGTTTTGGGATTATTTGAGTCGGGTTCGAATTTCAACTCAACCCGACTTGTATCGGGGACCCGGGGTAGCTTTGACTCTAGTGGGACCCACTCATTAGTTAGACATGGCCCACATGACAATATTTAAGTTTGTTTGGTTAGACTAAAATTTTATGACTAGGTTGGGTTAGTTAGAGATTCAAACTAGACTAATTTAGCCTCAAACCAAAACCCTATTTTAAGTTAAAACCAATAGGACAAGAGGGGGGGTATTTTAGACTTTACACAAAGGGGGACACCTAGCCTACTTGGGTCGACCATAAGAGGGGGATAGGGGTGAGTCACATTCCTTTGTTCTTAGCCACAAAAATCTCTCTCTTGTTCTTCCCCAATTTTGAGAGGAGCCTCCATTGATTCCACCTCAAAATCAATCCATTTCTTCATCAATCCTCTTCTTTTCTTCTCTATTTCAATCAAGTGGAGATGCTAGCTAGTTTGGAAAGTTTTGGATCTTATTCGTGTCCATTTGGAGGCCCCTTCGTGTTGGTGTCGTGTCGGAAGGCGTTCCCTTGGATTTGATCTCCCGGAAGGTAAAATCTCTCCTCTATTTCACTCCTACATGCATATAGGACCATTTTGAACCCATAGGAATGATCCCCATGGTTGTGTCTCCATTTGTGTCTATTTTGGATCCATTTGGAGATCATTAGGATGTGTCCTTGTTGAATTTTGTGTCCAAGTGAGAAACCCCCAATGTTGGACACACCAAGTGTTTGATTTATTGTATGGATGATTTTATTCGATTTTAACCTCAGATTTTGGATGTTGGAGACATGTTCTTTGATGTATCTTCATGTAGCTTTTAGTATCTTAATGTATCATATTAGTTTATATACATTTCATTGTATATATATGTTGTGTGTGTGTCCATATATATATATTGTTTAAGTTTTGATATATATAGATATAGAAGGTGGTATTTTGATGTATATATATATATATATATATATATATATATATATATATATATATATATATATACATATATATATATATAAAATATATATATATATATATATATATATATATATATATATATATATATATATATATATATATATATATATATATTGGTGTGTTTGTCTATATCTATGTATCTTGATCTTTATATATATGTGTAGGTGTTTGTTGTGGATTAGAGAGAGTGTTAGAGAATGAGATATAGAGAGGTAGATAAGGGGAGTTGAGAGTTGAGAGTGAGGCAGGAGAGGGAGCTGATGCCTGTGGCAGCAGCATGCTGACCTCTCGGCCAGCAACAGTCTCTACAGGGGACTGCATGTGAATGCAGCAGCTGCAGTAGCAGTGGGGGCTGCAGGGCAGCACCCCTACCCCCTCCCCCCATGACCACAATTCAGCCCCATTGCATCCCGTATCAGCCCCCTCCCTGTCAGCAGTATTTCAGCCATCCATTTGCATTCCATCCATTTCCATTCTATTCAGCCATCCATCCCTTTATGCATCCATTCTTCCATCTATTCATTCATACATTCAGTTTAGCTATCCCATTCCATCACATTCATATAACAGTCCATCCAATCCATCCAATTCAAATATTCATTTCAGCATATTCATTCAGTCCATATCAGCCCTATCCCATTTCAATTCAATTTCAGTCCCAAACACCCATACAAATCAGTCCCATATCAATCCATCCATATCATTTCAGTCTAATGCAAATTCAGCCCCCAATCACTTCATATCCATTCATATCCATTCACCCATTCACCATTCATTCATCCATTCACCCATTTCCCATTCATTCATCTATTTCCTAGTTCATATATATATCAGCCCCTTCCTCCAAATCCTTTCATCAAATTATAATCTTTTAACCCAATCAACAATTCAGCCCTTTCCCATTTCACCTACATTTCCCCCATACATTTAAATCCATTCATCCATTCATTCCATCATCCATTTCATTCAATCCATTCACATATATACTCCATACCATCTTTACAATTCAGTCCATTATATCCATACAAAATCAGTCCATACTCATTCATGTGTTGAATACCATGTATCCCATATTCACATCATACCATATCCCTTTTCATCCTTCTCTTTCCACCTCATCCCTTTCATGATTGTTTGTGAGAGTGTGTGTGTGTGTGAAGAGATTAGAATAGTATTGGTTAGAAGTTAGATGGAGAGTGAGTATTGTTGAGAGTTAGAATGTTAGAAGTTATAAGATAATAGATATAGCTAGTTAAGGTAATTAGCTAACTACAAGGTATGAGATTTATATTTTAAGATATAGTTAGAAATAGTTTCGCTTGGTTGGTAATAGTCAGGATTAGTGCTCTTAGACTAGTTTTGACCTCGGTTGACCGTTTTGACCAAAAGTCAATGAAAGTCAATAGAAAATCAAATTTAATCTAAAAGTGACTAGAACTTGACCGGACTCAACCAGAGTTGACCAGTTGACCAAAAGTCAACTGTTAGTCAACATTAGACTAGTTTGATCTAGGATTGACCTAGAGTTGACTAGTTGACCAAAAGTCAACTGTAAGTCAACCCTTGACCCAGATTGACCTAGTTTGACTTGGATTGACTTCCTGTGACCTGATTTGTTCTAGTGTGTCTCTGTGTGACCTAGTTTGGCTCAGTGTGACCTAGTTTGACCTAGTTTTGACTTAGACTTGTATATCATGACTAGATTAGCTTTCCTTTCACTATAAACCATGTTTTGACTTATAGTATCTCATCTTTAGGTCTGTGATATCTTTGAGCATCTGTTCACCTTATCAGCTCAGGACCACAGGTGAGTACATTCACTGATAGTTTTCATTATCTTGATATCTGCTATATCCGATTCAGTTGTAATGTCTTACTTGATTCCTAACACGATGGTTCACGGACTAGTATATGTCAGATCCTGTCATGAGATGTTGTTCATGGATTACTTGGTATATTGGTACATTACTCGACTTATTACATGTACTTGTATAGACATGAACTTGGGAGTAGGCTGGCCTCCTGCTCTTGAGTCCCGTATCTTGACATGTCATGTCCTGATCCAATATATTATTCGGGGATGGAGAGTTACTAGTGGTTGTGTGATCAAAATCCCTACTTGTTCTTCACATTTGTACTTGTTACTTGTTCATAGCTATATCCTCGCCTCACAACGGGTAAAGCTTAACCCTACTTGTTCATAGCTTTCCATGGTGACCGGCCTGATCCTGCTCCGTTGTACACTTGTTCATAGCTGGTCAGATGGAAAGCCTGATCATGATTCCCAAGCCGATCACATAACGCACTAATAATTCATGGCACTTTTTATATTTATTTTATTACATCATATGTCCTACTCAGTTCTACATTCAGTACTTTCCTTACCATGTTATGATATTCAGTTCTCACATGTTCTACATGATCTTATGCTATACCTTGATTGGAGGCTAGGTTCTGTTTGGGAGAAGGGTTACAACCCCGGTCCTTGTTTGGTTTACGGGTTGTAACTCGGCTTCCGAATAGCTCCCAAGTCATCCTATATCTTTGTCTTGTATTTCATTATAATTGTCACTTATAGAATTTGTCAATTCATATGGAACTGCTGTTAGTGTTTATACTTGCTCATTTTTCTGACAGAATATCGTTTATATATTACTTTCACTACCACATTTCTAGTGTTAGGGTATTTTTGTCATTTTTGGGGTATTTTTAAATTTATTAGAAGTAATTAGAATTTATGGGAATTTTTAGGAATTATTTGAGATTGTTTGAACTAGGTTGACTTTTGACTAGTGTTGACTTTGTAGACCTACCTAGAAGCTAACCCTAGTTAGTGGGTCTTGGTTAGGCCAAGTGACTCTAGTCTAACCTAGCTTAGGACTTGGTTTAGTCATTTTGGCAAAGGATTAGGAAGTCACAAGTCATGACTTATGGTTTTAGAGCCTTAATTAAGTTTAATCTACTTTAGCCTTTGTAGCTTGGCCCAAGGCCCAATAATTGGGCTAAGCCCTAACCCTAAACTCTAGTGGCCGGCCACACCCTCTACCTAGGGATTCCCACCATATAAAACCCCTCCCAAATCTAGGGTTACCTCTTTTCTTTATGAAGAGCCCTATTTTCAAGGAGGTGAGTTCTTATCTAAATAATTTATTATAAATCCGTTATAGGTCCTAAAATCCCCAAATTAGTTGCATTAGTTTCTAATACTGTCCTTCTTGCTGTTATGACTGATTTGGTTCAGTTTGGAGTTGATTAGAAGAGATTGGGATACCAAGCAAGGAGCTAGCAAGGAGACTTTTCCATTGAAAGTTCAACAAGAGGTATCTTCATCAAATCTCCATGAAATTTCATTTAGTCTTCATATATAGGAAGCCCTAAGAGTTCCCCTAAGGTCTGGATAGGTTTCGTGTCCAGTATCGGAGGATTCGTGTCCGTTCTGGACATGTATCAGAGCTAGGACTAGGTGTTCGACATAATGCCTCAAAGGGCATTTCGATCGAATTTATTCATTGTTTTTGAATCGGACTGATAGATTAGATCTTGTCTTTCGATCCCTGTGTTTGAGTGTTGGTGTCGTGTCATTTTCGTATCGATTTCATAACCTGGACACGTGCGTGCACACGCTCGCACGCGTGCTACAGGGATCCCCTGCCTATCGGGCCCTGTAGCGGACACGACACGCGTCGTTTGGACACGAGACTTGACACGTGGCATAGGGCCATGACTGACACCCCGTGTGTCAAGCCCCATGTGTCCCCATGTCGTGTCTAGGTAGATATCAGCTGTGCACGTGTTTTGGCTGTGTCTGTGCACACTAGTTTTGGGCCACTGATACGGGCCTCGTGTCCGACCCTGACACTTCGTGGACACAGGCCAGTGGGCCCATGAGGTAGCCCTATAGGTGGGCTACCCATGTGTGTCACCACGAGACCCTCTCGTGTCTTGTGTTGTGCACACGACACAAGTTCACGTGTGCACGAGATAGTGCACTGTATGTGTATCACTTTGTGATTTCTTGCTATGGACACACCGTGTCAGGCTATGGGTGACACGAGATAATGTATGGAATTGTGCACGAGGGTTGTATTCATTTTTCCAATCATTAGATTCATGATTAATTGATATTTGCTATTCGACTCCTCATTAAAACCATGTTTTGATACTGACCTTATTTTCCTGTCATTCCCAGTTCTAAACTGAGATGGCCTGATAGTTTTAACCCCTGCAGTGATGTTTAATACTTAGTTTTTGATTTTAAACATGTTCCTATATCTGAAATCTGAGATTTAGGAAGGCAATGAGTTGATTTCCCTTCTTTTCTTCCTAGCAAGGATTAACTTGATGTGTTAAATTTATGTTTAAAACTGTGTTCTGAGTTCCAGTTTGTTAAAACCTGAGATTTATAGAGTATTTATACTGTGGTGGGTATTCTTCATAACTGAGAATAGGAAGGGGGGAAACTGTTATTGATTTTCTGAGTTTGTTTTGGTAATTACAAACCTGTGTATAACTGTCATTGAAGATACTTAATGAATTGATTTCCTTGCCTATTCCTGAGATTACCCTGTGATATTCAACCTGAGTTTAACCCTTTACACACACATTCTTCATTGTCTTGTATTTTCCTGCTAACACATGTACACACACTGTTCTGTATTTCCTTACTGCTCACTATTTTGAGTATTTTCCTGCACACTGTCACAGTTACACACACTGTCTTATGTTATTCACTGTCACATTTATTTCCTGCATATATGAATCCTTGTAGACACTTGTATACACATTCTCTTCCTCTCTTCACTGTTTGGGAAATTACTGCATATACATGTGACACTGCTCACTTGTTCACTATCATTCCTGCACACATATTAGACAATATTCACACACACACAATGATTTATATAGCCTGTACTGCCTATGTACACACACACAACAAGTTAACACCTGTCCTATTACACAACCCTTCATTCCTGCACTTTGACATATTATACACACAAGCACACCCCTCCCTGTTACTTCCTGTCCACACACATTTCATGTGTCACACACTAGCTCTCTCTCTTTCTCTAATTTCTAAGCTTTACATGTAGGCCATGTTGTTTAGGCATATACAATGTCTATGTGTATAAATTGTGTGAGTGTATATATATCTATATATATATATTTCCTTGTAGCTAGTGTTGTAGGTTTACATTTAGCCTAGATTGTGTACTATATTGTGTGATGTTAATATATGGATGTAATAGTGAGGTTGTGACTTGCTAAGGGTTCTAGAAATTAGCTAAGCTACTTGTGATATAACTAATATAGGCTTGCTTAGCCTTGATAGGAATGGTGCTAGCTAGTATAGATTGGAATAGCCTAGTTTAGACTCAACTAGACTTGGTTGACCTAGTTTGACTTCTAGGGTTGACCAAAGTTGACCAAGAGTTGACTTTGGTCTAGATTGACCTAGAATCATGTAGAATGCATAGTAGGACTAAATTACACTATTTTGGACTTGTTGTGACTTGTGCTGTTCTGATTAGGAGCCAGACACCACTCCTTGGACAGTACGTTTCATTCTGGACACTCAGTTACAGGCGAGTACATTTTCTGATCATTTCATATCCTGCTTAGAATTATATTCCTGCTTTAGATTACTATACTTGATGCTGTCACGACATTATCACGGATTAGTACTATATGGATCTTCTCATGCGATGTTATCCCCCTCGGAAGCATCGGGTACATTGTGTCATGTGCGTTTCACTTTCATCGTGTACTCCTGTGCTTTCATTACATGTGCACTCCTGTGAATCTTGTACTCTCATGTTCACGGAGCCCCCATGTATACTATCATGTGCACCCTATATGGGCCCCCATGTGATATCCTGTGCAATAACATAACCTGTTTAGATCCTTGTGTATTGATTGGGGATACGGAGGAGTGCTAGTAGTCGTGTGAACAATTCCATTGTAGTGTAGATTCCTGTGCAACCTCGATATCCTGTGCAAATCTGTCCTGTTCACATGTGCTATCTCGTACTCTAACTCACTAGCCACTGTTAGTTCTCTATTTATAGTAGATATTTCTGTTACAGTTCTCTCTCTTGTTTACATACTGTATTTCTTCAGATCCTGTATTTTACTCTACTGCATGATTATATTTTCTAACCTGCTATGATCTGTTGAGATGTACTGTACTCGCTCCTGTCCTGACTGGACCTGTTGAAATATTACAGAGGAGGAGGAGGAGGCCTGCCTGGACACTTTCTACGGGGCAGCCTTAGAGGACACCTGTGAGCTGGACTCCCAGGAGGATCCAACAGTAGCTGAGGACCTTCCTCCGACTGCCTAGACTAGACTAGTTAGGCTTATCTTACTATTGCAGTCTTGAGACGTGTTCTAGTTAGATTCTATTTTGGAGATCAGTATTGTATATATTCTTTTATCTGAGACCTTGTATTGCTGGGATTATCTTAGACTGCTTTATCTATTTCATTTCCTTGAGTTCTGTTCATATCGTGATATATCTTCCTTAGTTGTGATTGAGTTTATTATTGCTATGTCACCCCCATTCGGGAAGTATAAACTGTTTAGATATATACTGCTAGATGTTGTGACCTACGACAGCGTTCTACCACCGACACTGCGGCGTAGGCTGGACGTACCCTACGTCTCGTGCCCTTACTCTAGGGTGCGGGTCGTGACACGTTTTTAGTGGTGGCCCATGCAGGTCTAGACTAGAAGTATAGTGGTACTCGACTAGAGTATCACTGCAGCCTGCTATAGGATATAGGACATTAATTTTAAGATACTCAATCACTTTAGGAAAATTTTATTTTATTGCCATCTAAATCCTTTTGTCAGCTGATCCTTTGAATTATAATTGTCCGCCTTTGTTATTTCGCTTATTTCTCAGAAATTGATACTCTTGTTTGTCTATCTTCAGGATGGTAGAGACTCGATTGCAGCGTGCCACCCATGAGGATGCTATAGAGGGGACTGCTACCTCTCAGCCAGCACGGCGAGGCCAGGGGACTGCAGCTCCTGCCACCTCAGCTCGTGTTGAGACCTCGGCAGTCGCAGCAGGGGGTATGCACCCACCGACTGGGAGGCAGGACCCGGTCATTCCAGAGGATCCTTTCCAGCCGCCACCGCCTCCAGGACATGTGGACGCAGCTCAAATGTTCGCATATTTCTAGCAGTTCATGGACCGACAGCAGGCTCGACAGGACAGAGGCATGGAGTTGGCCATCACGACAGCCGCAGCTCGACCAGTGGTGCAGCAGCAGAGGACACCGGGGATCGAGTAGTTTCAGAAGATGAGCCCCAGGGACTTCATGGGGACAGAGGGGATCCTGTATGCCGACGAGTGGATCGAGCATATGGAGGAGATCTTCCGCTTGGCCAGGATCCCAGCAGACCTTCAGATCGAGGCCGCAGCTAGCCGGATACGAGATCTTGCTCGCACCTGGTACCAGTCGGACCCCAGGGTGGAGGTACCAGGACAGACTTGGGAGCAGTTCAGGGGCTTCTTCAAGAAGAAGTTCTTCCAGATTCAGCAGTTAGAGCCTTGGAGACGCAGTTTGAGAGCTTGGTCCAGGGGAGCCTCTCAGTAGAGGAGTATACGGGAAGAGTTTGGCCGTCTCGGCAGGTTTGTTGAGGGGTTGAGTGAGACGGCGAAGGCCCAGAGGTTCCGGAAGGGTCTGGTCAAGGAGGTCAAGTCCCTGACCAAGGGGAACAGAGATGCTACATTTGAGAAGATCTTGACAGGAGCCCTGCTTGCAGAGGATGATCTTGAGCTTAGGCTCAAAAGAGGGAGAGACCCAGCTGGGGGCAGTAGCAGCAGCGGGGGCCAGGCCAAGAGGCCTCATTTTCAGCACCAGCAGCCGAGGCAGTTTCAGCCGCAACCGATCCAGCAGAGGCCGGCTCATCAGCAGCAGTTTCAGCATCAGGCACCCAGGCAGACAGTCAGTTGCGCCTTCTGTAAGAAGCCAGGGCATGGATAGAATGAGTGCAGGAAGAGGCTCGGGAAGTGCCTTTTTTGTGGAGCAGCAGATCACCAGATGAGGGATTGTCCTAGGTCTGTGGGACGAACAGCTCAGGGAGGTGGAGCCAGAGCTCCAGCAGGTCAGCAGCGGGGACCAGCCCTGCCGACTCAGTAGCAGAGGTTTGTACAGCACCAGCAGCAGGCCAGAGGAGGCCACTAGGGGCAAGCTTTCGCCATGGCAGCAGGAGAGGCTGAGGTAACTGGAGAGTTGATTGCAGGTTCGATTCTTCTCGACTCCAGCCCAGCATTTGTATTGTTTGATTCTGGTGCATCGTATAGCTTCATTTCAGTATCTTTTGCGATTAGACTCGGTATCATAGCTGAATCGTTGCCTAGGACTTACAAGATCACGACCGGGGGTGGTATTATCCTCGTGAGTGATGTTTGTAAGGGTCGGAGAGTAGTTTTGGAAGGCCGTGAGTTGGAGGTGAGCCTGCTCGTAATGCCACTGCCAAACTACGATATAGTACTAGGCATGGATTGGTTGAGCAAGCACCACGCCAGCATCGATTGCAGAAGGGGTAGAGTTCTGTTCAGAGCGCCGGGGGAGCCAGAGTTCGTGTACTCCAGATGTCAGGCAGAGCAGAGCAGTGGAGTCTTCTGTGGAGTCTCGGTCGAGGAGGAGACGATTCCACAATCCTTGATAGCAGAGTATATGGATGTTTTCCCGGAGGAGTTGTCGGGACTGCCGCCAGACAGGGACATTGAGTTCTCGATAGACTTGGTTCCAGGAGCGGAGCCCATCTCTCAGCATGTCTATCGGGTGAACAACAGCGAGCTGGTGGAGCTGAAGAAGCAGGTGGATGAGCTGCAGGACAAGGGCTTCATCCGCTCAAGTTCGTCGCCATGGGGTGCACCAGTGTTGTTCGTGCCGAAGAAGGATGGGTCAATACGTATGTGTATTGACTATAGGGCACTCAACAACCTCACGATCAAGAACAGATACCTACTGTCGCGGATCGACGATCTGTTTGACCAGTTGAGCGGAGCTCGGGTATTTTCTAAGATTGATCTGAGGTCGGGATATCACCAGGTGAAGGTGAAGGGGGAGGATATTCCCAAGACCGCTTTCAGGACGCGGTATGGACAGTTCGAGTTTTTGGTTATGCCGTTTGGGCTAACCAATGCACCCGCAGTATTTATGAACCTTATGAACAAGGTGTTCCATCAGTATCTGGATCAGTTTGTAGTAGTGTTTATTGATGATATCTTGATATATTCCAAGACTGAGGAGGAGCACGAGGAGCATTTGAGGATAGTGCTGGAGATTCTCAGGAAGGAGCAGCTTTACGGGAAGCTCTCCAAGTGTGAGTTCTTCTTGGACCGGGTGGACTTCTTGGGGCATGTGGTGACTGGAGATGGTATCTCAGTTGACCCCAAGAAGATCGTGGCAGTTGAGGCATGGACAGCGCCGACTTCAGTTGCAGAGATCAGGAGCTTCCTGGGGCTGACAGGGTATTACCGGAGATTTGTGCAGGATTTCTCCCGGGTTGTAGAGCCGTTGACACGGTTGACCCGGAAGGATACTGAGTATGTATGGTCAGAGGAGTGTCAGGCAGCTTTTGTGAAATCCGCAATTTTTAGTAATATTTTTAATCATTTTTAATAATATTTTGTTAAATAAAATTTTGTGTTAAAAATAATATTATTTATTATATTGGTTAATTCATAAAATTATTTTTAAAATAATTAAGTCAAGGATTTTTGATTGTCAACCCAGACCCGAACCCGGTTCAAACCAATTTGAGAAAAAAAAATCTTTTTATATTAATATTGGTTATATTTTCTAAAAAGGAAATTATTTTATAGCCTTTAGCCCAAATGCTTAATCTCCATTATTTAACCCATATAATTCATTTAAGCCTTAAGGCCATTTACTTAATCAGACCTTTAACCCAATAGTTCTAAAATCTTAAGCCCAAAGAGTTAAAGCCCTTAGGCCAAACCCACAGCTCATTTTCTTTGGGCCAATGCAAACTTTTTAATATAAAGTCCAAAACTTTCCAACCAAACCATTAAGGTTTCCTACAGCCAATGCATGGGTATTATTTCTTAAGCTAATGAATGGCTTTCTTTAAAGAGAGAAGCTTTAACTTTCTGTTGGGAGCTTTGGGTTTTTCCCAAACCGAAGGCTTATCGGCTCTTCTCCCTGGACTCAACCGACGGCTTTTCCCCTCCCCTGGCCGCCGGCCATTATGGCTGAGACTCCTCCCTCTCCCAAAATTGGTAACTCCCAAACCCAATTTTCCCTATATATATAGCTTCTCCCTCTCCATCCTCCATCACCATCACTTTCCCCAAATTTCTCCCAAACTCACCATTATCCGGCGAATTTTTCGGCGACCCGAGCTCCGGATCCACCGTCGACGACCCGACCGGTGCCCGACCCCCGATCCCGAGGCCGCCGCCCCCGACGCCGCTCCCCGTGGCCGCCCTGCCGCCTTCAGACGACCCGCACGGCCCACTCCGGCCGTCCGATCGCCGGCGTTCGCCCCCGTTCGCCCCTGGTTGCTTCTCGGTGCTGACCCGCGTGGCCGTGTGCTCTGTCGGATTCCGTTCCCGAGCATTTCGGTTCCGAGCTTCATTTCGGGATTTTCGTTGCACCTTTGGTTTGGGTAAACTCTAACCTCGAATTTAATTCCTCTGTCAGTGATGAAATCTGGTCCCCGGTTCCTTCGGGAACTCGGTTTTTCCGGCAATGTAATAATTACGTTACTAATTTGCTTTCCGAAATTCTTCGGAAATTGTTGCTGTTCTGTGATTTTCTGAAATAAAATAAATTCAAATTTTTTCTGTGAATGTTCTCGGGATTTCCGAGAACTAACTCGGAAAAGTTTCTGTGTTTGAATTCTCGGGTTTTTCGAGAAGTTTTCGGGAATAAATTGGAGTTTAAAATTTTAACATAAAAAAAATTGGTTTGGAGAATTTTGTTCTCTGGGTTCTGTGTATTAATTCAAATTTCCGATGAGTTCGGAAATGTTTACTGTAGCTTATTTCTTTTGGAAAGAAATGGTATTTGATATATTTCGGGTTTTCGGGAAATTTCGTTCTCATTTCGGAATGCTGGATTGGCTTTGGAAAAAGACTATTTTATGGTATATATATATATCCCTGGTTTGGGACTGTTTTACAGGAATCTTGGAAGCATTTCCCAGTTTTTGGGTTGACCAAAAATAGAGGGAGTGCTGCCGAATTTTTTTGTAAAATTATAAAATGATTTTTGAAATGATTTTTTAGTGATAATATTATTATTTGCGCGACAACCTTACCGGTCAATGGGCCCCAGTAAATGCAAACGCACCGGTCCGTCCGGACGTTGAGGCAGAGTAGCTGAGTTTGACAAATGGACCTAGAGTCTGAGACACCTATTATTTTAATTTAATTGTTAGTTTTATTATTATTATTTAATTGTAGATAATTTCGGGACTAACCTGTTTTCTCTTATTTAAATTTATAATTAAATTTGTAAGGGCATAAGCCCAGTTTCTATTAAGTGGTCTGTAATATTGTAGTGTAGCATTTTTACTTTATTTTCTGGGATTGTGGTACGCGTAGGAACAATTAAAATACTATTAAATTAAATAACTCATGATTTCCTCATCTTTAAGTAAAATAAAATATATTTTTATATATAATTGTAGAACGTCAAAGTTTTCCAATAAATAGATAAATACTAAGTTTTGTACGTAATTTGATAAAATACAAGTTTTCTCGAAAAACCAAAGTAATTTTGACTTTCTAAAACAACTGCACTAGTAAACGTTGTGGTTAACTAAAATTGACTAGGAAAGACAAATAGAGATTGTAACTAGATAACTTGTGATTGCTTCTGAAATAAGTTTCCGGAATGTAGGGTTCGAGGAGGTTTCTGACTGTTAACCCCGAAGTACCGACTCTCCAGTTTGATCAAGTTTAAGGCAAGTACAGTTGTGATTGTTTGCAATTTAATTAGTAATAGTAATCTTGCATGCTTAAACCACATTTCTACACGGAACTCTCTCCTAGAGTATTGATTGTTATTGTCTCATTGCCTCATTGAATCTAATTGACTCAGGATATTGGGGGAGTAGTGTAGCGTCTATGACCAATACCCCTCATTGAATCTAATTGAATCTAATTGTACGAGCTTACCCCTCTCACACACGGGGATAGGCCGGACCATATCAGTGAATCATCCCAAACCGGTCATAGTCGTTACTTACTCAAATCACATGTTTTCAATTGTAGAACTGTTGGAAAATATTGCATTTCTAAATTAGTTTATAATTACAAATTGCTAATTATTAGTTGAATTGTAGATTTTCATAATTGTACTTTGCTCCCTCCTGACTGGAGACCAACATTTTTAGGTTACACTGAGGATGACCTATTCCAGAGTATCTGGGGACTCAGAGCTATTGTTCAACAATCCTGACTTGTACCCGGCGGTACTACCTGACGATGATGGCACGACGTCTCCTTAGATGCTGTTGGTGTTAGTTAGATTTACTTCAGTTTATGGTCTTTAAACTTTTGTACTGGACAAGTTTTTATTATCGAATAAATGTTATTGTGGCAATTTTAGTCTTAAATGTTGTTGAATGACCTGCACATGGATTACAGCTTACTGCCGCCGTCTCATCAACGGTGCAGGCTGGGCATGATCCGATTCGACCCAAGTATTTGGGGACCGGGTCGTGACATATTTTTAGTGGTGGCCCATGCAGGTCAAATCAATCAACAACTTAGGAAAACCTAGGAAAACAGTTAGAATACTAGAACACCAAGTTGCCACAATTTAGGACCGATTATATATATGATAAATATTTTGATTATAGACTGGTAGGATACCTTGCTTATGTTTGCATCCTAAACCTTCCAGAGCATGACCATTGACAAAACCAACTTTGATGGCGATGTGGTGTCATCTCCGGATCGAACCCCGCCTCTTCAACCAAGTTCGAGCTTTACACCCCACCAGCTCATTGATCATTTCTACAAATCATCCAGTGAAGTTTTCACTACACTGTCGAATCCTACCTCTTCTCAAACTTGGGTTATTTTTCCTTGAGGAAATACCCACTCCTGTTGTTTCACCAGTATCAGCGATGGTTGCCCTATTTCAAGAAATCCTGGAGTGCCAGAAGATTCAAACTGAACAGATGGATATCACGAGAGAAGTCATGAAGAATATCATCGATACAACTTTAGTCATTTTAAACCAAGTTGGAATGGAACCTCGTCCTAGGAGGGATACCCATGAATCTAGAAGATATTTGGGCCCTGTCCGGCAATCATATTGCAAGAAGCTTTTGACTTGTGCCTACTGCAAAAGGCCTGGTCACCAAGCCAATATTTGTCGTAAGAGATTTGGAAAATATTTGGTATGTGGATCTGCCGAACATCGAGTAAAGGGCTGCCCCTTATCTTTTCATTGTACCGGAGCGTCTATAATGTCAACCTCAGGACTCTATCCAAAAGACCGTAGGAAGGCATAAAGCCGATTCAAGGATCATAGAAGTTGAAGCAGTTGGAGACTGCTCATACAAGAGCCAGAGCCATGAAGATTAGTACCTAAGACCACTGTGTAGCAATATCTATTAAGAAGCTGTAACAAGATGTTCTTAGAACAATCATGAGAGTTATTTTGCTGTAATTCTCCATATGAATAAAATTCTTAGTTACACCTTCATGGTAGATGTTTTCTCATAGTCTTCATGGGTTACCCTAGATAAAGACATAGAATTCACCATTGACCTAGTTCTCGGCTCTTTTCCTATCTCTAAGGGATGCTATAGAGTCAACCTGAAGGAAGCCAAGAAGATGAAGGATCAGATCAATGGACTAAAGACTTTAAGATTCATTCAAGACGGAGCTTCACCCTAGGGAGCACTTGTGTCCAAGAAGGATGGAATAGTACGGATGTGCATCGACTATCGGGCACTGAAGAACAAGTACCCTTTTTCCCAGATTGATAATCTGTTTGAATCAGTTTGAGTGAACTTTAGGTGTTTTCCAAGATCGACCTCAGATCTGACTACCAACAGATCAAGGTCAGGAAAGAGGACAATTCCCATAACGGCATTCAATTATGGATAGTTGTTGGTCATGTCGTTTGGACTGACAAATGCTCCTGTTGTGTTCATGAATCTCATGAACAAAGTCTTTTATGAGTATTTGAATCAGTTTGTTGTCTTCTCCATAGATGACATTCCGATATACTCGAAGACTGAAGAAGAGCATGAAGAGTATATGAGAAAAGTTTTGGAAAGAAGAAAAGCTAACTAAAAGTGAATTTTCTTAGACAAGGTGGTTTTGCCCATATTGTCACAAGAGAAGAATTTCGAAGAATCTCAAGAAGATAGCCACTGTGGAGAAATGGTATACCAAGATTCAGTAGCTGAAGTTACGGCTGACTAATACCGGAAGTTGTGAAGGAATTTGCCAAGATTGCTGAACCTATGACGAAGCTGACTCGAAAAATGAAGAGTTCATCTGGACGGAGGACTGCCAAGCAGCATTCGAGGAGCTGAAAAAGAGGTTTATCACTGCACCAATTCTTGCGCTACCCGCAGGAACCGGTGATTTCTTAATTTACAGTAATGCCTCTGGAAAAAGGACTGGGTTACAATCTTCAACAACATGAGGAAATAATTGCTTACATATCTAGGCAATTACGGACTCATGAGAAGAACTATCCCACACATAATTTGGAACTTGCTGTAATGGAAGCATTATGGAAAGGGGGTGAAAATATATGTGGACTATAAAAGTCTAAAATATATCTTTACTCAGAAAGACCTGAGCGTTGGACAAAGAAGATGGTTGAGGATTTCAACATCGATTTACATTACTATCCAGGAAGAGCAAAATGTGGTAGCTAATGTACATAGTTGATACTGATGGCGAAATTCTTAAACAAGAAGCGGCACCTGCTAGAAGACATCAGAAAGTTGGACTGGAGATTATACTGCCGAGAGAAAAGAGCTGGATGTTGATTCAGTATCGATAAAATTGCAAATGAGCTCGAGTCTGATGAAAGAAGTCAAGAAGACGCAGTTTCAAGAAGAAATATTTTGCAAATTGAGAGATCAAATATTGGCAGGAATAATTGAGAGTTTCTCTATTGCCAATGATGAAGCTTTTGAAGAATGGTATGAGGTTTATGTATCTTCTGGCGAACTAAGGAATAAACTGATGGAAGAAGCGCGCAGTCGCAGTATCTCACATATGAATCGGGATATGCGTATCATTAATTGATATTATGAAATGTAGAAGGACGAATTCCAAGTATGGGATTAGATTGGTCAACATAAGGAGTTTAGCAGAAACCAGTAAACTTGTTGCAGCCGCTGGACATTCTGGAGTGGAAGTTGAAGCCCATGAACTTTGTATCAGGATTACCTTAATTCCAAGGAGGGAAGAACACCAATTGGACTTTGTGGATTGACTGACTATGTCAGTTCACTTATTTCCCTACAAATTGGTTTATTCACTAAGAAGTTGACAGCATTGTATGAAAGGCAATGTAAGAGAAAGAGTACTGTTGGGTCTAGAAAAGGTGACTGACGCAGTAGAAATAGTAAAGGTAATTAGAGACAAGCTCAGAATTGCCAAGATAGACGGAAGCATTGGGATTAAGTGTAGACGTTGATCAGTGGAGTTTGAAGAAAGAGATAGTGTCTGAAGATCTCTTCTACCAAAGGAACGATTAGTTTTGGCAGAGTTGGAGAAGTAGCATACCGAGCTGGAGAGTAGATCAAGCCTTACAGTGCCAGAGAAACCAGTAACAAGCGTAGTCAGAGGTGAGTAGAAGATCAGAAAGTTGAGCCATCATAATTCATATTTCCTTCAAATCCTTATCTTTTTTATTTTGAACTTGACATATGTTGCTAGTTAGCCTAGTTTTGCAAGCTATTTCTTTTTCAAGCTTGATCACGACAGTATTTTACTGGGTGCACCCACTAATATATTGTCTAATCAGAACCGGTGCATGATGGTCTGATCAACCTCGTGTACTTTGGTTCGCCTTTGTATTTTTCTGCATATCATAATTGAAACTTGTCCTTAAACTATCTCATCCACGACTATTTTTGGAAACTCTTATTGTTTGAACCTGAGTTATGGACGCAATACCATACCTGCTTGATTGTAGTAAGTCTATCCTTTCTAACCCAACTCTTTAAATTTCGAGGACGAAATTTTCTAAGGAGGGAAGGTTGTGAAATCCTGCAATTTTTAGTAATATTTTTAATCATTTTTAATAATGTTTTGTTAAATAAAATTTTGTGTTAAAAATAATATTATTTATTATATTGGTTAATTCATGAAAATTATTTTTAAAATAATTAAGTCAAGGATTTTTGATTGTCAACCCAGACCCGAACCCGGTTCAAACCAATTTGAGAAAAAAAAAATCTTTAATATATTAATATTAGTTATATTTTCTAAAAAGGAAATTATTTTATAGCCTTTAGCCCAAATGCTTAATCTCCATTATTTAACCCATATAATTGATTTAAGCCTTAAGGCCATTTACTTAATCAGACCTTTAACCCAATAGTTCTAAAATCTTAAGCCCAAAGAGTTAAAGCCCTTAGGCCAAACCCACAACTCATTTCCTTTGGGCCAATGCAAACTTTTTAATATAAAGTCCAAAACTTTCCAACCAAACCATTAAGGTTTCCTACAGCCAATGCATGGGTATTATTTCTTAAGCTAATGAATGGCTTTCTTTAAAGAGAGAAGCTTTAACTTTCTGTTGGGAGCTTTGGGTTTTTCCCAAACCGAAGGCTTATCGGCTCTTCTCCCTGGACTCAACCGATGGCTTTTCCCCTCCCCTGGCCGTCGGCTATTATGGCTGAGACTCCTCCCTCTCCCTAAATTGGTAACTCCTAGCTTCTCCCTCTCCATCCTCCATCACCATCACTTTCCCCAAATTTCTCCCAAACTCACCATTCTCCGGCGAATTTTCCGACGACCCGAGCTCCGGATCCACCGTTGGCGACCCGACCGGTGCCCGACCCCCGATCCCGAGGCCGCCGCCCCCGACGTCGCTCCCCGTGGCCGCCCGCCGCCGTCAGACGACCCGCACGGCCCACTCCGGCCGTCCGATCGCCGGCGTTCGCCTCCGTTCGCCCCTGGTTGCTTCTCGGTGCTGACCCGCGTGGCCGTGTGCTCTGTCGGATTTCGTTCCCGAGCATTTCGGTTCCGAGCTTCATTTCGGGATTTCCGTTGCACCTTTGGTTTGGGTAAACTCTAACCTCGAATTTAATTCCTCTGTCAGTGATAAAATCTGGTCCCCGATTCCTTCGGGAACTCGGTTTTTCCGGCAATGTAATAATTACGTTACCAATTTGCTTTCCGAAATTCTTCGGAAATTGTTGCTGTTCTGTGATTTTCTGAAATAAGATAAATTCAGATTTTTTCTGTGAATGTTCTCGGGATTTCCGAGAACTAACTCGGAAAAGTTTCTGTGTTTGAATTCTCGGGTTTTTCGAGAAGTTTTCGGGAATAAATTGGAGTTTAAAATTTTAACATAAAAAAAATTGGTTTGGAGAATTTTGTTCTCTGGGTTCTGTGTATTAATTCAAATTTCCGATGAGTTCGGAAATGTTTACTGTAGCTTATTTCTTTTGGAAAGAAATGGTATTTGATATATTTCGGGTTTTCGGGAAATTCCGTTCTCATTTCGGAATGCTGGATTGGCTTTGGAAAAAGACTATTTTATGGTATATATATATATCCCTGGTTTGGGACTGTTTTACAGGAATCTTGGAAGCATTTCCCAGTTTTTGGGTTGACCAAAAATAGAGGGAGTGCTGCCGAATTTTTTTGTAAAATTATAAAATGATTTTTGAAATGATTTTTAGTGATAATATTATTATTTGGGCGACAACCTTACCGGTCAATGGGCCCCAGTGAAATGCAAACGCACCGGTCCGTCCGGACGTTGAGGCAGAGTAGCTGAGTTTGACAAATGGACCAGAGTCTGAGACACCTATTATTTTAATTTAATTGTTAGTTTTATTATTATTATTTAATTGTAGATAATTTCGGGACTAACCTGTTTTCTCTTATTTAAATTTATAATTAAATTTGTAAGGGCATAAGCCCAGTTTCTATTAAGTGGTCTGTAATATTGTAGTGTAGCATTTTTACTTTATTTTCTGGGATTGTGGTATGCGTAGGAACAATTAAAATACTATTAAATTAAATAACTCATGATTTCCTCATCTTTAAGTAAAAGAAAATATATTTTTATATATAATTGTAGAACGTCAAAGTTTTCCAATAAATAGATAAATACTAAGTTTTGTACGTAATTTGATAAAATACAAGTTTTCTCGAAAAACCAAAGTAATTTTGACTTTCTAAAACAACGCATTAGTAAACGTTGTGGTTAACTAAAATTGACTAGGAAAGACAAATAGAGATTGTAACTAGATAACTTGTGATTGCTTCTGAAATAAGTTTCCGGAATGTAGGGTTCGAGGAGGTTTCTGACTGTTAACCCCGAAGTACCGACTCTCCAGTTTGATCAAGTTTAAGGCAAGTACAGTTGTGATTGTTTGCAATTTAATTAGTAATAGTAATCTTGCATGCTTAAACCACATTTCTACACGGAACTCTCTCCTAGAGTATTGATTGTTATTGTCTCATTGCCTCATTGAATCTAATTGACTCGGGATATTGGGGGAGTAGTGTAACGTCTATGACCAATACCCCTCATTGAATCTAATTGAATCTAATTGTACGAGCTTACCCCTCTCACACACGGGGATAGGCCGGACCATATCAGTGAATCATCCCAAACCGGTCATAGTTGTTACTTACTCAAATCACATGTTTTCAATTGTAGAACTGTTGGAAAATATTGCATTTCTAAATTGTTTATAATTGCAAATTGCTAATTATTAGTTGAATTGTAGATTTTCATAATTGTACTTTGCTCCCTCCTGACTGGAGACCAACATTTTTAGGTTACACTGAGGATGACCTATTCCAGAGTATCTGAGGACTCAGAGCTATTGTTCAACAATCCTGACTTGTACCCGGCGGTACTACCTGACGATGATGGCACGGCGTCTCCTTAGATGCTGTTGGTGTTAGTTAGATTTACTTCAGTTTATGGTCTTTAAACTTTTGTACTGGACAAGTTTTTATTATCGAATAAATGTTATTGTGGCAATTTTAGTCTTAAATGTTGTTGAATGACCTGCACATGGATTACAGCTTACTGCCGCCGTCTCATCAACGGTGCAGGCTGGGCATGATCCGATTCGACCCAAGTATTTGGGGACCGGGTCGTGACAGCTTTTGATGAGTTGAAGAAGCGGCTGACGACAGCTCCGATTCTGACGTTGCCTTCAGGATCAGGTGGATTCACTATTTATAGTGATGCTTCAGGGAAGGGGCTGGGTTGTGTGTTGCAGCAGCATGGAAAGGTGATTGCCTATGCTTCCAGGCAGTTACGTCCCCATGAAAAGAACTACCCTACCCACGACCTGGAGCTGGCAGCAGTAATTTTTGCTTTGAAGCTGTGGAAGCATTATCTGTATGGTGAGAGGGTCGAGATCTTCACAGATCACAAGAGCCTTAAGTATGTGTTCACTCAGAAGGAGTTGAACATGAGACAGCGCAGATGGTTGGAGTTGATGAAGGACTTCGACATTGCACTGCAGTATCATCCAGGAAAGGCCAACGTGGTTGCAGATGCCTTGAGTAGGTATCCGACAGCCATGTGTTTGACCATGGATCGGCATTTGCTTGCCGACTTGGAGAGCCTTGGGATTGAGGTGATCGTGCCGGGAGTGCAGATGCAGTTTTGGGGCCTACAGATACAGTCAGACTTGATAGACAGGATCAAGGCGGCCCAGTTTTAGGATGTGGCTTTTCAGAGTATCAGAGATCAGATCAGTATAGAAGTGGGGGATCCTGAGTTTTCACTTGCAGAGGATGGTGCCCTAAGGCACGGTGCCAGGTTATGTGTGCCTAGCGGGGAGCTCAGAGAGTAGATTATGCAGGAGGCCCACAGATCTCAGTACTCTATACACCCGGGTGCCAACAAGATGTACAAAGATCTGTGAGAGCATGTATGGTGGTCAGGAATGAAGCGGAAGGTGTCCCTACTTCGTGGCTAGGTGCTTGGTCTGTCAGCAGGTCAAGGAAGAGAGACAGAGGCCCGGTGGGTTGTTGCAGCCGCTGCCCATTTCCGAGTAGAAATGGGAGCATATTACTATGGACTTTGTATCAGGATTGCCGCGTACCCCAGGAGGGAAAGACGCAATTTGGGTCATCATGGATAGGTTGACCAAATCGGCCCACTTCTTGCCAGTCAAGGTGGGCACGTCTACAGAGAGACTGGCAGAGTTGTATATGCGGCAGATAGTCAGGATCCACGGAGTTCCGGTCAGCATCGTCTCAGATCGGGATAGCCGTTTTACTTCCCATTTCTGGAGGAGTCTGCAGACCAGCTTGGGCACTCAGCTGAAGTTCAGTACTGCATACCACCCCCAGACGGACGGACAGTCAGAGCGGACTATTCAGACTCTTGAGGATATGCTGCGGACGTGCGTCCTGGACTTTGGAGGTTCCTGGGAGGATCATCTTCATTTGGTGGAGTTTGCCTATAACAATAGTTTCCAGGCCAGCATCGAGATGTCACCTTTCGAGGCTCTGTACGGGCGTAGGTACCGTACACCCTTATCCTGGGATGATGTTGGTGAGCGAGCTTTGCTGGGGCCAGAGATGATTGTGGATGCGGCCGAGAAGGTGAAGCTCATCAGGGACAGACTTCGCGTGGCGCGGGACAGACATCGGCACTGGGCCGATATCCACCGGAGACCCTTGGAGTTTGAGGTACAGATTAGAGTAGGATTAGATTTAGGTTGTTGTTTATGATTTTGATTATGTTTATTTATTATATTAATTGAGACCTTGCTTGTGATTAGGTCAGAGACCAGGTTTTCTTGAGGATATCTCCGACTCGTGGTACGATACGTTTTGGTGGAGGCGGGAAGCTTAGCCCGCGCTTCATCGGCCCTTTCGTTATCAGCGGGAGAGTCAGTGACGTGGCTTACAGGCTAGACTTGCCGCCTGCACTTGTGGGGGTCCACAACGTATTCTATGTATCACAGTTGAGATGATACGTGGCTGACCCTAGCCATTTGCTCGATCATTCGGAGATTGAGGTGGGGCCTTCTCTCAGCTATCCAGAGCAGCCAGTAAAGATTTTGGATCGACGGGAGAAGGTTCTGAGGAACCAGGTGATACCTTTGGTACGCGTCGCATGGAGGCATCATTCTCCAGGAGAGTCTACCTGGGAGCGGGAGGATGAGATGCGCGAGCGGTACCCTTATCTTTTTGGACCTTGAGGTATACTTTCTATCCTTCTCATCAGTTACATTTTGTCTTTCAATTTCGAGGACGAAATTCTTTTAAGGAGGGTAGATTTGTCACTACCACATTTCTAGTATGAGGGTATTTTTGTCATTTTTGGGGTATTTTTAAATTTATTAGAATTAATTAGAATTTATGGGAATTTTTAGGAATTATTTGAGATTGTTTGAACTAGGTTGACTTTTGACTAGTGTTGACTTTGTAGACCTACCTAGAAGCTAACCCTAGTTAGTGGGTCTTGGTTAGGCCAAGTGACTCTAGTCTAACCTAGCTTAGGACTTGGTTTAGTCATTTTGGCAAAGGATTAGGAAGTCACAAGTCATGACTTATGGTTTTAGAGCCTTGATTAAGTTTAATCAACTTTAGCCTTTGTAGCTTGGCCCAAGGCCCAATAATTGGGCTAAGCCCTAACCCTAAACTCTAGTGGCCGGCCACACCCTCTACCTAGGGATTCCCACCATATAAAACCCCTCCCAAATCTAGGGTTGCCTCTTTTCTTTAGGAAGAGCCCTATTTTCAAGGAGGTGAGTTCTTATCTAAATAATTCATTATAAATCCATTATAGGTCATAAAATCCCCAAATTAGTTGCATTAGTTTCTAATACTGTCCTTCTTGCTGTTATGAATGATTTGGTTTAGTTTGGAGTTGATTAGAAGAGATTGGGATACCAAGCAAGGAGCTAGCAAGGAGACTTTTCTATTGAAAGTTCAACAAGAGGTATCTTCATCAAATCTCCATGAAATTTCATTTAGTCTTCATATATAGGAAGCCCTAAGAGTCCCCCTAAGGTCTGGATAGGTTTCGTGTCCAGTATTGGAGGATTCGTGTCCGTTCTGGACACGTATCAGAGCTAGGACTAGGTGTTTGACATAATGCCTCAAAGGGCATTTCGATCGAATTTATTCATTGTTTTTGAATAGGACTGATAGATTAGATCTTGTCTTTCGATCCCTGTGTTTGAGTGTTGGTGTCGTGTCATTTTCGTGTCGATTTTAAAACCTGGACACGTGCGTGCACACGCGCGTGCACACGCTCGCGCACGTGCTACAGGGATCCCCTGCCTATCGGGCCCTGTAGCGGACACGACACGCGTCGTTTGGACACGAGACTTGACACGTGGCATGGGGCCATGACTGACACCCCTGTGTGTCAAGCCCCATGTGTCCCCGTGTCGTGTCTAGGTATATATCAGATGTGCACGTGTTTTGGCTGTGTCTGTGCACACTAGTTTTGGGCCACTGATACGGGCCTCGTGTCCGACCCTGACACTTCGTGGACACAGGCCAGTGGGCCCATGAGGTAGCCCTATAGGTGGGCTACCCATGTGTGTCACCACGAGACCCTCTCGTGTCTTGTGTCGTGCACACGACACAAGTGCACTTGTGCACGAGACAGTGCACTGTCAGTGCACTGTATGTGTATCACTTTGGGATTTCTTGCTATGGACACGCCGTGTCAGGCTATGGGTGACACGAGATGATGTGTGGGATTGTGCACGAGGGTTGTATTCATTTTTACAATTATTAGATTCATGATTAATTGATATTTGCTATTCGACTCCTCATTAAAACCATGTTTTGATACTGACCTTATTTTCCTGTCATTCCCAGTTCTAAACTGAGATGGCCTGATAGTTTCAACCCCTGCAGTGATGTTTAATACTTAATTTTTGATTTTAAACATGTTCATATATCTGAAATCTGAGATTTAGGAAGGCAATGAGTTGATTTCCCTACTTTTCTTCCTAGCAAGGATTAACTTGATGTGTTAAATTGATGTTTAAAACTGTGTTCTGAGTTCCAGTTTGTTAAAACTTGAGATTTATAGAGTATTTATACTGTGGTGGGTATTCTTCATAACTGAGAATAGGAAGGGGAAACTGTTATTGATTTTCTGAGTTTGTTTTGGTAATTACAAACCTGTGTATAACTGTCATTGAAGATACTTAATGAATTGATTTCCTTGCCTATTCCTGAGATTACCCTGTGATATTCAACCTGAGTTTAACCCTTTACACACACTGTCTTATGTTATTCACTGTCACATTTATTTCCTGCACATATGAATCCTTGTAGACACTTGTATACACATTCTCTTCCTCTCTTCACTGTTTGGGAAATTACTGCATATACATGTGACACTGCTCACTTGTTCACTATCATTTCTGCACATATATTAGACAATATTCACACACACACACTGATTTATATAGCCTGTACTGCCTATGTACACACACACACAATAAGTTAACACCTGTCCTATTACACAACCCTTCATTCCTGCACTTTGACACATTATACACACAAGTACACCCCTCCCTGTTACTTCCTGTCCACACACATTTCATGTGTCACACACTAGCTCTCTCTCTTTCTCTAATTTCTAAGCTTTACATGTAGGCCATGTTGTTTAGGCATATACAATGTCTATGTGTATAAATTGTGTGAGTGTATATATATCTATATATATATATTTCCTTGTAGCTAGTGTTGTAGGTTTACATTTAGCCTAGATTGTGTACTATATTGTGTGATGTTAATATATGGGTGTAATAGTGAGGTTGTGACTTGCTAAGGGTTCTAGAAATTAGCTAAGCTACTTGTGATATAACTAATATAGGCTTGCTTAGCCTTGATAGGAATGGTGCTAGCTAGTATAGATTGGAATAGCCTAGTTTAGACTCAACTAGACTTGGTTGACCTAGTTTGACTTCTAGGGTTGACCAAAGTTGACCAAGAGTTGACTTTGGTCTAGATTGACCTAGAATCATGTAGAATGCATAGTAGGACTATATTACACTATTCTGGACTTGTTGTGACTTGTGCTGTTCTGATTAGGAGCCAGACACCACTTCTTGGACAGTACGTTTCATTCTGGACACTCAGTTACAGGCGAGTACATTCTCTGATCATTTCATATTCCTGCTTAGAATTATATTCCTGCTTTAGATTACTATACTTGATGCTGTCACGACATTATCACGGATTAGTACTATATGGATCTTCTCATACGATGTTATCCCCCTCGGGAGCATCGGGTACATTGTGTCATGTGCGTTTCACTTTCATCGTGTACTCCTGTGCTTTCATTACATGTGCACTCCTGTGAATCTTGTACTCTCATGTTCACGGAGCCCCCATGTATATTATCATATGCACCCTATATGGGCCCCCATGTGATATCCTGTACAATAACATAACCTGTTTAGATCCTTGTGTATTGATTGAGGATACGGAGAGTGCTATCTCGATATCCTTGTATATATAATTCCTATTATAGTGTAGATTCCTGTACAACCTCGATATCCTGTGCAAATCTGTCCTGTTCACATGTGCTATCTCGTACTCTGACTCACTAGCCACTGTTAGTTCTCTATTTATAGTAGATATTTCTCTCTCTCTTGTTTACATACTGTATTTCTTCAGATCCTGTATTTTACTCTACTGCATGATTATATTTTCTAACCTGCTATGATCTGTTGAGATGTACTGTACTCGCTCCTGTCCTGACTGGACCTGTTGAAATATTACAGAGGACGAGGAGGAGGCCTGCCTGGACACTTTCTACGGGGCAGCCTTAGAGGACACCTGTGAGCTGGACTCCCAGGAGGATCCAGCAGTAGCTGAGGACCTTCCCCCGACTGCCTAGACTAGACTAGCTAGGCTTATCTTACTTTTGCAGTCTTGAGACATGTTCTAGTTAGATTCTATTTTGGAGATCAGTATTGTATATATTCTTTTATCTGAGACCTTGTATTGCTGGGATTATCTTAGACTGCTTTATCTATTTCATTTCCTTGAGTTCTGTTCATATCGTGCTATCTCTTCCTTAGTTGTGATTGAGTTTATTATTGCTATGTCACCCCCATTCGGGGAGTATAAACTGTTTAGATATATACTGCTAGATGTTGTGACCTAGGACAGCGTTCTACCGCCGACTACTGCGGCATAGGCTGGACGTACCCACGTCTCGTGCCCTTACTCTAGGGTGCGGGTCGTGACAATTACAGATGAGTCAGAGGCAGACTGCTCGACCTACTATGGGGTCGGGACAGATGGAGACTTAGGCCGGGACTGTGGCCTGTTAGTTGAGCCACTAGACTTTGCACACCCAGAGTAGTATAGCTTAGTTAGGTTTGCCTGGACTGCGATCCAACTTTTGTTTTAGACTGTAGTAGCTTATATTTATATTTTGTGACTCTGTTATGTTGTTTGTTTCTCTCCGGCTGTGTTGGATGTTGAACTCATTTTCTGTTTTCACATCTATCATATTTCCTTTCCGAGCTATCTATCTTAGTTTTGTTTTGTGATTGAGTTATGCCATATATATTCCTCCGTGCGGAGATGACAGGTACCCTTATACTATTTAGTGTCGTTTTTGTAGACGACCTATACAGCGTTCTACCGCCGATTCTGTGGCATAGGCTGGATGTACGCACGTGCTTGTGCCCCTAATCAGGGTGCGGGTCGTGACACTTGTCAATTTAACAGAACTACTATTAGTTTATGTACTTCGCTCCAATCCTAACTAAATAACATTTTTCAGAGAACTTAGAGGACTTCTGTCCCACCTACTACAGACCCGGAGTAGACGATGACTATGCTTAGGAGATTCCTTTGGATCCAGTGCCCGTTGAGGATGCACCACCATAGTGCCTTAGCTAGTAGCTAGGATTACTAGATTTGTCTCCAATTATTGAGACTTAGGACATGTTATATTTATTTGAGGCATGTACTTATTGATATTAGACTACTAAACTCTGTTGTGTATTTGACTTATGCTATTAGACATCTATTTCATCATTTCATATCCTTATATCATTTTATGCTATTATCTTCCTCTAGATATATGTGATTGAGTATGATTCTAGATATTATATTGTCCTTCATTCGGAGATGTGATTACTATTGACAGGTTATAATCCATATATTCTTAGAATGTTTAGATAGCACAGTTGACCTAAATAGCGTTCTACTATTGATACTATGGCGTAGGCCGGAAGTACCCACGTACTCGTGCCCCTATACCGGGTACGGGTTGTGACATTCATGCCCTAGATAGTTATAATCTATCCATCTATTCCTCACTACGTCATAACCTCAATCTGTCCATAATCTAAGGAAATCTTATCTAAAATCACACGACATACAATTTTACTGAAAATAAATCATTCATGGTTAACAAGTTATTACAGTCTCTATCAAGGTTATATTACTAACTATATTCTAGCATAGAAATCACCAATACAAATATAAGGTACTAAGGAATCAAACGAACCAAGGAATAAAAAGAAAGGAAAGGAACATGACCTGCTAACCCATCCCATGCAGCATCGGTCTCCTCGACCGTCCTCGCAAAATCCATGCCCTGCTGAAGAGCTCCTCCCTGCTAGCATGGGGCATTTTGTTGAGCCACGAGTGGCCTAACTGGACCCCCTCTGAGATGGTACTATGTCTAGAGGGGGTCGGTGTTTGCAAAAACAAAAGTTTGATTACAAACTAAGAAAAGAGTACAAGAGTACAATTGATTTCTAGGGAAGTACAATTGTAGAAATCTGATCAAAAGACGATCACTTTATCCCTTGGACGATGTGATATTGAAGACACAAGCCTCTAGAGAATGCAACAGCACTTTGTCAGGAGATTATGATCATTAGTGATGCCTGAGAATTGATTTGAAACTCTATTTATAGAGTTCTGAAATAACTGTCAAGTAGTTATTCTGAGTGGCGCACACTTCAGGTTGCACGCCTCTTGTCCAGTTGCGCAAGGGGTTACTTCAACTGCTGGGGACGTGTGGCATTATTTGAGTGAGATACGCGTGGTCATGGGCAGTAGTAGTGGATACGTTCTTCCAGATTAGTGGCATGCGTGCCACGTCATCCTGTTTCTGGACATAAAATTTGATCAAGTGGCGCCAACTAGCCAGGTTGCACACGGGCGCAACTCAACAACTGGCGCCTTTGACTGGATCTTTTGTGCTGTATTGATTAATTCTCGTGCCACTTGACGAGTTGCATGGACCAGCTGTCAACATTAATTACATGCTGACAAAATCTTCTCGAGCGTCACTTTGCACGGGATTCGAATGGATTTTTTTTAATTTTTGTGTTGTCAGTTGTCAGTAATGATGACAGCCATTACAGCTTCGTGAGGAGGCTTGCCATGTGGCGTCGAGCTTTCGCACAACCTGAGACTGGCGCAACCTAATAATCTGGCGCCACTTGATGATAGCACCCTTTAATGAGTGGTGCCCCTTGATTTATAGCTTCTACAAGATCCCCTTCAAAGTTTTCAAAGTTTGAAAGATTTCAAAATTTTGAAATACTTTGAATTAGAAGAACTTAACACGGGTTGCGCCAGTTAAATATTCAACAGATTCCAAATTTTAAGCGCCAGTTGCGCAACAGTTTCGAAAAGACTCTTTAGGCTATAAATAGCCATCCAAAGAGAATTTTAACTTTTTATCGAAAATTAATTCTCTTAAACTCTTTCATCTTCTTCTTCCCAACTTTCGAAGTTCCTCCGACGATCGTCAATGGCCCCAAAGAAGTATGTCATCGCCAAGGGAAAGGCCATTACTGGGCCTTCACCTCGTGCACCGCCAATGAGAGCACCTCAATACGCGCCACCATCATCAAAAACTGAGAGAGCCAACCCGGCACTCGAAGGTGATTATTCGAGAATGGACCGAACGTCGACGGGATCGACCAACTCTTTTTAGAGTTTTGGTTGACTTGTACATTTCATAACGTGTGCCACCTCTTTTTAGAGTGTAGGCACGCTTCACAACTTGCGCCTTCTCTGTTTAGAGTTTGGTTGATGTCCACACATTGTTCGTTTTTACGAACTGTGTTGCACGAGTTTCAAATTTATGTTTTCTGATTTTGTGCGATTGCGCATGTCAAAGTGGTGCAACATGAAATCATGCGTAACACAGATGTCGTGCAACACATATGCCGTGTAACATAGATGTCGCACAACATAGATGTCGTACAACATGGATGTCGTACAACCTATGATTTTGTGTATTTTGCTTCATAGAATTAAGCTCTCTTTTTAGACTAACTTTTGTTTGTTCTTCTCTTTTTTTTGTAGTCAATCTTAGAGAAAACCCTGATGCCGAGAAATTTGCTTCTGCTTTCAATGTGCCAGAGTATAAAGATGACTTATTACATGTCTCGTATCCTTAATACGATGCTCCTGAATCCAGAAAGGCTATACTCACTACCCAAGAGAATAACACCTTGTTAAGTCTAATGAACGGTGAACCTTTAGAGAGTGTAGACAATGTGGTTCATAAGAAACCGGTCTTCTTGTTTGTAGATGCAATCAAGAAGACATCTCAGCCAAAGGCCAAGAAAGAAGAAAGGATTTATCAATGTGGGGACAAAATTATGTATCTCACTGAGATGTCGAGACACATGTCCTTGTCCCGATATGAATTCTCCAGTCACCCTCGACGGATGGTATAGGTTATGACTCCGATTCAGCAAGCCAGAGTCGGGAAAATATGTTACAAATTAGATCCACAGAGCAAGGACCTATTTTACAGTACTTCAGAGAAGTACAGCTCCCATCTAAG